>VMBQ01000722.1:84627-238808 GCA_007657795.1 Dreissena rostriformis | reverse complement strand
ATTTATTTTCGAAATAATAATAAACTAATTAAATATTGTATCCCCTTGCAATTCTTACATGGTCTTATATTTTAATCTTCGAAAGTTGATAGGAGTATAGCTTATTTTGTTATGTGAGAGAAAACTGTAACAGACCTTTCTTAAGCTTTGCGTTTAATTCTGGGTTAGTTGTGAGGTCCAGCTTCTCCTTCCACCGGATTAATTCCCCCGTGCTTTCACTTGACCGTTCGAGTTCGGTAACCCCAGCTTTAAGCTTGTTTTATGTTTAAGTTCGTTTTAAATTTAGTGGCATAATTTGAATAGGCAATTGGTCATGTGCCTTTAAATAAGTACAAGTTCACACCAATTGTATCCTTACAAATTACTCGCATACAAACAAATCCTAGACGACCTTACCCACAGAGTACATGCACTTGCAAATGAAGGGCTAAAAATAACTCGACTGTCGTCAGTTTACATTTTCCGTTAATGATAATATTCAAGAATTATTCTATCAAAAGCATTTCCCTTTCGTGTAACAACAACAAACTTGTATTTCAATAGTTGTGTATTAGCTTATTCAGCATGTGACTTATATATAATACATGTATGTCAAGTACTTTATTATTTATGAATGTATGACATCCCTTGATCTTCCTACATAAAGTGTTTGATGTTCAGATAAAACGATTCCTATTTGCTCATTTTAGTCGCATGTTAACCACTTGTATGTTCATCCCAATCATTTTTTCCAACGTGTTTTATTTCCTGCATATACGTACATATAAAGTATGACATATAGTACAATAATAAAATGCAATCAGAGATGAAAGAGGATGGATAAGCTACATGTATAAAGTAAAGTTTCCTAAATATTAAAAGTAAATTTCAAGTGAATTGACAAAACCAATTATGATAATTATACAAACACAAGACATTTCCAGTATGTATACAAAATGAAAGTATGTTTTAATTGCACTAACAGATGAGAAAGACATAAAAAGATATTTCATTTAAGTAACGATACAGTATAAATATTATTTGTACCAAGTTGTAAAGACAACAACAATTAGAGATAAAAAAAAGATGCATATATGCAACACATATACATTTTTCTTTACAATACAACTGTAAGTCATTAATTGTAACAAGTTGCAAAAAGTAAAACAATCATCAAGTTTAAATATTGAGTTGTGAGACGATAGCACTGAACAATTTCCAATCGCTGTCAAAGCCCTATCAATAACTACTATATCGTATAAATGATGTCACATTGATTTTCTTTATACAAATGTTTACAACTAAATGTGACATTTTTGTACATTTTTTATGTTATCCTCGATGTAATATATAAGATTGCTTACACATGCTTTAACAGACAATAATCAGTATGCTCTCGAACACAATCAACTATTGCATACATAATCCAGTCTGATCGCACACACAAAGGCAGGTAAAGGAGACACACATCGAGTATAATGTTAAAGGAGGTTCTTTCATCAACGATACGAAATTAAATGATGATAGTAGATTACATAACCATCGCACTTGAGGCATTTGTATACAACTGACAATTTTATTAAATTCCTCAAACTGATCTTTAGTTATAATCGCAGGAAACCCATGTATACAATAGTTTGCATTATTGCTTATCGTTTTTTCACAGTAAGTTATCCTCGGATAATGACCAGTAGCAAGTGCCATTCTTCACTGTTCGGAGGTTTATAGTATGGTGTAAGGAGTATGATTCAGGAAGTAAAACTTGACTCATTTAACAAACAACTATGTAACTCATTCATAAAAACACTTGTTGTTTGTTTTCTCATGGTGTCAATAAGGTCGTATTGGTAAAGGATTATAAATAGCACATTTAAAGGGGCTTGTTCACAGAGTGTCGTATTAAAGAATAAATTCGATATATTTAATAACCCATCTATAATGCTTTCACTAGTCTTAACGTATTATAATAGCAAGAAAAAAAGTTGAAAAAATAACAGCCTTCCCCATGATCCGACCCCGGGACCTCTATAAACACAATTTAATGTGCTTCCACTGCACCACACAGGCTTATATTTGTGGGCCGAATCATAAACTTTATTTAAGTTTTCAACATATGTTCCAAATTGTCGAGGAAAAGCGTAATAAACGGTTTGCTATTTAACTGATTTCGAATCATGATATTATCCATTAATAAACTAATAATTTTAGCCTGTTTCATAGTCAGGAGTGTTGTTTAGCTGGTTTCAACATTTTTGTTTGACTCTTTGACACTTATTTTGAAAATCGTCACTATGAACAAGTCCTTTTAAAGGGAAAAAAGTAACAGCTGGTTGGTATTTTATTTCATTGACAACTTTTTGGTTTGGGAACGACAGGGTGTGCTGTGTGTAAAAATAACATTCGTCAATAACCGGTACGTATCTGATGTACTAGCAGGGACTTTTTCTAAATCCAACGTGTTGAATATGAACTGGAAAACGTTAGCGCCGGTGAGTACATTTAAGAATTAGACAGAAATAATATTGTTTAACNAGTATTTCTATATAAAGTATAATACATATGCCAATCGATTAGCAGTAACCTGCAAAGTTATACTAGTTACATACAACATTTATGAAATGAATTATTAATAACTAGTAAATGTGTTTATAGGAACAGACAGAACAATCATTGTGTAATTTCCGACTAAATGTTTAGACACGCATGCAATCATCTGAAACATCTTCCCTCTCAAATATTCTCCCGTAATTGGTTAACAAAATTCGAATCCTATTTCATCTTGTACCCCCGTACATTTCTTACATGTTCTCATATTTCAGTCTTCGAATTTTGTAAGCAGTAGAGCTTATTTTGTTGTTTTGTGATTAATTCTGCGTTAAGAATGAGGTTTTGTGCCCCTTTTCCAACGGTTTTATTCCTCCTTGATATGCATTGACAGTTCCAATGCAATGACCCTAGCGTTTATCATGCTTTTATGGTGCCTTACTGGTCACAGTTTTGCAATTGGGCCCAGTCCTCATATTGCATCACATACCTCATGTATGTTTATCAACCTTTGTATCGATACTATGTTATTTTAACAGCACACACCTTGACAAAGAGTAAAAATTGCTCATAGTAAGTTTTAATCCATAACATATTCCCACTTCGAAATATGTATCATATAAAATGTTAAATATTAAAAATACTTTGAATACTTGATTTATCAACATCGAAATACAATCAAGCGTTACCTTACAGTTTCACTTATCTTTATGTAACCCGGACGGTGATGTCAATTGTAAATATGTGGCATGCGCGGTCAATTTTAGCACGTGCAGTCAATATAAGAAAATAGTGATCGATCCATATACTCTTAATTGCCTATCGTATTTTACGGACCCGAACCGGTCACATAGATAATGAAGGACGCATTTCGGTAAGGTATAATATTCCTGTATATTTATTAACTAAGTTGACGCTGTGGTGTTGTTGGAACGCACGATGTCTTTTTTCATGCCACGATTACAAACTCATCCATTTGTAATTAGTTTCCGTATCAAAGATATTTGTTAAAAAGTGTGTGTGGGACACCAATCCTTATAAACGCGCGTGTAAAAAAACGCTCGCATACAAACGACTCCTAGCCGACCTTTCTTCAAAGAGCACTTGTACTTGCAAATGAATGGCTAAGAATAACTCGGCTATCGTCAGTTTACATTTTCCATTGATAACAGTGTTCAAGAATTAAGATATCAAAAGCGTTTTCGCTTGTGTGTTACACAAATACATTTGTATTTACATAGCTGTGAACCAGCTTGTTCGTCATTTGACTTTATAGTGTATGTCAAGTACGTAATTATTTGTGAATGTATGACATCCCTTCATCTTCCTACATGAAGTGTCTGATGTTCAGATAAACCGCTTTCTATTTGCTCAATTGAGTCGCATGTGTATGACTTCACTTCTTTATGTTGTATATTCATCCCAATCAATTAGCAATGTTACGTATGTACAACAGCTGTTTAAGCCTAGGAATTTTAGTAAAATTGTTAATTTTAATCCGAAAGCAACTGGACATATCACTGTTTGATAGTACAACGATATGGTATAAATGATAAGACAATGTTTGTTTTAATATAATATTTGGAATACATAAAATTGATAAAATGTTTCAACCTGGATGTGATATCATTTGCCATATTTTATGTTATCCTTGATACAATATAAAAAGATACCTTACTAATGCTGTAACTATACAAACTATTTCAGTCATGCATTAGAGTGGACTTACAAACTATAATAAATGGCAGACTATGTCAGACATGAATCGTTCTGATCTTACACACTAAAGGCATACATGATCCAGTGCGATCGCACACACTATGGCAGACAAAGCAGACAAGCATCGATTAAAATTTAAAAGGATGTTCGTTGATCAACGATACACAGTTAAATGATCATAGCTGAATACATAACCATCGCATTTGTATATGTAGTATATCTATAAAACTTACAACTTCATTAAACTCCCCGAACTTATCTTTATTTATCATCGCAGGAAACCCATTTATACAATAGTTTGCGTTGTAGCTTATATGGTTTTCATAGTATGGTGCCCGCGGATAATGACAGTTGTAAGGGCCGTTCTTCACTGTTAGGTGTTGGGAGTAAAATTCAGGAAGTTACACTTGACTCAATTAACCCAAAACTATGTATCTCATTCATAAACACACTTGTCGAGTTTATTTCTGGCAAAGGAATTTCACATTTAGCACATTTAAAGGGACTTGTTCACAGCGTGTCGTATTGTTTTTATAATGTCATTAAGTATATTTAATAACCGATCTATAATGCTTTGACTAGTATAAACTAAGTATAATACCAAGCGAAAGGTTACATAAAAATATTGCCTTCCATGGTATCCGAACCCACTAAGCTTGGAAACAAAGTAAAAAGCGCTTCCACTGCACCAACCAGGCTCATATTTGTGGGCCGAATCAAAAAATGTATATACGTTCTCAACATATATTCAAAATTGTTGCCCAAAAGCGTTACAAACGCTTTGCTTTTTTTTTTCGATTTCGAATGATGATTATTTATTAATTAACTTAGAATGTTAACATTTTTAATAGTCAGGAGTATTGTTTAGCTTGTGTCAACATTCTTGTATGAATCTTTGACAAATATTTTGAAAATTATTATTTTACCATTCAGTGAACAAGTCCCTTTAAAGGGCAAAACAGTAACAGCTGGTTTGCATTTCATTTCATTGATAACTTTTTTGTATGGGAACGACTGGGTGTGCTGTGTGTAAATATAACATTCGATAATAACAGTTTCGTATCTTACGTACTAGCAGAACTTACTCGAACTTGTTGGACATCAATTGGATAACGTTAGCATCGGTGAGTACATTTAAGACCTAGAATGAAATATACTTGTTTAATTTGGAAGAATAAACAGTTGTGTATTGGTCGCTCAACAACGATCTATTGTTTATTAAGTGAAACAAAGCTAATAGAAATTGTGCATCGCTTTTTTCCGATGAGAAACTTCTTTAAGTTACACCGATATTGTTTGCATTGCTGTTGTTTGTTTTCTTTCCGAAAACATAATTTAAAAAATAAAACATAAGTCTACCTTCGATACTGTTATTGTGTTGAACATTATTTGAAATGTATAATGTATGTTCCAATATTTCCAAAATATATCAATATTTCTAGTGTCATTTTAGAAACATGTTTTTCCAACATTGTTGTAATATTTAATGTTTAATATTTTTATTTTAATCGCTGGGCTGTGTCCAGGGTTGAGCATTCTCTCTTCATTGTTTACAGCAATTTGGAAATGTATATTTTGTTTTGTATCGAAATGACGATCGGCGGTGTAATTCAGACATAACTTGACTGTGTTATGGTAAAAAACAACATCGCTTATAAATGCAAGTAAACTTAAAAACGCCTTTTAATTTTAAAGTGTCACTAAATGAATATCGCCATATAATTTGGTCAGTTTTTGTCAATAAAAACGCATGTTTTGATACAATACTTAAGATTGCCTAAAGATACCAATCGCCTCGAAATAACTATCGATCCAATTTCCCGTTCTAAGTACACTAGTGACGTGCCTATGTTAATCCGAAACAACCGTTTACATGTTTATTTTTACATACATTTCTTGATAAATGTCGGCGTTGAAACACGTGATATGGGATACTGCGCGCAGTAATGCATGAACTTAATTCCTTGTTCACCATCGTTGACGCTCAAAAGTAAAATAGAGTGCTTTATAAATAATGTCTCGTAAAAAGTGTTCATTATGTTGTTCGATTGGACTTTAAAATGGAACTATACGGACACAAATACACAAAATGCCAGGAGGTGTGCTCCCTAGGTCGGATTAATGATATCTTTTATTCGATACAACTGTACACTTAGCTGTGCAACAATCCCATGTGACCGTACGATTAACGGGTATGTATTCACCGACAAAGCTTTGTTTCTGTTTCGATTAAAGGCATAATTTTAGTAATATTTAAGTAATTTTCTTAGTAATATTCTAGGTATATCAACTTCTACATTTTATGATTTGAGAATATAATCTATAAATCTATTGAAACCCCAAGGACAGAAACAGAAGAAAACATCTCGTCACAATTCGAAAGTCGAAATCGGTAGTAAAAATATTTCAATATATACGTATTGATACAAAATAACGTAAGACTTCGAATTATTTATCATAATAATAATAATAATAATGTATTCGTACATATAATCAAGGTACGGTCATTAAAACAGACTCGGTATTCGCTTCGATGTCAAAAAATGTAATTGTATATGTTATTGGCGTAAGCATATTTTCTTAGAATATATGGTGTCGTTGCTTAGGTTAATATAATATTTAATTATTTTGAATTTAGTGCTTTTCAAAAGAAATCTAAATAACATATTTAAAAAATGGAAAAGATGTTTGTCTTAAGTTGTCTTTTGCACAACTTGTTTTGAACCAACAGGCTTGCTAAAAAGAAATATTTTATTGACAACATTCATTAAATGCCGCTTGCTTGATTCTCATTTCTAATTTCCTCTCATCCATAAAATGACTTCTGATTAAAATTATTGTATCGTTTATGTTTTCGCAAAAAAACATTAATAGCATGTTAATTCAAAATTGTATCTCAGATAAATCATAAAAGGGACACGTTAATCACAATAAAGAACTCAAAATGATATAGAAACAAACATGCTTTATATGAAAAGTGGAAAATTATATATCGACAAATGACATGTAAAAAAGCCATACTGTACAATATGTTAACTTGAACATAAATTAGCATAAACACGGAAAAAATTGTTAAAATAACACCATCTGATAACATGTCCCCAATTTGAACCTCGATTGCTTTTATCAGTGATTGAGCAATGTTGTTATTTACTTACTCAAATACGTGACTTTATTTGCATGGACAAAACATTTTTCTTCAAACGATAAACAACGATGACCAATCATAAACACCTCGTTGACTTTTCTAAAGTTGCCAATTAACTCGAGACCGCCTCGTTAGTAACATTTCCTACAGCTTTATATTTGTTGAATAGTATTTCTTCGAGTTGTACCCATGAAGAAAAAGAGATATTGCGAAGTCAATTCAAATTGGCATTTTAACAAGCGGTCAACTAAAATAGGGCAAAAGTAGGGTCAACAGCACGATTTTGCGTAAACATTTAAGCGCATAAGTTGAAGTTTGGGGAAACATATTAACAACTGTAAAAACGTACGTGTTTTTCATTCAATATGTTCAATTTCACTTAAATAAAACTATACAGAGTGACAAACATAATAAAGCAGAATAATTATGCAAATGAATATGATAATACATAGATCCAATAACTATGGGAGTCGCTGTACTTGCTAACATACATGCTAACAATTGTGGTCAAGGCAATTAAGATCGTTATTGATAAGGGCGCGTGGCTGATCTTTCTTTCGAAAAGGACAATGCAGCGCTTCAAAAGGCGCTTCACTAATCGATTAGTTATCGATTCCACTTATCATTCGGTTTTTGAAGGGCGAACCTCTGTTCCAAAAAAAGCGAATATTTCGTATTTTTCCAAAAGGGCAACTACATGTGTATGTCAACGTTAATATCCGTTATATATGTTTGTGTTTTAAAAAAGGCATTTTAAAGTACATACTAAAATATATAGTTTCAATCAAAAGAAGCAACGCTGTTTTGGTGTTTGTCCATAAACTGGTTCATGAAAATAAACATTTCCGCTTGTATTTANTATCAGTTATATATGTTTGTGTTTAAAAAAGGCATTTTAAAGTAAATAATACAAATATTGCTTTAATTTAAAAGAAGCAATTTTTTTTTGTTTTTGGTTATAAACTGGTTCATGAAAATAAACATTTCCGGTTGTATTTGAGTCATACAATTGTGACAGGAAGCAAATACAAATGTAATTCAAAACATTTGACTGAAATATATATATATACGGATAATAAGTACTGAACAGGTTTCGTGAGTTTTTCCGTGTTTTACTAAAAAGCGGAAATAAAAACAAACACGAATGTTATTATGATTTAATATTACTTATGTGCCTCATATGCATCCGCAATATACATAGCTTTTGATGTGGACCAAGGTGGATATATTTTTACAAGAAAGGCTCACGATTTCTTGCCCACTTGCCTTCTTCACTCTTCTGATTACAATCTCTGCCTATGGGTTGATATACTTCTCTCCGAGAGTACTCGATATCGTAGTGATTAGAGTCATGTATTAATTGGCGTATTAATAATCGTAAGGTTGTTCTGGACATCGATATTGATGTTGTGAGGCCGCCCATCCCATGTCGCGGCTGCAATGCCACTCTCGCTAGTATATATACGACCTGACAGCAGGCGAACCGCTTTGACTTGTTATCGTTCATATTCGTGCAATAGGCATTTTGGCTGATGGTTAAATAACTGATGTTTAACTGAGGTCAGGACGAAAGCAAAGTCGAGATAAAGTTTAGTTGGAATAATTTTGATTCGGATATAAATATATAAACATCAACATAGGTAATGTATTTATTTATTTCTTACAATTATTATTATATATAAATAGCTATAATTATTACTATTTATTTATTAATTATTTTTATTGCTAATATTCTTATTATTAGGATTGTTGTTGTTGTTGCTGTTATTATTATTATTATTATGATTATAATTATTATCATTAATATTATTATTATTATAGTTATTTGTAGGGTAAGTATAAGTATTATTATTATTATTGATGTAAATAGTTTTTCAATAATATTTCAAATTATTGAATCGTTTCAAACTGTATTATAAACAATAATTTAGAAACTTGTATTATAAATTATTTGGAAACCAATTGTGCCTCGTCACATTTATTCAGATTCAAATAATACAAAATAACCACATTGGCATAGGAATTATCACAAGTATATATCGTGTGAATATAACGATATCGACTTTAATTCCAAGTCCTGAATACCATTGGATTGTAGGATTTTTTTTATTTGTAAAGCGATGTTCGTTGTATAGGGTTTGATGTTTGTTGTATACATTCACTGCATGTGTAAGTTTTAATTTAGTTTATATTTTTTATTAATAATAAGTCAGGGCGTTATTGAAACGTTATGGTACACCTGTTGCGCTCATTCATGTTATTGTATTTACTTTATCACGTTTTCGTCATAAAAAGAGGGGAAACCTGCTGTGTTTTGTGGGTTGATGTGCTATAAGGAGTAATCTCCTCAAGTCCGTTTATTGCTTCAGGGTTGTTTGAATAAATCCTTATATTGTGCAATATGGCATGCATTTTGGAACCAGAAGGATGAAGCAAGAACTGCTACACGACAGACATGCATCGCCATACACAGACATAGTATGCAGTATCAAAATTAAATTATATTTGTTTTTGTTGTGCATACGTAACTGACATCACTGTTAAACAGAATCGCAAAACAGTGAATTAAGCACTTAGTTTTGTAACGGTGTTAAATAAAATATGGTAGTAACAGCTAATGATAGATAGCATTCACACTTAACTCAGGATTTTATCATGTGGAGTGGAAGGGGTCTTGTACGCATACGATTGTCTTAAAAGTGTTTAAACTGTATTTACTTACATCACTCTTGATTATGATGACATATTTGCTTGATAACACGGAGTAAATAAAACGATGTACGTGTCTGGTAAAAAAATGCATCTATACTTGACATTTGCAACCACCTACAAAACGGCTCCTCTTTCACTATAACATCATGGATAATTCATGAAATATGACACATTTCGCAATATGGCTANTTCATAAATAGAGGAAACCTGCTGTGTTTTGTGGTTTGATGTGTTATAAGGAGTAATCTCCTCAAGTCCGTTTATTGCTTCAAGGTTGTTTGAATAAATCCTTATATTGTGCAATATGGCATGCATTTTGGAACCAGAAGGATGGAGTAAGAACTGCTACACGACAGACATGCATCGCCATACACAGACAAAGTATGCAGTATCAATAATTAAATTATATTTGTTTTGTTTTGCATACGTAACTGACATCACTGTTAAGCAGAATCGCAAAACAGTGAATTAAGCACTTAGTTTTGTAACGGTATTGAATGAAATATGTTAGTAACAGTTAATGATAGATAGCAGTCACACTTAACTCAGGATTGTATCATGTGGAGTGGAAGGGGTTTTGTTCTCATACAATTGTCTAAAAAGCGTTTAAACTGTATTTACTTTCATCACTCTTGATTATGATGAGATATTTGCTTGATAACACGGAGTAAATAAAAAGATGTAAGTGTCTGGTAAAAAAATTGCATCTATACTTGACATTTGCAACCACCTACAAAACGGCTTCTCTTTCACTATTACATCATGGATAATTCATGAAATATGACACATTTCGCAATATGGCTATAAAACATTAGACAATGAACGACATGACTAAACCGTGAAAAACTTTAATGTCCCCATCGGATCAGTATTTCCCAGAGGGATATCGGAACATCATGATGAATTGAGCCAACAGGTTATGTTTTCCTTGTAAATTAAACCGAGGATGGATACCTATGTGCCGGAAGTTGTTACCTTTATTACGTAGAGCTTTTTCTCCCCATTAGCTTCGTCATAAAACGACGATCCCAGTTTTATTTAAGTACCGCGATTGTGAAAGCGAATTATCCCTAATGTGTTATTAGCAAATGGATTGATGTAAAGCAATCCGAGTATTCAGCATTATCAGCATTAATAATAGACCGCACGCCAGGGTTGAGACATATTTTGTATAATTTGTTTCTTAGCTTTTAAAGAGGCTCATGTGTCATCTGTTATTTACAAAAATTGAAGCACACATTTGTGTTTTGTGAAAAGCATTTTTTGATAATGGTCCATTCTTAAAACATGCTCAAAGAGCACTTTTTGTTCAATGCATGCTCGAAATGTGAACATTATGTTTTATGAAAAAACTGCAAAAACGTTTGGGTTTGTTTGTGAGCGTAATAGCAAGACTGATAGAATTCTAGTTGGGATATATGTATGACGTTTTTTGAGGTTGTACACATAAATTATGTGTTTTGAGAACTCAATTTTGGTTTATGGTGGTTATGATTTTCATTTGTTATGAAAGGCTGATACAGTTTAAGGAGGTAAACATACGCTAATTAAGAATACTTTGATGTGCTTAAAGGTGACACAATTTGATACATATTTTAATTTTGCATTGAGATGTTATGATCTAAAATGATAATAAAAACACTAGGTTAAAGCTGACGTAGTTTTGGTAGTGAGCTTTTTCAGTTGGCAGGTTTTTATCGTTTCAAATGTGGTATTGATATGCATAATATAACCTTCATATATATTTTGTATGTTGTGATTCGCGCAAAAGTTCGTTATTTTCGTAAACAAACATTTCAACGAAATAACGTATATTTCCCACTTAAACGCTTACGTGAAAATGAAATGTGCGTACTAATCGTGCGCCTATTTAAATTCCGCAGATAAAAAAGCTATAAAAGAAAGAAATTTAACAAATAACGAAACATAATACATACTCAGAAATTAACAAGTGGCTATTTGTAGCATAAGTGTATGAATGAAGTGTTGTTACTTTTAACGAAATTGAGGCATTCGTTTGATGTTTACTGATCATTTGCCACTTAATTATTTGCAAACATAGCCTGCTTTAATTGTGATTAGGATATGAGCCATTTGTGTCGGTATGTGACAAGAAATAGGGAATATTGTTTTAAAAAACTGTGTTAAAACTCCTCCATTTACAACAGTTAATAGTTTTACGAATGAATGTGGTACATGTAGTAAGTCCTACGACGATACATAATGGATTTTTTTAGAATTTTATATGGTGTTATTAATAAAAACGGGCAGATGTGAAGTTATAGATTACAGTAATATATAACTCCATAAAACAAGTTTTAGTTATTGCGACAATACTACATTTCGTATTACGCGGGAATGAATGAACCAGTTTGTCCTGCTTCACTGTTGTGCGAACTGTAACAAATGTTGCACCAATTGCAGATCATTGGTACATGTCAGTTTTGCATGTTTAATTAATTGAAAATGGTGCAATATAAAAATTGCCCAGAAATATGAATCATTGTATTGTATAAATCAACACAAAAATTGATTCAATCATCCAAATGATCGTGTCACCATGGATAAAAGTAGACATAAATGATTGCTTTCATAATCTAATGACATAATAATTTAGAACACTCTGGAATCTGCGATCGTAAAATTGACATGAAACAAGCCCGGAGATTGTCTAGCCCGATTATCTCAAAGAGAGGACGAATATAACTAGATATATCAATTAATAATTTCATCATTACCGCGTTAAAATCCATCAGTGTATGGAAAGGACACACAATTTATGACAGTATTATGTATAAATCCACTAGAAGAAAAGTGCATGGAAGCTAAAAAAAAAGCGGGTCGCATATGAGTGCGTACTCTTGTGGGTACGTGCGTCCTTACAAAAGCAAACTAAAAAGATAATTATTTTATCATGTTATTATGTATGTTATTACGTAAAATATAAANAAAATTGTCTTTAGATTCGCACACCAGTGTGTTATTTTCTTAAACAAACATGTCAACGAAATGTGTTTCTTTTCTGTTCACCTCTCTCGGAAATAGCGTCGATTTTTCACTTAATCGCTAACGGGAAAATATAATGTACGTAATAATCGTGCGCCTATTTAAATTCCGCAGATAAAAAGCTATAAGAGATATTCAACAAATAACAATACCTTACACATACTAAGAAATCAACAAGGGACAATTTGTATCGTAATTGTCTGAATGAAGTGTGGTTCAGTTTAGCAAAATTAAGGCATTCGTTTGATGTTGACTGACCATTTGCCACTTAATTATTTGTAGACATAGCCTGCTTTAATTGTGATAAGGATATGAGCCCTTTGTTTCGGTACGTATGACAAGAAATAGGAAATATTGTTTTAAAAAACTGTGTTTTAACTCCATTAACATTAGTTAATAGTTTGACGAATAAATGTGGTACATGTAGTAAGTCCTACGACAATCAATAATGGATTTGTATTTAATATGGTATAATTAATAATAACGGGTAGATGTGAAGTTATAGATTACAGTAAGATATCAATCCGTAAAACAAGTTTTATTTATTGCGACAATGCTGCATTTCGTTTTAAGCGGGAATGAATGAACCAGTTTGTTGTGCAAACTGTTACAAATGTTGCAACTATTGCGTCAGTTTTGCATGTTTAATTAATTGAAAATGGTGCAATATAAAAATCGCCCAGAAATATTAATCATTGCTTTTTATAAATTAACAAAAGAATTGATTCAACGATCCAAATAATCGTTTTACCATGGATAAAAGCAGAAATAAATGATTGCTTTCCTAATCTTATGACATGATATAGAACACTCTGGAAACTGCGATCGTTAAATTGACATGAAACAAAGCCCGGAGATTGTCTAGCCCGATAATCTCAAAGTGATGACGAATATAACTAGATATAGCAATTAATAATTTCAGCATTACTGCGTTTAAATCCATCAGGTTTTGGAGAGGATACACAATTTTTGACAATATTATGTCTAAAGCCAAAAGAGGGAAAGTGCATGGGAGCCATCTCTGAAAGTGGGTCGCATATGAGTGCGCACTATTGTGGGTACGTGCGTCCGTACAAAATCAAACTTAAACGATAGTTATTGTATCATGTTATTATGTATGTTATTACGTAAAATATAAAGGAATACATGAATAATAAGTAAACATATGAACTATACTGATGTATAATATTAGCTCATAAATAAAAAAAAAGTAATAAGCCCCGCTAGTTTTATAACATTCACTTGCGTATACTATAAATGCGCCTGTACACTGAACTGAGGAGGGATATGAACATTTCATACTGATGTTTGGATTAAACGCAACATAAATTATTTCATACAATGAAAAACCGTGTTGCGTGTTCTAAGTGTGTGGGTGTACGTCTGACCTTCCATGAATAGCTTAAAAATTTATGATTTTAGACTTTAATTTATTAAATTAAAACGTTTAATCAATAAATGATGTATCTCAAAATAATGATTTTTAGAAATAAACTCCCACCATTAACACGTTCTACTTGATTAAAAATGATTGACTTGCATATTAATCACTTCAAATAATATTCCAAAAGTCGCAAGTTTTGTTCGCATGACAAACAAGTAACCAACATATATACGTTTCATATTTGAATTCAAAATATTGCTGGATAACATTTCATTGACTAAAAAGCAATTTATAAACATTATTTCAAAATTGATTTGCCACAATTTGCCCGATTCTAAAATGGTTGACATTATTTCTAATTTCAGACAGACGATTTGATCATGGATACATTTGATTGGAACTATACCGCAGACACGTCCTCCTTGCCCCCCGAAACCAGCACGTTGTCACCTTCGGAGGTGGCGGCCCTGCTCGACCAATACAACCAGGACCAGGCCTTCCGGTACCTTCCCGTTTTCGTGTACCTCATTATCATCTTGGTAATAGGGACCATTGGCAACAGCCTTGTCCTGTTCGTTTACTGCAAGATGTTCAGAAAAACTTCGTCGAACTATTTCATCGTTGCTATGGCGGTATTTGACCTCTTGGCGTGTGTAATAGGTTTGCCAACCGAGATTTACGATCTGAGATATTCATTTACGTTTAACAACGGTGCGATATGTAAGATATTTAGATACACAGAAGCAGTTGTTGTTTACGGGTCTGCTATCATCCTTGTTGAAATTGCATTTGACCGATATTTTAAAATCTGCAAACCGTTGATGCTTATTGAACTTTACAAGATAAAGATCATGTGCGTTGTCGCCGGGGTAGCCGCGGTGATAATATCAATTCCAGCACTCATTTTGTACGGGATTTCACGAACGTCAACGCCGGACGGCCGTGTCCAAGGATACGACTGCTCGATTGAGGAGGCGTATAGAAAACAGGCTTTTTCCAAAATATACTATCTGATGATCGGGCTTGTATTTGTTACAACAGTCCTGATCTTATCTGGCTTGTACATTCGCATATGGGTTGAAATTGCACGCAGGAAAAAAATGGTGATTGGGGATCAGGTACAGAGGCTGAGCAGAGAGGAAATTCCGATGCAAAACGCCTCGGCGAATAACCAGAAGACCAATAAACTAAGAGTGGTCCGGTACTGCTCGGAGTACAGCGACGAAGAATCGCAGGACATGGCGACAAAGGTGTCCTTCCGGCCGACACTGCAGTGCCTCGCGGAGGCGATGACAGAGTTTCGGGTTAGTCGCACCACCATTGTCCTGTTTGCGGTTACTGTTGCGTTTGTCATCAGCTACCTTCCTGGAATCATCATCATGATATTCAGGTCCTCCATTAAGGATCTGGAAAAGAATCAGACTCTCGCCGAGCAAGTAATCAGTAAACTGTTCTCGAAGTTTTATTTCCTTAACAATGCATTAAATCCAATTATATACAGTTTCCTTAACCTCAGTTTTAGACGTAGATGTATAGTGTTGATTAAGAAATTATTTGTTTGCCGTAAAACTGAAGTTTGCTTCCGAAAACCGATTTACGACAAAACGGATTCCCAGAAGAGTTATAAAAGCACGAAAAGTTCCAAAAGCGCCAAGATAAGTACCAAAGAGCTTCAAGTATGAGATAAAGTGAACATAAGTATGTTGGAACTTATTTAAAACATAGAGAGTGTTACACATAACTCTCTTGTCGGAATCTGGAAAATGTGTGCATAGTATCCGTGCAAACAGGATTTAGGAGAACAAACTATAGCAATAATATTGAAACCGGTTAACAATATTCATTAGATATAAATGATCAATCATAACTAAGATGTGCACATATTAGAAATAGCGAACATAAATGTGTAATATATTGCTATCTTTATTGTATATACCGCACGTGTGTTTGTATTTATATTTATTGTTAGTATTTGTAAAAACCTCGTATTGCGATACATTATGTAACATACATTTTTATTATCTACGTTTTATATTTATAAAGGTTATTGTTTTATTTGTTCGGCGAAACTATGTTAAACATGTAATAGATTTTTATCGCGAAAACTGAACTGTTAAAACATTCCATCGGGTATTAAACTGGTATTGCATCAATTAAAAAAACAATCTCATGCGTTTATATCACATGATATAATAATTGTCCTCATGAATATTTCCATCATACATTTCATTATTCCAGTACACGTATGCCGATGTGTTAATGCTATTCTTAATTTACACCGGTCTTACGTGTTGTTCATTAGTTTCCTGTTTGTTTAATCTTTTTTATGTATTTTCTTTATTATAGCAATAAATATAGATTTTTTACAAATGAATTGTTGTTATTTAATTTGAAATACAGCCATAACTGAAACATGTTCAATGCCGAAAACTTTTATAGCGTGTTAACACAACAAACATTCTTTAAAAGGCGATCTCAGGCGCCTTTTTTAATAAAATAAATCAGCCTTGTTCAAGAATAACAGGCATAAGTCATTTATTTCATTTATTCAATTTATCATTTTAAAGATGTTTTACACAATATTTTTATGCTGTTCAGTTTCCTTAGTATTTTCAATAAAAAATTGATTCATTTTAAATGAAGATTTTGCGCACTTTATGCTATACAAAATAAGTGACCTTAATTATGTTAAAACGGATTAAAGAATTTCCGAGAAATCGGGGCCTGTAAATTAACTTACCCAAAATTAGTTGGTATCGACAGTAAAGTATTACGTATTGACCAAATAGAAATACAAATTTTGATGCAACTTAATTAATGCAATATTTTTGTTAAACTGACAACTTTAATAAGGTTAATAAGTAAGTGACAAGTAACCCAAAATTTAGAGAAATTAGCCATTAAAATAAATATGAATAGTTTTATCGTAATGCGATGGCATCATACTAATATTTGCCACCCCAATATTTACCGTATATACTTATATAGTTTACAATGAAAATGTATTGTAATTATTGTTCAATTATTTGTCCGTGTGCAAGGTTTACTTTCATATGTTTGCGTATTATTCTGTGTAATTTGAAACCACATATAACATTCTAATCACCACAATAGATGTAGAGGATGGGAAAAGTGTGGGATGATAAAACCCGAGGTCGTTTGGTCATGATGTCGATTTACATGCATATTGCATCCACGTGTACGTAAAACAGAACTCTATACACATGTACAAACATTGTTTCCTATGCCAATGAATGAAACATACCGTTCATGACATTAACTAAGGTCTATTTCGCTGGGTCACTTTTGCATCACACGAACAATCGATGACGTCAGAGCGTGTATCACTACTGAAGGTGGAGTTGTGTTACCGCTTTTTAGAGCAAAGGGATACACTGGAAGAACATGAACGGTTTTCGATATATGTATATTTTAAAATATTTTGAGTTTTCACATTATATTAAATAACTATCTTACTATGGTCATGATTACCTCTCAATTTTGTTTTGATTAAAAACAAAAGTCTCATTCTTATGTATTCTTCAATCTTTCAGCATCATACAATATTTTGATAAATGTATGATTATAAAATAAGTTTAAGCAAACGATAGTACACTGCATGACAATAAAGCGAATGCTGTCACTGTGAATGAACAAAAACTGTCACGTGACCCCAAAAGTCAACGTCAGTAGTCGTTTTAGGCCGCACCAGGAAGGTATTTTGTCAATATCTTTGCTGATCGTCCTCTGGCTTTCATACGACATAGTGCGGGCAATAAGGCATGCATACAGCTTGCGATCGGTATATCACGCTTTGTGTGTATTGCTTTGGTTTTCGAGAACACTTCGACACAAATTTTCATTGTAGAAGCAAACGTCAGTAGTAAAACATACAAAGAGTCGGTGTTTACACAAATGAACGATAACAGAACTATTTATGCGTTACCGGACGAACATATATTACATATTTTTTCGCGTAAACAAACGAAACTATGTATCGGATAATAAATAAACGTTTAAAGACTAGAAACTTATATGGCAAACTTCAGTAGTACATTTAAGAATGGCAAACGTCAGTAGCCAAAAATGCAAACGGCAGTAGCCGAATATATACAAGCGTTCCATTTAATGCAAAACATGGAAACAATGTAATTTATACTAATTTAGAGTTAGATATTACAAATTAAGATTGATGTCACAATGCACGAGATATATAACTTCAGCAACAACACACATTCACAAATGGAGATATAATAGTATGTATCCTTATTTATTTTTGCCTTATTCTATTTTAACTGTTCCTGGTTATCGTCTTCTGTGTCTTGTTAAATCAGTTTTCGTGGCAAATTCTGCAGAACAGGTTGGATAAACATGTTGTCTCGTTTTTCCATGAACACTGCACCTTAAAAATAAGTTCACAAATGAAGACACTATTACATACGTTCTAACTTGAAAGGAACATGTATATTTGTATTCGCCAAAAGGTACGCATTCCCGACTACATTTGAATCTTGTCAATACCAAGTCACAAATAGCATAACATTTGTTTTTCTTGAAATACTTAATACTGTTCTATATTTCTTTTGGCATCAACACATTTTTCAATAGATAAAAACAAATCGATAACATGTTTAAAGAATTGATATCTCGCCAGCTGTCATTTAAATTCTTATCTAACTATCGATCGAACAATCAGCGATCGATTAATCGGGTGCGCCGGTTGCTATCGACATGTCCGCCATTTTCCACACAAGCCGACTGTCTAGATGCACATGTTTTCAACGAGTTTTGTTCATTTTCTTTGAAAAAAAAGTTAATGAAGTATGGTTAAACTGTGTCAAGGGGTTTATGTAAGTCGGACAGTCGGTATCCAGATCAATTATATGGAGGCATTTAATTTATACAATTTTTGAAGCCGAAACGTGACTTTGACAAGCGCGAGTGGTAGCTTCAATGTGTATAATTAAAGAAATCCCATTTATAGAACGTTAATTTATTTCAGAAAATTACCCAACTTATTTTTGTGTGTAGCACTTTACATTATACAAATTGAGAAATGTATATATGCAATGCTAAATATGAATTATAATTTTTTATATGTACACACATGAGGGATTTCGCTACCTGCTCTCCGTAACTTATCGAAATTCCCGTTATAAATCGCTAGTTTGTGTCAAAAACAAGTGAACACAAAGTTGTGTTAATATTTTCATAAATATCAATGATAAATGCCATCGTAAAAGGGTTATTTATTACTTATACCACCATTACACGTGGTAACTTGGGGGATGTCGGTACGCGCGCGAGTGTTTGCTATTGGAAGCTTAAATACGTTCTTGTAGTATTATCAAAATCCTCTTTAAAAGTACTTAATTTAGTAAAGAAAATGATAAAAGTGATTTGTTGTTTTGCACTTTTAAGTATAGTGACACACACGCTTGTCGCGCTCGCACCATATCATTTACCATATTCGTTCATGACGTCCAATTTCAAAGGCACTTTTTCACTTTTCGTACGTATTTATTTATACAGCACAGTTGCAGTTCTTATGTGTGCGTGGTAATAAATACTTTCAAGCTTCCAAATCTTACTGTTTTGAACAGAAATATAATACTTGTTAAAGTAAATGTCATTATATTAGTAAACATAGTTATGGGTGTATCTAAAAAGTAGAAGGACCGCCTGCATATATTCGTCTACTGCCGTTTGCAATTTTTGGCTACTGACGTTTGCCATTCTTATATGTACTACTGACGTTTGCCATATTAGTTTCTACTCTTTAAACGTGTATGTATTATTCGATACATATTTTCGTGTGTTTATGCGAAAACACATGTAATAAATGTTCGTCCGGTAACGCATAGATAGTTCTGTGATCGTTTATTTTTGTTAACACCGACTCTTTGTATGTTTTACTACTGACGTTTGCTTCTACAATGAAAAATTGTGTCGAAGTGTTCTCGAAAACCAAAGCAACACACACAACGCGTGATATACCGATCGCAAGCTTTATGCACGCGTTATTGCCCGCACAATGTCGTATGAAAGCCAGAGGACAATCAGCAAAGATATTGACAAAAAAACCTACCTGATGCGACTGTTATCCTTCGTAAAACGCCTACTGACGTTGACTTTTGGGGTCACGTGACAGTTTTTGTTCATTCACGGTGGCTGTATAAGGTAACTAGTTTTATGTTTAATCTCACAGATTGTATGACGTTAAGGAGAACATTGTTACGGCGATGCTGACGAAAGCGTAGGCCATACGTTCCTATTGAGATGATTATCGCGCGTTATTTCGAAATAGTTTAAAGTCTCAAACAGCTGTAACGTCATTTGGTGTAAAATATAAAACCCATATCCATGTATTTCGGTTAATTTATAATACGTACTCGCATTAACTACTTTGAGGAGCGAAGATTCAGATACTTATTTATGTAACCCATCAAGTGGTCTACAATCATTTCATTTAATGATAGCTATTAAAATAATATGTTCATAAAGTACGTCGGTAAATCACGTTCATAATTAACTATACTTATAATTACACAGTTCAATATTCTACAGTTATCACTTTTAACGCGACTTAAGTGTCGACTGAGTCGATAAACATATTGTACAATTCCTAAGAACGTTAATATAGTCTCCATAGTTTAGCCTCTTTTCCTGTATATTCATCCACTTAAGAGTGAAATTGACTTTTTCTACTGAATGAAAAGATTTTCAGCACAAGTGAGACATTTAATTAATCATTTTATATCTTCCCAACAAAAGTATGGCAAAATAATTTACAACGCAGGTATTTCCTCAGTTACAGGCCAATTCTATGTGGGCACCCTAGCAACCACTAATTTGTTGGTATCTTTCCTATCAATCTGTTCAGTCAACATTTTTTTAGGAAAACATAAAACTTTTGAAGTAATTTGAATATAAATCATTAAATAAATATTCTTATAGACTAATAAACACAAAAATACTGCGTAAAAGTGAATATTTTCAGAATAATTGGTATTTACACAGCATGTGTAGCCGATTTTACATAATTTTTACCTAAATTTATTTTTTCTCTAACAAAATCTTAAATTCACATGTTTGTAACCAAAATACAACATCTATGTTATAGATTTTTTTAAAATAAGCATTACTAACTTAAGTTCTATCAGAAATATGTCATTATTACCAAAATAAGGGGGTGGATAAATTAATAGGGTTGGATGAATAGATAGGAAAGAAGGCTACGGCAAATGGGAACGGAAACTTGAACAATTAGCCTTCGGCAATATACCCCGACACTATAAAGTACAAACGTTACACCACCAATTTATCATATGAGTAAAGAGGATGAAAGGCGATGAGCAAATAATCAGAAGCGATGCATATTGTAGGATTCATTATCTCAAACGTTACTTGCCTCAATGGACTGCATTTATTACTGTTTCGCACATAACTGACACTTCCATTTGTACTTAGGGCGGACATAATAAGAAAAATATATTAAATCTGTTCAAATTAAACATTCGTGAACTGATATTTCCGCTATAGGAAACTGATTAGTTGAAATCGAAAAAAAATAAGATTGTAGTCCCTGCAACTGTTATATGCACAGACACAAATGAACAAAAAACAAAAAAAACACTTATAGAAACCAAGAATAACGAAACAAAAAAACATACTGATATATCTTCATGCGAAGGTGAGTTGATCAGCTATACTCGGAACCAGCCACATCATTCCATTGCTCTAACGTCCTAGTGAGGGTAGTTTATTTCCATTGCTCTTACGTCCTAGTGAGGGAGTGTATTTCCATTGCTCTTACATCCTAGTGAGGGTAGTGTATTTCCATTGCTCTTACGTCCTAGTGAGGGTAGTGTATTTCCATTGCTCTTACGTCCCAGTGAGAGTAGTGTATTTCCATTGTTCTAACGTCATAGTGAGGGTAGTGTATTCCCATTACTCTAACGTCATAGTGAGTGTAATGTATTTCCATTGCTCTTACGTCCTAGTGAGGGTAGTGTATTTCCATTGCTCTTACGTAATAGTGAGGGTAGTGTATTTACATTGCTTTTACGTCCTAGTGAGGGTAGTGTATTTCCATTGCTCTTCCGTCCTAGTGATGGTAGTGTATTTCCATTGCTCTTACGTCCTAGTGAGGGTAGTGTTTTTCCATTGCTCTTACGTCCTAGTGAGGGTAGTGTATTTCCAGTGCTCTTACGTCCTAGTGAGGGTATTGTTTTTCAATTGCTCTAACGTCGTAGTGAGGATAGTGTATTTCCATTGCTCTTACGTTCTAGTGATGGTTGTGTATTTCCATTGATCTTACGTCCTAGTGAAGGTAGTGTATTTGAATTGCTATTACGTCCTAGTGAGGGTTGTGTATTTCCATTGCTCTTACGTCCTAGTGAGGGTAGTGTATTTCCATTGCTCTTACATCCTAGTGAGGGTAGTGTATTTCCATTGCTTTTACGTCCTAGTGAGGGTAGTGTATTTCCATTGCTCTTACGTCCTTGTGAGGGTATTGTATTTCCATTGCTCTTACGTCCTAGTGAGGGTAGTGTATTTCCATTGCTCTTACGTCCTAGTGATGATAGTGTATTTCCATTGCTCTTACGTCCTAGTGAGGGTAGTGTATTTCAATTGCGCTTACGTCCTAGTGAGGGTAGTGAATTTCCATTGCTCTAACGTCCTAGTGATGGTAGTGTATTTCCATTGCTCTTATATCATAGGGAGGGAGGTGTATTTCCATTGCTCTTACATCCTAGTGATGGTAGTTTATTTCCTTTGCTCTTACGTCCTAGTGAGGGTAGTGTATTTCCAATGCTCTTACGTCCTAGTGACGGTAGTGTATTTCCATTGCTCTTAAGTCCTTGTGAGGGTGGTGTATTTCCATTGCTCTTACGTCCTAGTGATGGTAGTGTATTTCCATTGCACTTACGTCTTAGTGAGGGTAGTGTATTTCCATTGCTCTTACGTCCTAGTGAGTGTAGTGTATTTCCATTTCTCTAACGTCGTAGTGAGGGTAGTGTAGATCGATTGCTCTAACGTCCTAGTGAGGGTAGTGTTTTTCCATTGCTTTTACGTCCTAGTGAGGGTAGTGAATTTTAGTTGCAATACAATCTTTATCTCTGAATTGTTTAACTCTTAACGTTGATTATTATGATTGCAAATCGATACTATTCAAATGTTTACACATGCATATTCTTGCACCGATTTGTTTGCGCTTAATGGATAAAGGGAAATCCTTTGAATGATTCACTATTATTAAATCAGTAGCTAATGAAACCCCGATCTGCAGTTATTGGATTCTTTCTCAGGTCTGGAGCACTTTCAGTGGAGCATGTGTACGTAAAAGAAACACAAACTAATACGTGAACAACAGTGCATATATTTTCAGTTAACATTTTTCTGTTCGTTCAACGCGCCTTCGTCATTGTGTATTTATGCAAATACGAAAACAATATCAAATGATTTCATATAAAGGACCTTGCGAGTAAAAAAAGATATATCCGCCTTAAAGAATTTAATGTTGAGCTACAATAGCAATTATAGTAGGTATCTAATGGAGCCTCGTTCTGGGAAAACCGCGCTAAATGCGTGTGCGTTTAGTGTCGTCCCCGATAAGCATTGCAGTTCACAAAGGGTAATCAGGGACGACAATTTACGTCTAAACTGGATTTTCGTTTAGAAGGGACCTAATTCAAACAAAAAAATCCTTTAAAGCGGGAATTATCGTCCCTGATTTGCCTGTGCCAACTGCACAGTCTAATATCGGATGACATTTTACTCTAATTGCATAAAGCCCAGTTTATCCAGAACAAGGCTCTAATGTTGTTTACAAGATACATTAGGCAGTCGAGGGGTAGAGTAAATATTGACCCCGTGTAAGCCGAGGCCGATGACCTAGGTGGACATAACTTTTCGAGGGGGCAATATTTTGCATAATCCGAACAAATATATATGATATTTAGTTTATGGTACCGAACAAAGCTGTTGTACTTCAAATAGCATTTTTTTCCATGAAAGTAGAAAGTGTCGTCCCTAATAAGCCTGTTCGGACTGCACAGGCCAATCTGGGACGACACTGTATTTGCATTCATAAAACCCTGGTTTCCAAGAGCGGGCCTGATTTATTAATGTGTTTAACCATATAAAGGTCCTTAAAATATGCACTGTATTGTAGTCAGTATCGGTCGGTGTATAATGGTTTATAATTATAAGCTCTTTATAAGCTCAGACCCAATAGTTGTAGTTTACTTACGTATTTGTTTTAATTAATTATTTTTCACGACAAACAAATAACAAAATTTGCAAAATTCTATCTACAAACATGGTCAACAGCAAACAAACATAAAAGACAGCAGTAATCACAGACTATTTTCAAGCAGTAATGATAATTATGAATTTGTATTTTCTGTGTGTTTTTTTTTTATAAAGCTTCCTTTACATGTTAACATATATAAATAAATCCAGATTTTACCTATTTACACACATTAATGATTGCACGTTGATGTCAATAAACTTAGGAACTTAACAACGTTTATATAGCGAAGACGTCTAATTTTATATTTTTCGTGATAAACATAAACAAAACTGACATACACCACTGAAAATGGAACTGATCCTTTCAGGACCTTTGGTTACAACATCTGCAAAATATATCATCAGTTTACAAGTTATAAATGTTTATTAAAATCTGAAGACACGGAACGGATGTAAGACAGCATTTAAAAAGCAATAACACGTTAACATAACAATAATTTGAACAAAATCCATGGAAATGGTTACACACATATTACAACAACAACAGTTTATGGATGAAGAACTAAATCGTAATGAACCTTTCGTATAAATTAAACTTCTGCGAGTACAAAGAAAAGGAACTATTTTGTTAACTTAAAAACTTTTCTGACGTGGTTAACGGATGTATAGGAAAAGCATTGGATGGGTCTTGGGTAAAAACTACTTTTAGAAAGTAGCATTGGGTGATTAAACGAAGTCAACTTGCTCATTTTACAAGAAATACATGCGTATAGCACTTTCTTAAAACAAAATGTATTGTATAGCAGTCTTAGCTTCTTTTTTCAATTTCAAAGTTATGGATATTTTACGAATTACCCGTAGAATAATTTTTAAAATACTTCATGTTGACATTATTGTTGCAGCGAATAGTGCCATCCAGCTACGTAGATAAAATATCGAAAGTTCTATTCATGATAATAACAAATATAACACATGCGGTGAAATGCGAAGGGATTCTTGACTCTAACTCATGACACATTACACAAACATAAAGGTAGATTCTAACCAATATCCTAAAATTCATAACAAAACAATCAAAAAAATCATGATACGCTTAACGTAAATTGTATAAGCTATTGTATAAGCTATATGCTGAAAATGACATTGAATCTAAAAGGTTGAAAGTGCTCAGAAAACGCCACGTATGTTTCATTGGAAACAACAGCTTTGACAAAGGAGTGAGGCAAACCAACCCAACGCAGTTTGACATGAAACCCTTTGACCTTGAATTGAAAACAACATTGGGGTCTAGCAGATATTTGCAATCTTGTTTACAAGTTGAGAAGAACAAAGCTGTGCCGAAGTTATACAAGTATAAGATTGCTTTCATATCGGATACTTTTATTTTAGTTAACTTATATTTACTTTAGACGTGGGAACCATTGTCTCCACAAGCGTAACGTTGTTTATCAATTAACCATTGTTGATTTAGGCTGTGCATAAAGGGAAGTACACTTTACATTTTAAGGACTTCTTGTTAACACAATAACTATAAATACAATGAGTAGGTAATTAATTAAGATGTAATACATGCAAAATCTCTACCAGGTTATCAGAGTCTCGATTAATCAGAAGAAGAAACCTTTAATACGAAATACAGAGACAAAGATAAATATTTTGGACGTTAAGATCTATATTATGCGATTTATGTGTAACATATAATGGTAGATAACATTGGAGCGCATTTAGATAAAACCACAACTGGACATCTTAGAAGAATATTCTCCCGTTTAACCTTGACCCGTGCAAATAAGAATTTCACTTTTTAGAAACGCGCGACCAATATGCAAAATATCGGTCATCGGACATATTATACGAGTAACGGTATTTGAATTGAAGAGATAATTCTGAAATTTATATTGCATTGCGTCCGCATACACGTACATATTAAGGTACGATTGCACAACAAAATGACTGAAGTCTGTATAAAAACATTCCAAGACAAGGTATCTTTAGAAACAAAACCCAAAGTTCAACAACGGAGAATAATGACAAAACATGTGTATATAAATAATAATATAATCAACACATTTAAATGCAAATACCACGATATAGTAAATTTGATTCACATTAAACTTAGTAACGTGATCAGTTTTATTATTTTCGAATAAACATAAAGAAACTGATTTTTAACCAATTTTACTGATATGCTGCTTGCTAACCAATATTATATCAAGTGCATGTACTTATAAGGATGCTTTTACGTAAATCTTGCTTTTATAATGTAGCTCGCATTTATTTGAATTTTCTAACAGTTCAAACATGCAAAAACGACCGAAAGTCCATTCCGGAATCTATATGACAAGCTATCCATACCACATGTAGTACAGCAACACAATCCCCAACCCGAGACGAAACGCAGCCAATAAAAATCCTTTGGTCACCACTTCCGATCGGCCAATGCGGACCGCTGCGGGTTCTACCTGATCTACAGACGTAACTCTAATTGGAACGAGATGTAGTTCAACTCTACCTTGCAGATTATGTACATTTTTCCTGAAACAATTATTCATAGTTCAGCCGATGCATTCATAGTCAGTCATGTCAACACAGGTCTATGAGTCTAGGTATTATAACATGAGTTTGACAAAGTTCGATACAATCTTTACATTTTATTTCGCTCATAGTTAAAAGAGCGATAACAATGTATTAAGTTTATATATGAATTGAAATGCATTCATTTTAAACGATCATGATTCTCAATAACATACAATTTCATGCACAAAAAAACATTTTTTTGTAACAAAACAATACTTTTTATAAAGGCTTTTATATATGTCAAAGAGATTTGTCGGGGTAAATAATCACCTTTAGTTATCTCCAGAGTTCGTTAGTTTTTCATACTTTGTAGGCAAGTTTTGAATGTAATATTTCATATTTACCGTTGAGTCTTTAAATCAGTTGCCTATGTCAAAACAAAATTAAACAAAAAAATTATTATTTTTCCTTAAATTACTGGTGAACCATAATCGGGATATAACATTTTAATAATGACGTCATATTTGGTGTGTTAAGACTGCACGACGCGTCCTCTGACTATCGGGTCCAACATGATCTAACTTACAATGAGGTGTTTCATGTAAAATGACGATGTCATCCATGCAAGCCTGTACAGAGACTGCTATGAGCCCTAAAGGGAACAATCTGTTTACGAAAAGTTTTCATTAATTTACGAAATATACATACAGCGAGCAACGGCGCTTACTTTACTTTATATCAATAAACTCTTCGGACGTAATCGTGTAATAAATAAAGTGCCAGACCAGCGTCCGCGAGGCCCCGCGTTTGACCCCCACACGGGAACCCTTCTAAGGTTCTTTCCAAAGGAACACATTACTGGTTATTCCCAGGAGACGGACTAGTGCGCGTTTGTATTAGGTTTTGATACACATACATGTATGCTTAAATAAACATGCTCCTAACAAACTGAGCCTTTAATCTTCTACATAACACTTCTCGGTATTACCTCAAGAGACCGATGCTTTGCTTTCCAACGTTGACGTGTCGCCTTAGATCAGCTATTTCGGTCAGTTCCGACATTCTTGATGTATGCAGTGCTTCGTAACACTGGTCTTTAATCTCTGTTAACTCCTTTCCTAAATATCTGTAGCCATGATTAGCATAAACGTTTGGTAAATACACGTATTCAGTTTTCTGTAATGCAGTTTATGTCTTTCAACACTCAGTGTATCAATTTCATGTGTCGATTTCCTTATCGAACATAATGGGATTCAGCTTATTATTCGGAACACATTATACTCATATCAAGACGACACGTCGCTAATATCAACTCGTATGTTGCACATTTAAAGTTCATGGTCATAATAAGATAATGTTTTCAGTTAGTGTTTACATAATACCAGTCAAACACCATCCAGTTAGTTCTATTAGTCAAAATGGAAATCTTTGAGCAAACTGATAGGATAGGATTGACGCTTAGTACATTTATCCCTTATTTTTTTTATTGGAACGGTTCTCCTCATTGTATCTTTAGTCAAACGAGTTCACATAAATAAACGACGAAGTGCGGACCGTTAATGTTTTTTCCCCAATTCTTTGAAGTTTCAATTTAAAAGCAGTTAAGTAATGAATATTAGCTCGATCATTCTAGTGACTTCGAGGTGGACGGATAATAATTTAACGTAGGTCATAATTACTGATTATATGATTATTTAAATATGATAACACATGTTTGTGTTCGAGTGTTAAGGGTTCATTAGTAAGTTTAATAAATATGTTAAAAGTCACTTATTTGTATTTTTTAATTTTAAGAACAACATGCACTAAAGTTTCCATTTAAAAACTTTTTAAAAACAAACACATGGACAAATAAACAAACTTTAGTAACCAATCAGAATGGCCGGTATTACCTGAAATATTTTGATATGAAACAGAAACTACGGGGAGCTAAATCAAGACAGTATTTTGTCAAAACATTGTCGATTTAAATTCAGTTTGTGTTGTTATGTCCAAAAATAAATGTTTAGGTATAGATTGACGTTTTAAAATGTGTGTTTTAAAATATTTTCAGTTATAAATTAAGGTGTGATTATTTAGATGACCGATACTACGAATACAAACGCTACGCACATTTCAAATTAAAACATACAATACCGTTAATTGAATAGGTTAAATTTAAAACAAAAATGCGCTTTAGGGACATCGTGGTCCTCTTGTTTATGTTTTGTGCCCACAGTATTATGTAATACTTACTGTGTAATTTGTGACGATATATCTTGAATGTAATAAGTTGTGTTTGAACCAAGTACATTCATTGCATTAGCTATGTACTTGTCCTTCAAATCCGATACCAGCTTCTTTTCTAAAAGAATTCCTCCTGCGCACGCCCCCATCCCTAGTACTGCTAATGATTTGTTCTGTAGTTAATATTTTAAAGTTAGTATCACATCCAAAAGATATGGGTAATTTGTTTTTCAGTTGGTTATATAGTAAATAGAGTAAGCAAATTAATATAAAACTATCTCCTGAATTCTGTTTTAAATGTTTATCTTATTATCTGGATTCCTTTCTAAAAAATTCCATGTTAAAATCATTTTTAGTCCAAGCTAAATAAACAAGCACAATTATACTAACTCTAGTTATAAAAGCATATTTTCCGGTTTGTAACCACTGGCTCACGTGTGCCAATGCCGGAACATCTACCTTTGTGTCGTTCAGATGTCCTGTATGCCTTAAGTCCCATTTGAATTGGAAGTTAAAAGCATGTTGGACGTATTCTCGATGCCCGACAGGTATGTACGCCACTAGTAACCCTGTAGAGGACGAATGTGCTAAACCGAACATGCTGGTATTAATTAATAAAAACATGAACACACAGATAATTCGAAGTTAATAAATGGAAAAAAAACATTAAAACTCGAAAATACCGTTTAATTTATCGATCACCAAGTTCAACTTTGCCTTGATGTTCCCTTCACAAGATTGTCTAACGTGACGTGTTATCTGTTCCACGAGGTGTAAACTTAGCTCCTATCAATATAAAATGTTTACACATGTGTGAATAGAATGTTTTAATACGATCTGAAAAATATTACCCACATAAATTATGGAACTAATTGTAAGAAACCAGATGGTTGTGAAGATAAATTATGTTATGTTTAATTCAAAGATCAGATACAAGGTTTTTGGGGTTTGTAGGCCTAAATTACCTTGGTATACCGGTCTGGCGAAGTGATATCGATGGGAGTTGGATTCTCGAACTTTGTAACAATCGCAGGTACGTTGTGTATAGCTGCCCTAAGTGCTAATGAAATCTAAAATAGCATTTTAAATGTTTTAGGCAAATTTACTGTTAAGATAAAAATTAAATGTATTAAATAAAAATTAATTTAATCTTTAAACATGCGTGTAAACACCACTTATGACACTTACGTTTTCTCCGAGATCGGAAACTGTTGTCTTGATTTCTTCTTGGACTCGGCGTATGGCTGCCTCAAACTTATTCATTAGTGAATCATGTTTTTGTTTTGCGTCATCTTCTTTGATCTTGATTTTCTTTCTAAAAGAAAAAAATGCAATCCAAACAGTAATACATTTTTAGAAAAATATATGGACACTGTATACCTAATCCCTTTAAAAAATGAAAAGTTATTCAAGTAATAAATCAGATATGTGTAATAGTGTGTGTGTGTTATTTGTTCGTTGTCTATTGTGTTTTTGTGTTTTTGATTTTTGTTGTTGTTTTTTATATATATCAATATTAACTTTACTCGAAAGATTAAATAAACGCAATAACTGCTTTCGCATATCTACGTCGATGTAAAAATTGACCGCTTCACTCACTGAATTAATGTCAAACGATCAGAATATCCATCAAGATCCCTGCATAATTTCTTGCATAGCTTCATGATAGTGTGGACATGAGGAACAATTGTCCAATTGAATGCCGACGATAATGCGCAACTCTAAAAAAGAAATGTGTGTACATTTTTTTATATTTTTTTTTGTTCTTGAAATATTTCAGTACTTTATCAAACATGTTAAATTTTGCATATTATCGACAGGGTTTTTATTTTTTGGCCATAAATACGTTATGTAAATTTAGCTTATCTTATTAAACTCATAACATCATTCACTAGAATAACTTTATGTTCATATGAATGAACAAATCAACCAGTAATTAACGTGTTGATGTACCGCCAGAGTTTTCTCAAACATTGCAAACTCCTCGTGTCTGCTCTTTTGGGCTGGAGCTGTCCAAAATATTTACAATGAATCTTAGTTAATATCAAAATGTAATTTAAAAAAAGTATTCATTGCTAAAAGAACATTAAATTGCCGCTGTCAGACATATATGCATTTACTCTAAATATAAAGTTTTATTGTTGTATAGAATTATCCTTGTTTATGCAAGAAATAATGTCGGGCATATTACACACAAATCCAACATGGCGTCCAAAATGGCCAACAGGCTTCTGCATTGGTTGGAGTCAAACCCTTGGTTAATGTTTAATCAAATATTTCATTGATAACATTCATTAAGTGCTGTCTGCATTATTCCCACTTCTCATTTCCTATAAAAACATTAAATGATATCCGATTAAGATTTAAAGTGAAAAATTCGATTGCAACAAAGGACATGCAAACAATTAATCCTCAACAATCTGTTCACCTTAACCTTCATTTGCATGAAACCGGAACAACATGTTACAAAATGGCATCATCTGATAACGTGTCCCAACTTTTAACGCCGATGGCTTTTATCAGTGATTGAGCATTGTTGTGATTTTTTTGCTAAAAATACGTGACTGGATATGCAGGAACCAAGCATGTTTCTTCAAACGATAAACAAGGTAATGACAGATCATTTTTAGACACGTTTTTGATTTTATTCTTGTCACCATTTCACTCGCGACCGTTCGTTACCCCTACTAATCTATGTGTTGAATATTATTTTTTCGAGCTCACATATACTTGTTTCACCTAAGACGGCATAGGGGCATGGCAAAGTAATAAAGCAGAATATGCGAATGAATTCGATTATACACAGATCCAATGAAAGCGCTGGCCTTGCTCTCATCTAGGCTAACGTCTGTGATCAAGAGGCAATGAGATGATCGTTATCGTCAAGGGTGCGTGGCGGTTTTTTGCTTTCGAAAATATCAAAATAGAAGCGACATTACACATTAAACTCCATTTCTAATGCTAAACTTAAACTCACATTCAAGACAACTGAATGAGTATGGGTATACGAAATCCACATTATGCATTAACGTATATCTCATTATGTAACATTGGATGTTGGTTTCTTGGTTAAAAGATTGGAGGCTTATCAACTTGTTCAATACTTTCTTAAAAAACAATATGTATATAACTTGTATATAAATATAAGTTATTTTTATATGTGTTAGGTACGCAAGCATTTACGAGTATTTGTGATTGCCGGCAAACGTGTATTTGATACAGGGCTTGAGGTATGAGTACTATTATTATTATTATTATTATTGTTATTATTATTATTGTTATTGTTATTATTATTATTATTATTATTATTATTATTATTTTTATTATTATTATTAGTTGTTGTAGTGTAAGTATTATTAGTATTGGTAATGATGTTAATAGTTGATAAACAAATTCAAATTATTGAATCGTTGCAAACTATATCAAAAATGATTTAGAAACAAGAATAATAAACCATATGGAAACCAATTTTTCCTTGTGACACTTGCCAGATTCAAATAATAAAAAACAACCACATTGGAATTGGCATTATCACAAGTATATATCGTGTGAATATAACGATATCGACTTCCAAATCCTGAATGCAATTGGATTTTAGAAATGTTTTGTTGTAAAGCGATGTTCGTTTTTTTAGGTCGCGATGTTTGTTGTATAGATAGGTAAAGGAGAAGGTGTGCAATTGATTCAGATATAAGAGTTAAAGAAGATCGAGCATGCATTAGTTGAATTTCTTTTATATCTTCTCTTAATTATAAGCCAGGGTGTAATTGAAACGTAATGGTATACCCGATGCGTTCATTTATGTTATTGTATTTTCTTCATACCGTTTCCATCATAAATCGAGGAAACATGCTGTGTCTTGTTGTTTGATGTGCTATATTTTATAATAATAAGGTGTAATCTCCTGAAGTCCGTGTATAAATCCAAGGTTGTTCGAATGAATCCTTATATTGTGCACTATGGTATGCATTTTGGAACCAGACGAATGTAGAAAGTTCTTTAACACAACAGACACAAAGTAATACATTAATATATAATCACAAGTAACTGAAGTTCTATACAGTTTGAAGTATCAAGAATTAAATTACGTTTTCCGTTGCATGCATCACTTTTAATAACTTAAACGCGAACGAATCAGTCATGTTTATTTTTTTATTTGCTAATGCACATTTGTCTCTGTTCATAGCAAAATTGAGATAAGTCTAATACTTCCGAAGCAGTCAGACAGGCTCCATTACGTTAATTAACGTATACAAACGGCGGAGAAGCGATTTAACATGCTAGTAGCCCATTTTCGACGAGTTTTCAGTGCAGAAGCCAATTGTGAAGTCAATGACGTTGTAACAATTCTGATAAAATGAGAAGAGCTATTAACTTCTTAACGAAACGTCACTTCAAACTGCCATCCCGTACAAGGCTTACATCTGCCAGGTTTGTATATTATTTTTATTGTATAACTAATCGAATAAAGTGAATTTAAAATTAATTTGCGTTACGTCGTTGAATGAAATATGCTTAAAATAAATAATTATCAAAAGCAGGCACTTTTTACGTAGGATTTCATCATGGGGTGCTCTTTTATTCATACAATTGAGTGTCAAGTGTTTAACATAATTTGTGAGTATGATGACATATCTGCTCTATAAAACGGGATCAATACAACGATTAACGTGTCTGGTATAAACGGCCATCAAATTCCATCTATAATTGAGATTCGCAACCGCCGACACAAGGGCTCATCTGTCACTATTACATCATAGATAACTCCTGAAATATGACAAATTATAAAATACAGCTATAAAACATGAAACAATGAACGACATGTCAAGGCCTTGAAAGATTTTAATGTCACCATCGCATGCAGCATTTCCCATAGGGATATCGCAATATCATGATCAATTGAGCCACCAGATTATTTTTTCTTGGTAAATTAAACCGAGGGTGGATACCTATGTAAAGGAAGTTGTTAGAGCTTTCTCCTCATTAGCCTAATAATCCCCGTTTTATTTGAGTACCGCGGTTTATAAAAGCGAATTATTCCTAATGTATTATTAGCTAATGGATTGATGTGAAGCAATCAGAAAAATGAGTATTATCAGCATTGATAAGAGACCGCACGCTAGGGTCACGAAATCTTTTATTTGGCATTTGTGATTTATTTAAATGTACAAATGTGTGTATTGTGAAATACATTCTTTTAAAATTTGACAATGTCTAAATTTAAGACACGCTAAAAGGTCATGCATAGTATGGTCATTGATTTGTACTTGACATTTTTACCAGTGTATTGCCAATACTATACGGAAATTAATTTGTGATGACAATAAACTGTATCGTGTATAACTGCAGGTGTAATTGTTTGGTATATTTGGGTGATACTGCTTATACGTTAAGGCTTTATTTGTTAGCGTGATATCAAGTAGTAAAGTATTCTAGTTNGGCTTTTTTTCAAACAGTTTTAACATCGAACGAGGGGTAAGACAAGGATGTCCACTTTCATCCTCGCTATTTATTATATGCATCGAGTATCTTTCACACTATATCCAATCAAATAAACATATAAAGGGAATATCGCTAGAACCAGACGAAGAAATTAAACAGTCCCTATTTGCTGACGATGCAACTTATTTTTTAAATGACAGTAGTGACTCATTCAATAATCTTATAGAATCGCTAACCCTTTTTGGAATGGCATCGGGTCTTAAACTAAACAAAAGTAAATGCACTGTGCTACGAGTAGGTAAATTTAAACAAAGTAATATTCATCTTAAAAAAGAAATGAAATTCAACTGGACATCAGATGAAGCAACAACGTAAGGAATAACGATTACAAACAATCAAAATGAAACAGTTCTAAAAAAACATATTACCTAAATTACAAACATTTTACAACTGTTTAAAATCATGGCAGCATCGTTGGCTTACACTAATCGAAAAAAAAAACACCGTGTTGAAAACGTTTGCACTCCCTAAATTAATTTATACACTAACAGTTCTCCCAAACCCACCAAATGATATTATCAAAGATATAAAATCAGAAATATTTAATTTCATATGGGACGGTAAACCCGATAAAATAAAGCGAACTCAATTAATTCAATCAGTAGAACATGGGGGTATCCGTCTAACAGACATAGAGTCATTCATGAATGCAATCAAATGCAGTTGGGTTAAAAGATATTTAGATAATACCAATACGAGTATATGGAAATTATTCTACCAGAAAAATAAAAAAACATATGGTGACTCCTAACTTTTTGAATGTAATATCAACAATAATATTTAAGATGAAATTTTAACCAAAAACATATTTCTATCGAATGTTCTTTCGGCATGGTGTAAAGTTACTCATAATTTAGAAACCAAAACAAACAGTAAAACCATTTTATGGAACAATAAAGATATAACTACTAAAAATAAGACGTTTTCCTATCAAGATTGGTTCAAACGAAACATAAAATATGTATTTCAATTGTACGACTACAGAATAAATGACTTCTATTCTTTTGATAATTTGTGCTACATATTCGGAATACCTTAAAGTAATTTCCTAATGTATTACACACTGATCAAAAGTATACCCATAAACATTAAAGTAGATACCAATACAAATAACACACCATGTAGTCAAAAAACATTCGTAGAAAACATAATTGCAAAACAAAACAAAACGAACAAAATATTTTACACACTTCAAATAGAAAATCCTGCCGAAACCTCTAAAGCTCAAACTAAATGGCAAAACCTTCTTAGAGAAACAGAATTTAATTGGAAACAAATATTTGTCATGCCATATAAATCAACTACTGATAGCACACTGAGAAATTTTCAATATAAATACATCCAGAGAATCATAGCTACAAATAAATATATTTTTAAGTGCAACCTATCTAACACAAATCTGTGTGATATGTGTTATGAACATATTGAAACAATAGAACACCTTTTCTGGGAGTGTAAACATATTCAATCTCTATGGAATTAATTGACAACCTTTCTAGAGAAACAACAATTAAATGTTAAACTATCTCTCTTAAACATCAGTTTAGGGGTCAATACCTTCAAAATACAAGAGGTTAATAACGCTGTGAATTACATTATTATATTTATGAAATATTTCATATTCAGCATGAAATACAGAAAACAAACACCTACACTAAACTGTTGTATCAATTATTTAAAACTTAAGATTCCGATTGAAAAAGAAAAAGCCCTCAACAATGATACACTTCACTTATTTGAACATAAATGGAAACACATTAAACTTACATAAACGAGTCAAGTTTTTGCTTTCTACACACTTTATTCAACTCTTTTTTTTTCATTTTTTTTTAAGGAAACCACAAGATCAAAAAAAAAGTATAATATTAGCATATCTTGTATAACATGTTTGAATATTATTGCTGCATGATTTCCTTTCTGTTTTGTGATCATATACATGTATACATTGTATGTCTTATATTGAATAATAAAAAAATATAAAAAAAATGATTCGATGAGCCAAATTATCGTGTCACCATGGATAAAACAAATACAAATGTATGCTTCAATAAACTTATGACGTAATAAATTAGAACACTCTGGAACCTGTGATGGTAAAGTTGACACGAAACAAAGCCCGGAGATTGTCTAGCCCGATAATCTCAATGTGATAACGAATATGACTAGTTATATCAATTAATCATGAGAGCATTACTAACTAAAAATACATTAGCGTATGGAAAGGATATACATTTATGAATCTAGATTTGTTTTAGAATGATTTTATGACATAATCATGTCCCAAGCCATTAGAAGAAAAGTGCATGCGTGTTATCTCTGAAAGTGGGTCGCATGTGAGTGCGTACTCTTGTAGGTACGTGCGTCCTCACAAAATAAAAAAAAGTCTGGCCTTCCATGAATAGCTGACATTTTAATAATTTCAGACCTGTATTCATTAATTTGAAACTTTTTATAAATAAATGATGTATTTAAAAAGTATTATTTCAGAAATAAACTTCCGCCATTAACACGTTTTACTTCATTAAAATTGATTGACTTGCATATGTTTCACTCTAAATAATATTCCCACAATGCACAAGTTTTGTTCGCATGACAAAAGCTACCGACATATATACGTTTCATATTTGAATTCAAAATATTGCTGGATAACATTCCATTGACTAAGACACAAATTATTAATATTATTTCAAAGTTGATTTGTCGTAAAATATTTGATTCCAAAATAAATGGTTGACATTATTTCTAATTTCGGACAAACACTTTCAACATGGATACATTTGATTGGAACTCCACCGAAGACACGCCTTCCATGCCCCTCGAAACCAGGACGTCGTCACCGTCGGAGGTGGCGGCCATTCCCGACCAATACAACCAGGACCAGGCCTTCCGGTACCTTCCCGTATTCGTGTTACTTATTATCATCTTGGTCACAGGGACCATTGACAACAGCCTTGTCCTTTTTGTTTACTGCAAGATGTTTCGAAAAACTTCGTCGAACCATTTCATCGTTGCTATGGCAATATTTGATCTATTGGCGTGTGTTATAGATTTGCCAACCGAGATCTACGATCTGAGATATTCGTTAACGTTTTACAGCGGTGCGATATGTTAGATATTTAGATATACTGAAGCAGTTGTTGTTTACGGGTCTACTATCATCCTTGTTTAAATTGCATTTGACCGATATTTCAAAATCTGCAAACCATTGATGCTAATTGAACTTTACAAGATAAAGATCATGTGCGTCGTTGCCGGGGTAGCCGCGGTGATGATATAAATTCCAGCACTCATTGTGTACGGGATTTCACGAACGCCTACGCCGAACGGCCGTGTCCGAGGATACGACTGCTCAATTGAGGAGGCGTATAGGAAAAAAGAGTTTTCCAAAATCTATTATCTAATGCTCGGGCTTGTTTTTATTACAACAGTCCTGATCTTATCTGGCTTATACATTCGCATCTGGGTTGAAATTAAACGCAGGAAAAGATGGCGTTTGGGGATTAGGTACCGAGGTCGAGCAGGGAGAAAATTCCAATGCAAAACGCTACGGCGAATGACCAAAAGACCAAGAAACTGAGAGTTGTCCGGTACTGCTCGGAGTAAAGCGACGAAGACTCACAGGACATAGCGACCAAGGTGTCCTTCCGGCCAACACTTCAGTGCCTCGCGGAGGAGATGACAAAGTTTCGGGTAAGTCGCACCTCCATTGTCCTGTTTGCGGTCACTGTTGCGTGTGTCATCAGCTACCTTCCTGGAATCATCATCATCATGATATGCAGGTCCTTAATAAAGGATATGGATAAGAAACAGACTCTCGCCGAGCAAGTTATCAGTAAACTGTTCTCCAAGTTTTATTTCCTTACAATGCGATAGATCCAATTATATACAGTTTCATAAAACTCAGTTCTAGAGGTCGATGTAAAGTGTTAATTAAGAAATTATTTGTTTGCCGTAAACGTGAAGTTTGCTTTCGAAAACCGATTTATGATAAAAACGGATTCCCAAAAGAGTAATAAGAGCTTGATAAGTACCAAAGAGCTACAAGTATGGGATAAAGTGAACATACGTAAATTTGAACTGATTTAACAGATAGAGGGTGTTACACATAACTCTAGTCGGAATCTTAAAAGCGCGTGCAAACAGTTGTTGATTGCCGGATATAAGCTGTCTACAGATTATAGGAGAATTGACTAAAGCAATAATATTAAGTTTACATGGTTATCCGCTGTTTATCAGATATAAATGAGCAATCATAACTACGAAGTATACATAGTTGAAATAGCGTAAATTAATGTGTTATATTTTGCTTATTTTATCGTATATACATTATTTATATATATTATTTTTTTATTTATTTGTAAATACGTCCTTTTGCTTAACATTCGTGTAACATTATTTATTCTATTCGTTTCAAATATATAAATGCTGCATAAATGTTTTATTTTATCTCGACGAATAATCAAGCTATTTTAAATTTACATATACGATTTTTATCTTCGCGAAATATGACTTGTTCAAACATTCCATCGGGTATGGCACTGGTATTCCATTAATAAAAATACTAAATCACGCGTTTATAAGACATACCATGATTCTTCTCCTTATGAATATTTTGTATATATATCTTATTACGCATTTTCAATTGAGGTTGTATCTAACAACTCATTATACCAAAGTACATGTATGTCGATTTGTAAATGTTATTCTTGGTTTACATCCGTCGGTTGATATTGTTAATTAGTTTACTGTGTTTAATCTTTTCTCAGTGTATTTCTTTTATCATATACATAAATTTACTTGATTTTTCTAGATACATTGTTATTATTTACGTAGACATATAGCCTTTACTGAAACATGTTCAATGTCGAAAACATCAATATCGTATTTGAATATGAGTTCTTAAACTCAACAAACATGCTTTAAAATCAAACCCGTCAGGCCCCGATTTTTTCCTAAAATGTGTAAGCCTGATGTCAAAATACCTGGCATAAGTAACTAAATAATTTTTTTCATGTTACTATTTAAAGCTAATAGCGGTGTTCACAATATCATGTATGTTGTTAAGTTGTATACGTAGGTGAAAAATGACTCATCATTTAGATAAAATCGCCATTAACAAAAATATTAACAGTTATATCATATTGTGATGGAATTCTACAAATATTTTCGGCCGATATTTTTATCGTAGATAATAAAATGCTATTTTATCATGAACATGCATTGTAACTTTTTTTTTCAATTATTTGTCTGTGTGCAAGGTATACTTTCATATGTTAACGTATTATTCTTTGCAACTTAAAAACACATATAACAATCTAAATCCAAGTATACATGTAGAGAATCGAAAAGTACAGAATACCGTTAGTGCCATCATGGTTACACATTAAAATCCAGAGGGCGACAATGCGAAAGTGCGAGAATGTGATTGACGAGAGTGCAAGAATACGATGACGAGAGTGCGAGAATACGATGAAGAGAGTGCGATAATACGATGACGACAATGCGAGACTGCGAGAATACGATGACGACAGTGCGACAACGCGATAGTACGATGGCGACAATGCGATAGTCATATCGTGCTGTCGCCATCGTATTGTCTCACTCTCGTCATCGTATTCTCGCTATCTCGTCATCGTATTCTAGCACTCTCGTCATCGTATTCTCGCACTTTCGTCATCGTATTCTCGTACTCTCGCATTGTCGCACTGACGTCATCGTATTCTGGCACTCTCGCATTGTCGTCATCGTATTATCACACTATCGTCATCGTATTCTCGCACTCTCGTAATCATATTCTCGCCCTCTGGATTTTAATGTGTAACCACGATGACCCTAACGGTATTCCATAGAAAAGTGCGTGATGCGTAGCGCAATAAATTAAGAGGATGGTAACACGCGTTGTCGTTTCGACTTTCTGTCGAGTTTTTTTTGTTTTCGTCGTTTGAGCACGTGCGAATTAGACGAAAACTACTTTCCCTTGCCAATGTAGATCCGAAAGGTGGCTCTGTAAAAGAGCGTTTTCCTCTTGGCCGAGTTAATCCGTTCAGTCATTCAGCATTGGGATTGACTGATCGATACACACGTTATGTTTTCACTGTGTAAACTTGTATTTTGAACATAACCACGCTTCTAGCGATGATGGTTCTTTTCTGGAAAAATTGGACTTGCATAGTTTAATTATGGAACTTTTGAGTAGAAGTGTGTGAGCAGAATATAGGATCATCAGAGCCGAGTCGGAACAGTCGTGAATAAGAAAGCGCTTCAAAAACCGTCAGCTACCGTTACTTCCGGAAGCTTGCCACGTGGCGAAAACACTACATAAAAGGAAATGCAAGAGACGGAAATGGTCCCTGTTTCGCTTGTGCAAAAATCAAACACTTCGGATACAACTGCCTGTACACCCGGCGGTTCCCGCAGCCTGACGTCCTTACCAAACAGTAGCCACAGCTCGCAGAATCCCGTTACAACAGACATAGATTTAAAAGATGAGTATTCATTGTTTACTGGTATCTTTGCTTACAGTCAGGACATATTTCCTGACAGCTATATTGAGTACGAACAAGGCCATACAGAAATACTGGTTAAACGCAAGTTGAAAAATCAAGTTAAGTTTTGGAAAGATATTGGAGCTAACTGATTCATTTTAGACGTTATTTAAAACGGTTATAAAATTCCGTTCAAAAAGATTATTGGATGATTAATTTTAATATTACGCCTGCATATCATTTTGTGGATATTGTTCAGCCATACACATACCTACACATTATTTAGGTATTGGTTGAGAAGATTGATCAGATGATGACATTGGCATCGTAAAGACATACAATAAAACAGTAATTATGTCACGGGAAATTAAGTCAGATTTGTTGTTATCCCGCTTGATGCCCAAAGTTGACAAATCATGCTTGGAGCTCCATGTTTATATCGGGGTGTAAAGTCGATTAAATTTTACAGACGCTAAGATTATTTAAAAANAAAAGAATACTTAACGTTTACGATATAGAAACAGCTGATTATTTGTAGATTTCTCTAAAATTAGAGGTTTCAGGACTGATGAAGGCACCTAGACACCGGTCTTGAGCCATGGGTCCTCATACGTCCCCCTGCCATTAAAATAAAAATAAAAATGAGCAGTAGTGTTGCGTATCCCGCTCGCGGTTAAACCTGAATCGTTCGTTACCACCGATTATTGATTGGGGTGTACGTGAAGTCATGTGCGCGCCTCTTAATTGGTGGTAATGGGCAAATCTTGTAATTATCACAGCTGTTTTTACTTAAACTAATGCTTCACTTTATGTACTTTTCGCAAATTGGCGTGGTGGATGGGCATTGGGGGCGTCCTCTGTAAGCTTTGGGCATCGGCGGCGGACGGGCGGTTGTTAGGGCCGTGGCGTCCTTGGGCTTGTGCTTTTGAATTGTGTAGGTAATTTGTGCAATTGTATGATTTTGAGTTTAGGCTTGACGCCTGATGGGTATTTATAATATATAATTATTCACAACGCATGTTCATGTTTAATGATACGTATAACGACGTGTTTCTACAGAATGGTCATTCTTGATCTGATATGGGTTAACAAACACGTATGTTAAATACGAGGTTTTGGTATTCATTTTGATGTTTCTTAAAGATTTTGAATCACCTTTTGATTTACAACTTGTTAGATATGTGTAAGAAGCTGCACATGGAAATCAGCAAATTATTGACCACTGTTGTGTAATGAAAATGGTCTGGTCATATCATTTGTACAAGATTTTGCCTTCCGACACAGAATTATATACACAATGTAGAAATGGTGTGGACATCTTTGGAAATGAGGATCTTACATTTCGCATGTTAGCTTATTAAAAGAGTTTGTGTTAATGGGTACTAGTATGCAGTTTGAACGTATGTTCACATGAATTACGTATACACAAGCCGGTATTGGCGATGGTTTATTATCGGTGTTGTTATATGAGGTTTCTTATTATTGTATATCAAGTTAATGGTGTAGAGTAGCTCAGACAGAAAAACAAGTATTTGTCCTATAACACTTAAAGAATTGTTGTTAATTGGCATTTAAACCGTATGTTCAAAACATAAGCAAATATTGTTTTCACTCTTTTAGAGCTGGTTGCGCAATTGCTGCGGCTAATAATGGCATTCGCGACATGCTGTTTAAACGTCACGGTAGATGGCTGAGTGAAACGGCTTAAGACGGCTATGTTAAAAATGTTAAAAGCTCTGTTGATGAGAGGTTAAGGGTTCCAATGTCACTTGGATTATAACCATCAATGTATTCTATAATAAGCCAATTATTATTTGTAATATACTTACAAGCCCGTTCTTTTAATTCAGTCGGTCATACCAACGACATACCCAAAACATATGTTGTTGTATTTTGTTGTTTTTCCCTATCGGGAGCGTAGATGTGAAGGGAAATATTGTTTTCGTCGTTTGAGCACGTGCGAATTAGACGAAAACTACTTTCCCTTGTCAATGTAGATCCGATAGGTGGCTCTGTAAGAGAGCGTTTTCCTCGTGGCCGAGTAAATCCGTTCAGTCATTCAGCGTTGGGATTGACTGATCGATACACACGTTATTTTTGATTTGTTTTGAATAATAGTTAGAGTAACATAACACGTGTTGTTGTTAACATGTAAATGTTTAATCTACATGCTTCTTATCCTGGTACGAGCTAATATTTAAAATTTAGGATTGTGTTTTTTACAACAGGTCGTGTGTTTGATCACATTGAGTATGCATTCAATGTTTTCAATATATACATGTATACCAGTATCATATTATTTATCCCAAAGTGCGATTTGGTCTCCGGAAGATAGAATAGGCTTGGCTGCCTTTATAGTTGTATATGAAGAGGGAATCGTGTAGGCATACAGTATGCCTGGTGATGTAGCAGTCTAGGTTGGTAGGCGCGGCTGCCTTTATAGTTGCCTACGAGGAGGGACTCGTTCCGGCGAACAGAATGCCTGGCGTTGTAGTGGACTAGGTTGATAGGCGTGGCTGCTTTTATGTTGCTTACCAGGAGGGACTCGTGCAGGCATACAGTATGTCTGGCGTTGTAGTCGACAATGTTGATAGGCCTGGCTGCCTTTGTGTTGCCTACGAGGAGGGATTCGTGCCGGTATACAGTATGTCTGGCGTTGTAATAGACTATGTTGATAGGCGTGGCTGCCTGTATGTTGCCTACGAGGAGGGACTCGTGCCGGTATACAGTATGTCTGGCGTTGTAGAAGACTATGTTGATAGGCGTGGCTGCCTTTATGTTGCCTACAAGGAGGGACTCGTGCCGGTATACAGTATGTCTGGCGTTGTAGTAGACTACGTTGTATGATGGTTGTAACGATGAGAAAGCTTTTGTTTGTATTCATGCTTTTATGTTTGTTTGATGACTATGTGTGAATTATGAAAATGTATGTATTTGTATGAAATATAGTGTATGCTTGTATGTGTAATGCATATGTGGACTGTACATAAAATGCGCGAGAAGAGAGGAGTAATACACGGTATCAGTCAGTCGGTCNGGCATGGTATGGTATTGCGCAAGGGGGGGTTAGAGGGTTATGGTTAGGGTTAGGGTTAGTGTTAGGGGTCGGGTTAGGGTTTGGGTTAGCCTAAACCCAACCCTAACCCTAACCCGACCCCTAACCCTAACCCTTACCCTAACCCAGGGTTATTTCCCCTATACCAGGCCTCGCCCGTTGTAGTTTTCCGCCTCCCTTCTGCCAGTGCTTCCCTTTGCTCGAAAAAGCAGTCATACATTGTTCGTGTGATCCAATGTGACCCTGCATAAAAGACCTTATTTATTGTCGTTAACGGTATGTTGTATTCATGGCAGAACAGGAACACATATTTGAAATGTATATTATGGAATGTGTTTACTTTTATGTTATATTAAATAAATGTCTTATAAAGGTCGTGATAACGTCTTATTATGTGTTCTTAATGTCGATTTGCTTCGATTAAAAGTCTTATTCTTTCTTATTATTCAATGAATCAGCTTCTTATTGGATGTAAATAATGTTATGTTTAAACTCGTCCGTTTAAATAATAGATAGTACACTGCGTGACTATTCAGCGAACGCTCTATAAGGAAACATTGTTGCAAAGAATATCACGTTTTAATTCCACGGTGTCACAGTTTGTATAACGATATAGAGAACATTGTGAGGCCTTATTCTTGTGTAGGCCATACCTACCTTTTGAAAGTATAATCGCGCGTTAATGCCCACTCACGTCAAATCCGTATTTGTTGCGATTCTATAAGTGGATTTGATTTACCGCTCATATAATTGTACAAATCATAGTTTCGTTGAATATGCTACCACTAATTAATTTCATCCGGTAATATATAACGCGTGTGTATCTAAAATGACTAAATTGCACAAATAAGACTTGAAAGCCGGAAGTTCATTTAAAAAAAAACACGTTTAGTAACTTTTAGCTTTTTATCAACTGACATCCTTAGACATTTTACTTTTCTTATAGTTTTTAAAAGCGGCCATGTGAGATCTAACATCTGTGGGCTGTCAATCCGGGGATCCCGAGCTCGAATCTTAGGTTAGCCACATAGCTTGCGTGGTGATTGATCACGCAATCATCCGTATGGCATTTCAATTAGTTAGGGCAGTTTTCAGTCACTTCCTGAAATATGCGCACTTAGAACTGCTTTTAAATGGGAAATCTTGCTCCGGAATAGTTTGAATAAGCCATTATGACCCCCAGTACTAAATAGATTCATATCAAATCAGGAAAACAAAACATACACAGACAATCTTGTGTAAATTCGTGTGCCATAGTTCGACACAACTGAAGTTAAGGCACATACATAAATTATTTAAGACTTTAAAATTTGCCAACGATATGCTTCCTTGCGCATACGAATTAAACAAAAAATATTACATAATGAAATGAAATATATCTGAGGAGTATTTATGTAAAAAAGTATAATAATTATAGAGATACACTATACCTATATTTAAACGGTATATAGAATATTTAATATATAATCAACTCAAATCAGATAAAAACATATTAGTCTATATGCCGTCTCTAGGGTATTATAACTAATAAAGAGATATTCTGTCCCACTGAAATTAAGTCCGTTTGTCAGAAGCAAATTTAATAAATTAAGATGTTTCAGAACACGCTCATCACAAACGCTCAAGAAACTTCAAAACACATTTGGAAAAATGCAGCGACTATCTGGACTTTGCTATTGAGGCATCACCGACTAGCGTGTTAAGTAGACTATACAATTATTTATTACCAAATCCCTTGTACTAGATCCTGATATATATTAGTACATAATAGTTATTACGATCACAAGGAGAAATACACTAGAACATTAATTGTGAACCCGTAATAGTTTAATAGTCAATAGTCAAACAACTGTATCGTCTTTTGTTTAAAACATATAAAATACATATCCGTGTATTTCGGATCATTTATAATAAGTTCTCACATTTATTACTTTAAAAAGGAGAAATGATTCGTGTATTTATTTCTGTAACCCATCAAGTGCTCTTTATTCCACTTGCAGTACAATCGTATTTCATTTTATGATTGGGCATTCAAATAAAATTCTCATAAAAAGAGTCGGTAAATCACGTTCATAATTAACTTCACGTATTATTACACATTTCAATATTCTACAGTTATCACTTAAAACGCAAAGTGTCGTCTTAATCAATTTATATATAGTACATTTCATACTAACGTAAATATATTCTCCATATTTTACCGCAAATAGGAACGAACTCTCGACCAATAAGCCTTCGGTTATAATCCCCGAGGAATACAAATATTATTAAGTACAACCGTTATATCACGAATTTATCCTTTAAGCATAATTGATGAAAGGCGATGAGCAAATAGTCAGAAGCCAATTAATTACTTATAATTGTCATTTCAAAAGTTACAAGCCTCGATGGAATGCATTTATGACTGTTTCACATATAACTGACATTTACATGTGTTATTTCGGGCGGGTAAACAAACGATTACAAATCTGACGAAAATAAACATTCTTGAATCGATATTTCCGGCATAGGAAAATGATTAATTGAAAAACAATAGGCTGTAGTTCCTACAACGGTCACTCGGTTCCTTTTGCTCGTTTTACACTGAGAAAATGTATTACTTAGTATTTATGCTTACGTTAGTATTTTGTCCGTTCTTCCTAGGATTATCTGCTTATCATTTTGGAAGCACATGTTTATTCGATTTATGCTACAAGTACAGTGAACACAGCATAGACGTAATTACTTCCACAGTGCTACTATTTTCAGCCAGACGTGCGCAGAGCTCTAGATAAGGATTTAGTCTAAAGGGTATTTTACCCCCTGATATTACTGTTAAAGGGTATTTTACTCCTTAGTTTCAGCCATAAAGGGTATTTAGGAATATTGAGGGGTATTTTTGTTTTCCATAGAGAACTGACATAGTACATGACGTGTTTTATCTAGAAATATATTTATTATTTGTTATTAATTAATGCAAACAAAATAAATTTTAAATGATGATACATATTCAACTTACATGTGTTGTATCTCTGTCTTGATTGGTTAATGTAGTACAATTAAACTAAGTAATGGCACTGCTTGTGCAATTGAAAATAAAGTCACACTGCCTGTGGTTTATGTAAGTTAACTTAAAACATCTAAAACGTTATAACTTGAACTTGTTCTTTTTATAGTCACTCATCTGAACTTGTCTTCACTTTATTGGCCCGGGGCTTATAACCCTGAAACAATCTTTTCTTTCTCCTCTTTTTATCTTTCAGCCAGAAAGTAATTCATAAGATGGGTCATATGATCCCACAGGGACCTGGTAAATGTTCGTGGCAATCAGCATTTCAAGATTCTACTTATGGCAGAGTGCTTTTGTTGAAAGATCTTTGTAGCAACCCATTATCATCCCATTCAATCTTGGCCGGTTACGCACTTTAATCGATTATAAATACGTACCGAGATTTGCATTGCGTAATGTTACGTACATGGGCCGATTTTTAAAGCGTTTTTTTATTTTTTTCAATGCGTTAATACGCAGATACGCATCTTATCTAGAGCTCTGGACGTGCGTGATACATTAAAAAATATTGCGCTATCGGGATATATTACGTTAACACACCATGGCTCATTAACACTATGCTTGGATGGGTATATATAAATTTCACATGGCAAAGCCACGTGATACATAATATAAACATATGTTTGCTAACAAAAAACTACCTTTACAATACCAGATGATCTAATTGTATGCATTTGAGAATAACTCTGTAAATGTTCAACACGCTTTTTTTGTTTGTATAGACCTAACCGGCTAACATTTTTATTTAGTAATTTGTGTGCGAACTTAAATAGTATTAGACCAATGTTCACGTAAACTGTACGAGATAATTCATATTATATTTGAGCCATGTTATGGGTAAACTTGGCTGAATGCGTGTGTGTAAAGTATCCACCCATATCATCCTTCGTAGTCCACACAGGCTAATTAGGGACGACACTTTTCGCCTAGACCTGATTGTCGTTTAGTAGAGACGTCCTGTAAAAAATCCTATTAGAGCTGAAAGTATCATCATTTCACAAGCTACATGTAATCTGGGACGACACGTGTATTAAACCACGTTTTTCCGGAGCAGGGCTTTTTTATAGATTTGTGAAGCATCTAAAGGTCATTCAAATATGTATTTGTGTCAGTTACAGCCAGTGTATTATAGTGTATAAGCTCGGTATTGCATCACACAAAATATTGTTTTATAAATATAAATAAGCGCATTGATAAAGCAAGCAAGTTGAAGAAACACCATACACACTGAATGTCCATCTAGCGAGATACTAATACGTATACCGGTATGTATACAAAGTATAGTTGTACCAAATCGAATAAAATTAACGATACAATAATGACATATGGAGTCTGATCCAAACATCACTCAGCGCACTATAAATGTATTTTTCTAAAATCTTATTACGTGTCATGAATCAATAGATAGGTTAAATTGAATCACAACCCTGGATGGGAAATGAAACGTATTTCATATACAAATAATATGAAACATAAGATGAACACCATGAATTAACATTCGAAAATGTAATTGTAGTATAGGTCACTTCGTTATCTCCCTTTTCATATAACATAAATTCACTTTGTTGTGGACATTTTGTCATCTCTAGTGTTCGTTCACCCATGCAGGCTGATGCAATAGTTGTTATGTCCAATCATAATAATGAATTGATCCGATACAAGATTTTTATGTCTCATTCATTAGAAATGTATTTCGTTATAAATTCACTAACAACGCTTGCATTTGCCAAGACCGTCTAGTGGACGCAAGTCCATACATTTTAAAACATAACTAGTGACCTGAAAATCAATAGGGGTCATCTGCGAATCATGATCAATGTACATATAAAGTTTCATGATCCTAGGCGTACGCGTTCTTGAGTTATCATCCGGAAACCATTTTACTGGTTCGAGTCACCGTGACCTTGACCTTTGACCTAGTGACCTGAAAATCAATAGGGGTCATCAGCGAGTCATGATCAATGTACCTATGAAGTTTCATGATCCTACGCGTAAGCCTTCTTGAGTTATTACCTGGAAACCATTTAACTGTGTCAAGTCACCGTGACCTTAACCTTTGACCTAGTGACCTGAAAAACAGAAGGGGTCACCTGCCAGTCATGATCAATGTACCTATGAAAATTGATGATCCGAGGCGTAAGCTTTCTTGAGTTATCATCCAGAAACCATTTTACTGTGTCGAGTCATCGTGACCTTGAACTTTGACCTAGTGACCTGAACATCAATAGGGGTCGTCTGCCAGTCATGATCAATGTACCTATGAAGTTTCATGATCCTAGGCGTAAGCGTTCTTGCGTTATCATCCGGAAACCATTTTACTGTTTCGAGTCACTGTGACCTTGACCTTTGACCTAGTGACCTGAAAATCAATAGGGGTCATTTGCCAGTTATGATCAATGTACCTATGAAGTTTCATGATCCTAGGCGTAAGAGTTCTTGAGTCATCATCCGGAAACCATTTTTCTATTTCGAGTCACTGTGACCTTTGACCTAGTGACCTGAACATCAATATGGGTCATCTGCGAGTCATGATCAATGTACCTATGAGGTTTCATGATCCTAGGCGTAAGCGTTTTTGAGTTATCATCCGGAAACCATTTTACTATTTCTAGTCACTGTGGCCTTGACCTTTGACCTAGTGACCTCAAAATCAATAGGGATCATCTTCCAATCATGATCAATGTACCTATGAAGTTTCATGATCCTAGGCATAAGCGTTCTTGAGTTATCATCCGGAAACCATTTTNATACAACAAAAATGAAAATGTACAGCGTCGAGCAGTCCGCTGGGTCAAGCATAACTATTCCCCATATGACAGTGTTACCTCCATGCAACAGGAACTTGGTTGGCAGAACCTAGAAGACAGACGATATGACACTAAATTAATCATCTTTTTCAAAATTATCCAGGGTTTAGTGACTGTGCCCCTACCATCATATATCGAGAGACCCACCAGATCTCCTACAGACAGATCCATACCACTGCAAGTTATTATAAGTTTTTATTCTTCCCAAGTGCTATTGTGATGTGGAACAACCTCCCTGCCACTACAGTTTTTCATCCTGATCTTGAAGGGTTTAGGCAGTCCCTGCCTTCCCCTTCTGCCCCTTGAACTCCGGGAAACATGTTTTTATCAGTGTTTAACCTTAAATCACATCACTTCACCCATACTTTTGTCTTTCTCACTTTTAACAATTTTATCATGCACTGACTGCGCACCAGTCAATAATACCCGAAAGGGGAGTTTGGACAGTATTGATAGATAGATAGATAGATTACCGGTAGATACATTTTCTTAGACGATGAAAGACAAACATTTGTATCGCATTGTTACGAAGAAGACATATTCATCTTTACGTCGATACCAGGCTTGCGTAATCCGAAGTAAAGGGAAAGCAAGTTAAATGCCTTGCAAGTTAGCCGTTTAATAATGGGACCATATGGCGATAGGAATAAATGTAAACTAACCGCGACAATCCATCTTTGTTCACATTATATTGTACATAAACGACTGGGTTGGGTAACGGCATAGAAAAAACGTAGCCACTAAATGAGATTATATCCTAAGTATTTTACTAATTGTATCACATAGAATAAAAGAAATTGGAAGTTTACCCAGGTTTGATCCCTTATGAGAGTACGTACCACAACTCTTTCTCAATGAATTATTTTTTTCTAAAGGAACGGAAATACATTTCTTTGTAAATAAAGCAATAATTTAAGTCCAGAGACAAAATCAGAAGGGCAATTATTTTCAAGGATAAAGGTTTTCATGGTGCAATTTAGCTGCTGATATTTTTAAAATATCAATCATCGCACGGATTTTATCTACTAGTACTTGTTATAGAAACAGTTTCATAATAAGTGTACATTTTGATTGCATGGATTTAATTTTACATTAACAGTGTGATTAGTTTTAGATTCCAATACAGGATAAATTCCCAATAGCCTTTTGTTGAAAACCATTAATCACGACTGTTAAAGATAAGCTCAAACTAAATACTCGTTCCACGAATGCATTTCAATGAGTGTCCGTTAAAACAAAAGAGAGCGGATTGAGGATAGGTTGCAAATCTGGTTCAAACATTCGCGTGTTAAAATGCTTTACATATGTTGAGTCACATGTTACGTTTGAATTTCATTTGTCATAGTTTCGCTTTCGGAATATCGCGTTTCAACCTTACGTCAGAGTAATGCATTGTGCAATCGTGTTTCTACGACGTATATCATATTTGTTCCAGTTAACGATTCTAGATCGAAAGAGCGACAACTTAATATTTGAAGTGAATACTTTTTCATTTAAGTCATTTTTAATTAATTGTGTTAACTAAGATTATATGATTTAAGCATTTCCGCGTCGAGAATTATTTTGTATGAATTCATACAAAAGATGAAATTATGTAAAACATTTGAATTGTTGCAGAAAATTAAGTGTGTATTTAAAATATTTTGATGTTTTGAACAAAATAAATATTTTCACCGACACGGGCTGATAGGGCTAATTACGTGATGCCATGCGGTGAATGAACGGAGAACACCAGTGAGTGAAAAATCGACTATTTCACGGGAGCTCGACTGAAGTGAGGTTAGTGCCACGTTTTGTGAACGTTATTTTTATAATGTATTATAACAATATGTAAACTTTATAATCGTTTGTGTAAAATTCAAAATGTTAAATAACAGAACTCACATGATACGATATTTAAGAATATAATATAATTAAGTGACAAAGTTACCAACACACACTTTTCCCACTACGGCAGTAATCGACAATTGTGTTAAAAGAATAATTAAAAGCAATTATTTAAAAAAATTTTTTTTTTTTTTTTTAATGCTGTGCATAATTTATCTCTGTTAAGTGAGAAAATATACTCATTTTTACTCGCACACAAGTAGACCTACTTGTGAACATTATTATTTCCCCTCTTTACGAAGAAAAATAATTCGCGGCATTACCCCGAAAACAAACAAATATCGAATATTTGTATGTGATCACGAAGGAAATAAAAAATACTTTCTTATACTGAAATCAACAAATATCCTCTTTAACATTGTACTGCATTTCATCAAATCAAAGCACTGAATACACTATTATGTTATGCTTCTTTGTAATCATAGTCGTCGTCGTTATAATTTGACATCGTTACCCTTATCAAACTAACCATGATAACTATAATTTCATCATAAATACTCACATACTGATAAAGCATATATGGTGTATTATATGAGTAATATGGCGATAACATATTTATACTATGATGACGGTTATAATGATTATGACGATTAAATATTTATGATGAAAACGTCGGATATCATGGTGGTGAAGGAGGTGTGGTATTATTGTTGAAGATGTTGAAGAGGCATTGGTGCTTTCGTAGTTTTTGTTGCTGCTGCTGGTGATGATTGAGTTTTTCTGCGGCTTATGTTGATGATTGGTAGGATGTTAAGGATACGGACAAATAATGAAATTACGTAGAAACAAGGTCAATAATTGATGATGTACCACTGCAATCCACTTTTATGGTATGCTCACTTACAAAACACATCGTACGCAATTCCCGGTGTACATGAACACAGTCTGGTTGACAACAAAGTTCGTTCTAAGGTTACGCACACTGGTGCTGAATACCAAAGATAGACTGACACCAACGTGCGGTGCAATAGGGCACAATTCAGTGTTTTCTATACATGTAGCAACACAAAAAAAAACGCTTAAAATTTGAGAGTTTGATATTAAAATTGATTTGAAAAGAAATCGCTGCAGCGTTGAATCAATCATATTTTATGATTGCGATATGATTCCAGTGCGCTTAAGTACTTCTAATTTTAAGAAACTTTGTATATTTAACAAAACATATTACATACCGTTCATATATTTAATCAATTTAATTAATCAATTAGTATCCCTGACAACTCAATGTTTACTTAAGTTAGGTCAAGCAGCATACTTACGGATCTGAAAAGATACTCTACTCGTTCCTTTATATATTATTCCGCATAATTCGCAGATGAACGTACAATGAAATTTATGTTTTACTTTTGTATATGATTTGCATTTTAGAACAAGACGATGCAACTAATCGTTTTAGTGAATTGTGCATAGGTCTACTATTATGCCTATTTTAAATGGATTTTTATGTCCACCAGTATATACTGGGGGACATATTGTTTTTGCCCTGTCTGTTGGTCTGTTGGTCTGTTGGTTGGTTGGTTTGTTTGTTTGCGCCAACTTTAACATTGGCCATAACTTTTTCAATATTGAAGATAGCAACTTGATATTTGGCATGCATGTGTATCTCATGGAGCTGCACATTTTAAGTGGAGAAAGGTCAAGGTCAATGTCATCCTTCAAGGTCAGAGGTAAAATATATGTGGCCCAAATCGCTTATTTTATGAATACTTTTGCAATATTGAAGATAGCAACTTGATATTTGGCATGCATGTGTAACTTATGGAGCTGCACATTTTGAGTGGTGAAAGGTCAAGGTCATCCTTCTAGGTCAAATATATGGGTCAAAATTGCTCATGTAATGTAACTTCTGCAATATTGAAGCTAGCAATTTTATATTTGACATGCATGTGTATCTCATGGAGCTGCACATTTTGAGTGGTGAAGGGTCAAGGTCAAGTTCATCCTTCAAGGTCAAACGTCATATAGGTGGACATAGTGTTTCACAAACACATCTTGTTTATCAATATTGTTGCTCACATTAGATTTTATTAATACTCGTGAACTAGCGCAATGTAAATATCCTCTGAAAAAGTATTCAAACTCAGTTTTCATGTTTAAAAATATATATACAATTGTTTTGCTCTGTATGATTTCTGTCAGGCGAGGTATGGCCTATGTCAAATTGTTTTTCATCTGCTCGATAATTTATTGCTAAAAGAAAAACAGCACATTAACCGACTATACGTGTCTCGTAAAAAAAATCTTAATCAATGAATTAAAGAACACTGTTTAATGACAGCCTTTAATAAACACAAAGATGTTCACTTCTAATAATAATGTATCCTAAATTGTAAAACGTATGGTAAAACGTATGAGCTTTTTTAAAAACTGTGATTTATTTTTTTCCTTATAAACCACTATCCGTTGTGTACTAAGATTATTCGCCTGGCACAAACCAAAACAATATCGAACATCAATGGCCTGCTGACAATTTTTTTTTTTAAACGAGTCTATCCACAAATCACAAGACCCCTTTAAAGCAAATTTATGTTAAATACTCTATAATGCAGCTGGTATACAATCAACAACCGTATATGCTAAACTTAAGAACATCGCCAGTGACGTGTATTTGCGAAATAAAACTTCTATCGGGATTTCGGGTATACCGTAATTACTCTAAATTTTCGGACAATCCAAGTTTTAGTTTGGACACAGTGACACCCATATTTGCCCCTTATATCAATTACTCTAAATGTGTGTGCAACTGCATCCACATTCTTCCTATTTGCGTTGATCCGTTGACACATTGCATAAGTGTTTAACAAAAAGGATGACTGTCTATATTGGTATCCGGACAAACGGCACCCGGACAATCGGCACCCAGTGTTTTTTTGCAATCCCGGACAAACGGCACCCAGTCAATTTGTTGAGGCGGACAAACGGCACCCGGTAAATTTGTCGACCCGGACAATCGGCACCCGATTAAATTGTAAACCCGGACAAACGGCACCCGATTTAAAGTTATGAATGTTTGATGTTTTACCAATAGAAGATATTTGACACCTTGTTAGACTTTCTATCTATTTCCTCTATAATTACCGGGGTATTACCGGTCACCGGTACAGATTCTCCGAGATCAATAATCGTTAATACCTAGCTCGCCCTCATTTTCTCAACAGATTTGCGTGAATTTTAAAATCGGTCCTTAGCGGAGATATAACTCCTATTTTCGCAATGTCTTTAAGGTTTTATTGACGCTGACATTTTTTTTTTCTTGAAACCAATTAGCGGATTTTCTCAACGGATTTGCGTGAATCTTAAAATCGGTCCTTAGCGGAGATATTACTCCTATTTTCGCAATGTCTTTTAGGTTTTATTGACGTTGACATTTAGTGTGTTTTTTTTTCAAACCAATTAGCGGATTAAACTAATCAGTACGATAAAGTCCAACAAGGTGTCAACTGTCTTTATTGGTAACAAAAACAAACATTAAATGTTTCTTAGTTTTAAATCGGGTGCCGTTTGTCCGGGTTTACAATTTAATCGGGTGCCGATTGTCCGGGTCGACAAATTGACCGGGTGCCGTTTGTCCGCCTCAACAAATTTACTGGGTGCCGTTTGTCCGGGATTGCAAACAAACACTGGGTGCCGATTGTCCGGGTGCCGTTTGTCCTACAATCGTCTATATTTGCTTTATTTGGGTGCATAGGCGTGGATACCTGATATACGGTAGATAATTAGTGCAACCTCAGGCGCGCAAGGATCTCATAAACGGTGCTCTTGTTATTATTATTATAAATATTATTATTATTATTGTTATAATGCTAATAATAATAATAATAATAATAATAATAATAATAATAATAATAATAATAATAATAATAATAATAATAATAATAATAATAATAATAATAATTATAATAATAATAATAATAATAAAATTATTATTATTATATATTATTATTATTATTATTATTATTATTATTATTATTATTATTATTATTATTATTATTATTATTATTATTATTATCATTAATATCCCGACCATTCATGCCAAAGCTCTAGGAACCGTAGTGTCCCCTTTAAGATCAATTGGACATTTTCCAAAACCATCGAAACTCATTAAAGGGACTTGTTCACGTTTTGGTAAATTAACAAATTAAAAAAAAAATATTTCCAGATCTGCAAATTTTCGTTTGAGTATTGATATTTGCGTAGAAACAGTAACACTGAACATTTACCGTGCTTTAAAATATCCATTTTATGCATCTTTTGACGATTTTAAGACATGAAAATTATAAAGCGTTACAAAAGCGAAACGATTTAATAATTAGGAGAGTTCTGTTGTTATTGTTATATTTTGTGACCTTACGAGGATTGCTTGACATTCACTCCAAGGGTCAGTGATTCGAGTCCCGACGTGGATTTAAAAAAAAAAATATCCTTGTTTTGTACTGGAGCTTTTTAGTTCCAATGTTGACATTTATGAATTTAAAGCATTTAATGACAAACTTCAAAACATGCCAAAATCTGTGAACTACTCCCTTTAAAATGAAGTCAAAAGTGTTGTTTAACTGGTCTTCATACTATTTCGGACAATGTTTTCTCGTTGAATGCCATTAGTAGGGGATACTTTGGCTTTGCCTTAGGGACGCTACTCAGATTTTATTGACATTTGCCAAAGTGAACAAAACAATGCACGCGTTTGCGAAGTTTGTAAACAATCTTAAAACGACTCCTCATATGTCCGCGTGTAAACGGTCCGATTGCATAAATCGTTCGTTTGAACACGTGGATATGAAATATTATATTTCGATAGTTTATATAAATTTATTCCATTGCGACATAACGCATACATTGTTGCTGTTTTCGATGCTTGTTTTGTTATCTTAGAACATACGACTCGCTAAAAATATATCATTCTGAACAATTTTTTCAACACAAAATGTAAAAATGACAGTAAATACTCTGTCCAAACGGACCTTCTTTTCAAGTGTGGATATTAAGCAGATGCAAGATTTCATACGCAACCATTAATTGTTAGTGATAGTATAGGTGTACCTTAGAACTTTTATGCTAAAGTAAAGCTTTCGTACAAACACTTTTTGTAAAATCAGTTTTTCAAAAGCTAATAAACTTATAAGAAAGACAAAGGAAATGAACCCAACTAGCGCAGCTTTCGTAACAATCCTTCAACTTTATGTATGTGTACATTTCCTGTGCTTATTATATTAAAATATATGTTTAAACTAAGAGAGACACATGTGTTGGTGTAGACGTAGTTCTGTATGTAGCTTCTAGTATGCAAATAAAACTTAATATAAATAAAACTTAATATAATATACCATACACTTATATTTTTTTCTGAATCTACTTTATTCTGACCACAGGGTCGATATCAACTTATGTATCAACTGTTTTTAAATCCATAGACATGACCGCTTTTGGGCATTGTCAATGGAACAGAATGCACGGTCTCACATGGTTTTCTTATGCTGGTGTTCAGAGGAAATCTGAAATCAAAGAAAGGCATAACCCTGCCCACGTCACCTGCACAAACTGAACACATTCTTCAAAATGTTTCACTCCATTGCACATAAAGGCAGCTTGAGCTAAACGTACAGTTTGCCTATAAGATCTGTATTGTTGACATGTTTACTTACGTGGTTGGCAAATATCCAAGAATATTTACCAAATGCTTCCCAGAGGTTCATCTATCGAGCATTTGCACGTTTGTTTACTACTCTGAACAATATTTCCAACATATCTAAAACGAGAAATATTTCTAAACACATTGTTACTAAACCCATAGTTTTTGGGCATTGTCAATGGAACAGAATGCACGGTCTCACATGGTTTTCTTATGCTGGTGTTCAGAGGAAAATCTGAAATCAAAGAAAGGCATAACCCTGCCCACGTCTCCTGCACAAACTGAACACATTCTTCAAAATGTTTCACTCCATTGCACATAAAGGAAGCTTGAGCTAAACGTACAGTTTGCCTATAAGATCTGTATTGTTGACATATTTACTTACGTGGTTGGCAAATTTCCAAGAATATTTAAAATGCTTCCCAGAGGTTCATCTATCGAGCATTTGCACGTTTGTTTACTACTCTGAACAATATTTCCACCATATCTAAAACGAGAAATATTTCTAAACACATTGTTACTAAACCCATGGTTAGATTTGTTAGCAAGTTCACACAAATGTTCATTAGGTGGTCTTCTGCTAAAAGTATGCAAAAAGTTCTGCTCCATTGAACCAAAATGGCAACTTGAGCTTAACATAGATTTTGAGTTTAAGTTTTGTATATTTGACATAGTTTCTAAGTTTCTTGGTCAATCGTTATTAATATCTACCAAACAAATATGACACTTTTCAATTACTGCACTTTAGCAAAAGCTTAAAATATAAATATGCCCAAACATTATTTGCTGGGAAACTTTTTGGTTATATTTAAATAATATTACATATGGTTAATATGGTGTTTCTTGCCAACATTTGTCAAAAGATTCCGCTCTATAGCAGGAAATGACCACTTGAGCTAAAAATAGAAATTGCGTTAACGTTTTAAATTGTTAACATATTTCTCAAATTTTTGGTAAATATTTATGAAACTTTATGAACTTATTCATAGGATTGTCCTCTTTCGAAATTGTACATATAGGTCTGATTTACTGCACAAGATCGCCACCGTAGCTGAAAATCGAAAAAACAACTCTAAGACATTTTTTAATCATGATGTTAATATGCAAAAAATTATCAAAACAAATATTTGATTTAAGTAATCTATGTAATATCTCTATTTTCAGACCAAATATTATTTAGTCTGTTAAAACAGCATATAGTCATCTCTTTTATATACTGAACACACACTACCATATCTTGTCTAAAACCTTGACAAGTACTCAAATTGACAGCACACAAAATTGATTTAAATGCCTTGTTCGCATAAACATTGGTAGTTTATAAATACATAATACATCAGTTTAATTATTTTTGTTTTCAGTACAAAATCATGAATGTACAACAAGGTAAACATTTTTTTGAGTCGCTGGCAAAATCTAACCAACCAGTAACTAGCGTGCAGCCGCCAGAGGGAGTACGTAGAACAGTTGCGGTAAACAGTTCCGTGTTTGTCAGAAATCAAGGGCATTTTGTGAAACGCGATTATTGTGTGGATTCACATACGCACACAGGTAGGAGGTTTATAAAATGATCACCACTCAATACATACTGCAGCAAAGTTATTGCACAGCAAACATCGATTAACAAACGTGATTTAAACCTTGCTAAAAGTTTAGAAATAAGTTATTGTGATGAATTATGAAAACACATACTGAGTTTAAATACTTTTTAATGCAAAAATAACGAGCAGTATTTTATTACAAAGAAATAAATATACTTTGATTTCTTGAGATACTTGAAAAGGGATTTGCTGTTTTGTTAACCACTGGCTTTAACGGATTATCACATCAATACGCGACATTATTTATTAAGCTTGATTTTGTCAGAAACGGGAAACAAATCTACGCGGTACGCGGAAGCCAGATTCGGCATCGGCGTCAGAACTAGGTTTATGGTTTTTCGGTTGGCTAGTTGATTTTGAATACTTGTCAGTTTGTTGCTTATTTGTATTCAGCCCACAATAATTCAAAGACAGGCAAAAAGTTAACGGAAAAAATATGAGACCGTATCTGCTTATGAATATATTAAATAAAATACGCATGTTCGTATTAGAAATCAGTGAATATTTGTGCTTATTGTGTGTAGTGGAAATACATTTTTATACAATGGGTACATATTCATCCGAAGCAGACATACCTGAACATGCTCAGTCATCCGAAGCAGGCATACTTGAACATGTTCAGTTATCCGAAGCAGGCATACTTAAACATGTTCAGTTATCCGCAGCAGGCATACTTAAACATGTTCATGGCCACTATAAGTCGTTTGTTGAATAAACAATCTCAAATCTGATTGCAGAAAAATGTTGGAAAAGTACTGGCGCTGATGGTGACGATTTGGGTGATTGTAAATCCGTCAAAGTAAGTATAATGTCCACGTATTAATATCGAATAATGTTTCACTTACACCACCTCACGTGTTTGAAAGCGCTGGAAGCGGTGACATAGGGTTTGATCATATAGAGTGTTCTCAGCTATGTGTACTACGCAGGAAACGGTCTCAGTCGTATCCCAATAAATATAAGGATTTGCTTCCACAGAAAGCGTCAAATCAGAGGCTCTTGGGAATATCAAACCATTGAGTAATTAAAGTGGCTCTTAAAGTTAAAATAAAATCCTTACATGATAATCTGTATTTACATTAGTGTGTTTTGTGATTAATTCGAGGCAAAGTGCGAGATTACCCAATGCATCAAACCGGTTGCTCTCGATGCTCTCAAGTTTCCGTTTCAATGCGGTGATACCAGCTTTAATAATGTGCATGTATAATTTTTTGTTAAACGCATTGAAGTAGTGTCCTGTTTTTAAATAGGATTAGTTATTACTATGAACACATGAACCTCTCGAATAAGGGCGTGTCCAATCAAACTTAAACTTCGCAAGCGCGGATTAGGACAGTCATGAATGTTTGAGTTATTTAGTCTTGGCTATTAATAATGTCAAGCAGCGATTATTACACCAAACAAATTGTTATCAAAATTATCTTTGACGCTTGAAACGTTGAGTATAAATACGAATTGTTCAGCGATATTGTTTAGTTGTTTGTTTTATGTAATTTGCAAAGTTTATAAATACTACAACAATATGTTAGCGTAGTGTAAACTTCTTTGCAATGAATGGTTAATTTCTTAAGCACACCTATCTGCCTTTTTATAACAATTAGAACACATATTAACAAACATTATTCGTCACGACCGATATCCATCCGATATCCATCAAACACAATCATACACATAATTAGCCTACTGCGTCATATACACAACAATAGAACTTATTCGAAAATTCGATACGTTTCAGAATTGTCAAGAACAAAGGGACGATGGATTGCTCCTTTTGACTGAGGAAGAACATCACATTTACGAAAATATCGACGAGATATTCGCGTCCAACAGGAACAAATCATCCGTAAAAAATTCATCTGTTGGTAAGAGTTGTCGTTAACGTTTGGTATAATGTAGTTTAATTCCTCTAAGTACATCCTCCGTGGAAGATTTAAGAAAGCCCGTATAAGCGATTAAAACTTAAAGGGGCCGTCCAACAGATTTGGCATGTATTGAAGCTTGTCATTAAATGATTTAAATGCTTTATATTGATAAATTTAAACATTTGAACTAAAAATCTCCAGTACAAAAACAAGAATACAATCTAAAAAAAGGAAAAAAAGTAACCCTCAACAGGGCTCGAACCACTGACCCCTGGATTGCTGGAGTCCTGGAGTAAAAAGCTACCCGCTTAGACCACTCGACCATCCACGCTCATGTTTGTGGCGGATTTATTTTTTAGCTATATAAGTAATCCTGGTAGTTTCCCAAAATATCTTTCGCTTTGTGCGACGCTTTATCTGTTGGACAGTCCTTTTAACAACAAAACAAATAAGCTTAAGTGTGGTTCAGCTTTCGTCATTCGTCATGAGAGGATCATCCAAATATAAACAGTTTTCTTCAAGATGTTTAAAGCCATAAACGTTCAAACTTAATAAATGTCAGTTTTTGCTTAATTTTACTCAGCCTACGATAAAAAAAAACAGGACAAATTACGGAACAATATGAGAACGTATTTGCTTAGCAAGAACACACTTCTGTTGCTATACAAGGGTGTTTTATTTATAGGAATATATTAAATAAAACGTGTATGTTCATTTTAGGACATACTTAAAACGTTTGTATAATTTATATACTTGACATTAAATGTTTCATACTCTAAATGACCACAGATTCATCCCAAACCGACATACTTGAACATGTTCAGTCATTAAAAGCAGACATCCTTAAAAATGTTCAGTCATCCGAAGCAGCCATACTTGAACATGTTCAGTCATTCGAAGCAGACACACTTGAACATGTTCAGGATCACTGTCAGTCGGATTCTGAAGATACAATCTCAAATGTAATTGCACATACATTTTGGAAGAGTGCTGGTGAAGATGGTAAAGATTTGGATGCTTGTAAATCCGTCAAAGTAAGTATTATGTACACGTATTCATACCGCTTAATGTATCACTTATTACACCTGAAATGCATGAACGTAGCGGACGCGGTTTCAAATGGGTTTGATCATAGGGAGTGTTGTCATTTACGTGCACTTCTAAGGAAACGGACAAAGGAAGACGTATCCCAATACATATTAGGATTTGAAAGCCTTAATTCGGATGTTCCGGTGAATTTCAAACCATTGAGTATTTAAAAGAAAATTACATATTCATTTAATTTGCTTTTTAAATTTAATTAAAATCCTTCCGTATTAATATGTATTTTCATAAGTGCGTTGTGTTGTACTTCTAGGCTACGTGTGTCGTTAAGTATGTTTTTAAACCGGTTTGACTCCTGATACTTTCAATTATCCGTTCCAAAGTGTTGACCTCTTCTTTGATAATTTGTATATATAATGTTGTGTTATATGCATTGACGTATTGCATGTCCTGTTTTCACATAGGACTAGTTATTAGTTATAACCATGGGCACATGAATCAAATTGATTATAAATGATCGAACTGTGGCAATATTTGCTCTTCATTTCCATAGTCATGTTTCACTGTGTATAGAACCTTTCGAACAAGGGCTTTTTTAATCAAACTAAAACTTTGCAAGCTTTGGATAAATATAATAATGAATGGTTGAGTTCTTAAGTTCTTGTACATAATAATTTTTATCAGCGATTATTATACCAAACAAGTTGTTATCAACGTTTTTCTCTCGCTCTTAAAGTGAAAGATGAACACGAATGTTTCAGCGATACTATGTATTTGTATGTTATTTGTAATTTGCAACGTGTACAAGTATTACAACAATATGTTAACGTAGTGTAAAATACTTATTTGCAATGAAGGGTTTATTTATGAAGCAAATCTAGCTATCTGTTTTCAAGAAAACGAACAACTTTTAACAAAAATAACTCTTCACTGAACGATAGCTAACAACGTTGGTACATACTAATTAAACTGTCATGGTTTAATAATGTCCATATACGTTCATTTGTAAGCCACTGCAAATTTGCACCAAAGCAGAGTTCTTTCTTTACACGTATACTAGTCAATTTTGCATGATCGGTTTTAACGATAATATAACTATACTTCTCGATAATTAAGGTAACTGGATTGACACACGATGTAAGTAATGATTGCTTACTGAACTACTTCGAGAATATCGATCGCTCCAATGGAGGGGAGATCCAGGCATTTCTTCGTCCAGATGAAAAATCGTTCATCATCACATTCAAAGACGAACAAGGTATTTAGGGTGTGATTATGATATCATTTCTGATCTGTATGAATTCATTTGAACACTGTTCCGATGGTGCAATGTAATCGCAATATATACAACTACTTTTTACTGTTTTTGAAAAAACTGTTCATACATGTGGTCTATCTTTTAGCGGTAAAAAATGTTTTACAAGCTGGGCATACGATTCAGGATTGTTACCTGTTTGTAGAGCCATTTGCAAATAGGAAATCATCTGCACTTAAAAAGGTATTTTAAATATTTGCATATTCAACTCAATTTTGAAAGTTCTACCGGTGAATATTGAGTATCTCGTATAAATGACTTAAATGAGTCTTCATTTTAAGCTTTCTTACAATGTACCTTTAAAAATAACATATTTTTATACTTTATTTGCTTTATAAACTTAGTATACTTTACTCACATATCAATAATAAATATCAGATTGTACAGTCATATATTACATTGAAAATTCTCTTTCTGCTCTAACAAATACAATAGTACATATCCAAATATGCTATGATTTTCAGAATTGTCCTGAAAATAGGGACGAAGAATTGCCACTTTTTATTGAGGAAGAACATATCTACGAGGTTATCGATTCCAACATAAACAACACATCTGAAGTTGGTATGTGTAGTCCTTTAACGTTGGTTATACTGTAGTTTGCTTCTTCGAAGCACATCCTCAGTAGTAGGGGGTATGACATCCCGTAGAAGCAATAACCTGACATGTTAATACTCAACATAATACTCAAGTTATGTGGACCGTCAGGGTGTTGAAGTCACGATCCCTCAAGCAGTCCAGACCAGCACTCCGCTAAATGAGCTAGCCTGACTTGTCCTTTAATAAGAAGCAATAATAGACGCTGAACATTCATACTGTTGTTAATTTATTTTAAATAGAACGCAACGATGTTCTCACCATTAACTTAGCAAAGTGATTTGTATTGCAAAGAGTCTTTTAGGTAATGTGAGGTTCGATTTATTTTTTATATCTTTGTTGATTTTGACTGTTTAGTTACTGCACACAAATCATCTGAAAACCTTCTTTCAGTGGCAAATGCTAATTATGAGCAGAATAATGACTCGATGAATTCCTTACCTGTAATAGTGGCACCCTTCTACCGTGAACATGTTAATGAGTCAACTAAATTCCCGATCTTCTTAAATGTTGATTCCTATGATCCACATTTGTTAAGATGTCTAAAAGAACGTCCACAAGTTCAATTGCAAATAAATGAAAAGATAGCAGGAAAAATGTGCTCTGCATCTGTAGTTAAATGGACTAATCCAATTACAATAGAGTATAGACGGAATACAGGAGATGTGGAAAATCGTATACCGAACGACTGGAAGAACGAAGTCAAGTGTTATTTTATAAAGGTATTAGACTCGATTGAAGTTAAAAAGCGAAATTTCAATACAGAAATAAGGTCTTCACTTTTGAGTCTTTTCGGTCTTAAGCGGATTATTGTTTCAAAGCCGGCAATTATTGATTTGATAGTAGAAAAAGATTGTGTGATACTTATTGGAGAAAAATCAGTAATCAATGACACTTGGAAAAAAGTGATGTTTGTTATAGAAGCAACAGAACAAGACCACAAAGACAGAACAGTAAAAATTACAGAACAGAGACATATCCCGCATTACCAAGCAAACTATTTGGAAAAAACTAACTTTAAAATTAACGCACATAGTCGTGATGTGAAACTTGATTTGAAAGGGAAGGGAAACAACACGATAGTCACTTTAAGAGGAGTGAAGGATGCAGTAAAAAGATGTTTTCAGGAAATGGATGAAGTAACAAAACAAATTATGTCTAAAAAAATCGATGTGGCGCGCGAACATGCTCGTTTACTGGATCGACCAGATGTAAAGAAATATGTGTCGGAGCAGTTGGAGGAAAGCAATTTAATTTGTATTTGGGAAACTTGTCAAACGTCTGTGGAACTTCACGCGAGAGAAACGGATTTACAACACAGTGAGTTCATAATTGTGAAATCCGTGTCCGAGAGTATAATCCCATTAGATCAAAATCGATTACAAGCCGTCAGATCCAAAAACTGGAAGACTTTCGAAGAAAGTTTAATTGTGAAATACCGTGTCTGTTTGAAAGTAAGGCATAAGCACAGGGAAATAAGAATATTTACAATTCATTCCGCGGAACAAATGGTAAATGAAGTAGAACATTATTTGAATGAAATTGCTGTTATAAATGATAGCATGCGTGTTGACAAACAGAGAGCAAAATTCATTGAACGATACATGCAACCAAAGCTTCTTAAACTGAAGAAGAATGCAGAAAACATTGCACTCCACAAAGATGGAACAGTCGAGTTTACAGGTAAACGGATTTTATAAATTGGGACAAGTGGATATATTAAGAGCTTTACGGTGTTAAATATGTTGAATATTTCTGCATTACATCATTACATGACCGATAAATTAATGTCATGTTCGTGTACCCTACAATTTGTGTAATTAAAATATATTACAATATTTGTTACAATTTAAGTCGCTTATTCCATATATTGTATATACAAATCTAAAGAATCTCGTTTTACATATATTTCTGTTTTAGGAAATATTTTGAGCATCGAAGCAACAAGAAAAGCATTAACAGATTTGGTTAACGGTATAATATCTAAAGAAATTAAAATAACGAAATCGTGTATCAACAACTACTTTGCTTCCGAAAAGGGTAAAGAATGTATCAAGCGCGCTGAATCAAATGAAGAATGTGTAATAAAGATGAGTGGTTCAGAGACCAGCAAAAATACGCGAACGCACCATACAGGACCTAAAGGAAGCGCACAGGTGAATGTTTAGGGATTTACGTGTTCATCCGTTGTTAAGTTTTTAAAGCTGGTGGATTGTCACATTATATACTAATTGACGAACAATTGACATGATATGAGCTATGAGATTGATGATGCAAATGCATACAGTTATGTTCGCCAAACATTTTGAAAATGAACGGCCGTTTTTTTTGCGATTCGATTCCTTTATGAATCTTTTTCCAAACTGCAAATAACATAACATTCATTTTATGAAATTTCGTCTTTGCATTTATAAATATTTGTAAGCAGATGTCGTTTGTGCATTAATACACATACTCTATAAAACTCATAAGAAATGTTAAATATATATTTCAGATCGATTTAGATGCAAATTATGCGGATTCTGCCTGTGAAGCATCTTGCAGTTCAGATACCGAGCACGCACTGTCTGGTAATTTTCTGGTGGCTATAAGCCCAATCTTGCTTAATTTCGGATTTGTACTGATTTTCTTTAAGGCTTATTTATTTTAGAACTGTGACTATCATTTCTGGAAGGAATTTATAATGGCCGACACCATTACGACATAAAAGCAAATCAAAGATCACACTTAGATGTTAAATTTTCTAGATATATTTTTCTATGTCGTTTCCGCTATATTACTCTGTAATTTCGTTATGTTTTTTTAACAACTTTATTTAGCGTATAAGACATTGTGTTGCGTGCCAGGTCTATACGACCACGCCAAGGTTATACTTTGAGCCAAAATATAAAATAATAAGTCTGTATTTGTGTATACAGATTGTAAAATTACTAGGTCTACTGTTATAAACTAGAAGACTTTACATATTATGTATATTTCTATATTATATTTACTTTTAAACTTGTATTATTTTGTGATTTCGTCACTTATTTGTTATGTCATAAATAAACAATTTCGGAATCGATCTATATTTACTTCTTATGTACACGACTTTGCCGTATTGGCATCAATATAATCTTCACAAATAAGGGTTAATACATATTTCAATTTATCAGATGTCTCAATAGCTCATAAAATAACCGTCATTCTACGAAAATGTGGCTAATTTGTTATGAAGTTGATCCTTTGTCTGTTTTGCCCATAAAAACAAATTAACTGCTGGAAGCCATCGGTGTATTATAAGATAAACTATAAAATAAGGTTTATATTATTAGCTTTTGGTTGACACCGTGTAACGTTTGATTCATGCCCATAACGTTGCCAATAGCGAAGTCGATATTTGTTGTTTTTTTGTTTTTTTNTTTGGGGGGGGGGCGGGGTTCAAATGGCACTGATATGTAAAAATTGACAGAGTTCACGTGATATTTGTGTGCTTCTTTTCAAGACATACACCACACCGCAGATAACAAGCCGAAAAAAACAGGAGCCATTAATGTCTCTGTGGTACAGGGAGATATAACCAACGAATATGCAGATGCTATCGTTGTGACTTGTACCAGGGAACTTGATTTAAAACAAGGTTAGATTATTTGAACAGTCGCTGTATTGTGTGGAATCGCCCATGTTTTATTTCTATTTGGAGACATATCACATATCATACATTATGTTTGTTACAACAACAACAACAACAACAACAACAAACAATATTTTCTCGCATGTTATATGCAATACCATTTAACGTATTACATGTAATCAACAGGAGCTAATCCACATGCCTTATGATGCGGTTTTAAATTTTCAGGGCAAGTTACAAGAGCTATTCTTGCAAAGGTCGGAGACGCTGGACTCGATATCTCGTCGTTCATAAGTAGGCGGAATCTCGATGTTTCTCTTAATACGTTTTTGTCGACTTAATAAGAAAGCAGAAATATTGTTTAAGCATTTTAACATTGAATTATTTATATTTATATTTAGCTACAATGCAGCAAGAAGGCTTGGTAATCATTCCTGTCCGCAATATGCATGCGAAGACTGTTATTTTTGTGACAAAACAGACATGTCAATCAGAATGGAAGGGCATGATACTTAAAGCTCTGATAAAAGCCGAGGCCAGACATCTCACTCGTATATCTTTTCCAACCCTTGGAACAGGTAAGGACATTTACACTATTTGTGATTTATCGTGTTATTGTAATACATAAAATTGCAAAGATTTTCTAAGGAAAAAAGCCACTTGGTACGTTAAATTTATTAAAGGCTACGGATGCACTCCTATTGATGTTGGAAGTACAATGCGAGCAGCCATAGATGAATTCAGCCATATGAACGTGAAGAATGTAAAAGAGATCCGCATTGTAGTGTTCAACGCAGATATGCTAGCAGACTTTAATCGGGGATTTAACACGAAATACGCTTCCGGTAATACAATTATTCATAGATTTTAAACGCAGCGGTATATTTTACAATCACGTTTGTCTTAAAGGTAACACATTCAGTAATACAAAATACGTATACGAAAGCTTTTTACAATTTACTAAATTATCTGTAATATTTGGTTATGTTGAGTTTGCCAAGAAGATAACACAAATAGAATAATTATGACGTAATGTATTAACAACTTATTAAATGGATTCAACTTAAGAGATAAGTGTTGACACACTACAGCAAATGATATAGTATATTAATAATGGCATTGCACTACGGACAAGGCAATCAGCTGTCAATTCCTTTTCGTATACTCAGTACTCACACGTCTTTATCCAGAAACAGTACTCATTGAACATATCTATTCTTAAATACTCATGAATGTTAAAATACAAATTGAAGTCAGGCATACACAACACAACTATAAGGACAAAGTTACAGCCCCATAAACAATCAAAATGAACGAATTTTTCGTAAAATATTACGTCAAATAAAGGTTACCCATACAAAATCATTGTTCCTTATAGCAATAGCCAAAATTTCAACGCCATATGTAGTCTTATAACATGGATTTAACGAGATACAAACTACTCGCTTTTATTTTTTGTGGAACTGTATATTCCATTTTAACTTCCCGCAACGATATATATATTCATACGACACACGAATACTAACATGGTACATGAACATGTGTTGAATATATTTTCCCACAAGAAAAAAAAAGAGATCATTTTGTATCTTGTTAAATCTATGTTAACAGACCACATCTAGCGTTGAAATTTTGGCTTTTGCTATAAGGAATACTGATTGTTTATGGGTTGACTTTATTTTACGAAATATTTGACGAAATATTCGTTCATTTTGAGTGTTTATGGGGCTGTAACTTTGTCCTTACAGTTGTGTTGTGTATGCCTGACTTCAATTTGTATTTTAACATTCTTGGGTATTTAAGGATAAAAAATGTTTGAAAATGGGACATTTTTTGCGATTTTTTTGTTATTTTGTTAAACTGTAAACAAGTACATGTACCTTAAAACTGAATATGCCAAACCGATACAAGAAGAATTAAATGTATCTCGATTGCTTGCTTACTTTTTAGGCTCTTCCAATAAAGGACTTCCCTCAGAGCCACTGGATAAAGATTTGAAAGAAAACCAACAGGGCGATAAAAATTACATGACAGTGTATTCCTCCAGTTATGACGGAATTAAACGAGCTAAGAAATTTATTGAAACGACCATTGAAGAAGAGTGGACCATATCACACCCAATACACATCCAGAATCTTGACGATAAACAGGTTGAAAATATAAAACAATTAATAATACTATGATTATCCAGAATGTTTGACATTCATTCAAGTTTATATTTGATTGTAAGATTGAAAATTTAAACAGACTCACTTTTATTCACACAACGAAAACAATAGTTCTTTTGAATTTGAAAATGATCCTGCGATATCCTCTAATTGTGTACATACAATGTACATGGCATACATAGCATGAATACTGATCGTTAAGCCTTAAGACAAGTGTGTGATGTCCTATCATTGCGTTTATACTCACAAGTGTGTGCAAAAATAACTTAAATGAAATAAATTTATAAATAAGTTCGCATCAAGTGTCCACATACATTATTAAGCTTGTTTAGCATTGACTCGTATGCACTTGAGTTTTATATTTGCTTTCAGATAAAAGAACTGAAAGCGGAAGCTAAGAAGAACCACGTTTCCGTAGTACACGATCGAACACAGAAAACTGTAGAACTTGTCGGTTTGACGTGGAACGTTTCGACCGTGAAAGATACACTTAACTACACGTTAAGGTTTGTATCACATTTTTACTTTGCTTATTGGCGTCGCACTCAAGTGCGGCAAGTAGTATGTTATACGTTTTTTTTTCGCTTATGGGAGGAGAAGTTATTTTAAGGATCAATGTATATATTTGTGTTGTCAGAATATCTTGCATATTGGATATTTTTTGTGTAAATTAGTGTAAATAAGTACTGCATTTGTGCCTATTACATTTACTACCATAAGTCCAGAATTATGTCTCTTTGACTTTAAAAATAAAAGTGAAAAACTGCTTGGTTAGGTGATTATGTCAACATTTTTCATCAGATTCTTTCCAAACTTACATTGTCTTCATATCAAAGAGCATTTGTACCTCATTTAATATGACAAACATCGGGACAATAAGTCCAGCATTTTTTTCTATTAAATTTGAGAAAATAAAGAATTTCCACTTGTTTAAAAGATTTCACAACTTTCGTCTGAATCGTTCCAAACTTGTAAAGTGTTTTTATATCAGTATTACTCGATCCCTTTTGAAAATGATGAATATCGGAGCAATAAATCCATTATGATCTTTTACTGAATTTGAAAGTATTGTGAAATGCAGCTTCTTTATGCAATTTACAGTTTTCATTCAATTTGTTTTTCAAACTTTTACAGTGTTTTCATATCAATGAGTACTCAACCCCTATCGTAAATGAGCAACGTAAGAATAAGTTCAGAATCATCACCCCTTGAAGTTGAGAAAAATATGAAATAACGCTTACAAGATGGAGCAGATTTTTTAAAACCTACACAGTTCTGTTCCATTAATTAAAACTGCCCACGGATGCCAGTAATAAAAAAAAAACACGAAACCAATGTAAATAAAATGAACTATAAAATATTTGGGTGGTACAACACAAAATCATAGATAATGGTTATTTGGGGGTTATAACACAACATCATAGACAATGGTTATTTGGGGGTTATAACACAAAATCATAGATAATGGTTATACCAGTATCTTTTTCTATTTTGTTTAAAAAAATCGGCCAATGTATTAATATTTACAGTAGAAAAAAAAATCGTCCCATGTGACTTCAATGAGTGCCTTTTACACTGAAATTCCCGACGCCCTTTGATGCTTTGCATCAATACTTATCTTGTTTTCATTGCAATACAATTAATAAACTTTCTGAAAATGTGTTATGCCGGTGAAGTTAGCCCTTGAACCACCGAAGGAATTATATAACGTTCGACAATTAAATGCTGGTCTCGATTAATAGAACTTTTAATCGCCTGGCCAATGCCACAACCAGATTAGTTTGTATATTACCCCAGATGTAACAATTACTAATGAAACGAATGATTTTTTAGCGGACATTATCTGGAAGTGCTCTCCTGGAAATGTTTAAACAGTTCATTATTCATATATCGGTGATGTACGTAACTCCGGCCTGTACTTAAATACAAAAACTACTTTTCAGATACATTAACTTTTTTAATTACTGTTATAAAACAAAAATACAACAACGGAAATCTGCACATTAATAAAATCCAATTAGTATATTGTTATTTAATTTTGTTGTAATTAATTAGTTTTAATTCATGATTCATCGATCCAATTGTAATTGTCAAGTGCGAATAATAATAATGATTTCTTATAATAAATAATAATTGAATAAAACATGTATTTTCTATCTGATACATTGTATTGATAATTATTTACTTACTCACATTAACATTATACTCTCACGTACACACACATTGTCGTTATACACACATATTTACGATTCGAAATACCCCCATTGATTAGAATTTAATTTGAAAGATAAGTAACGTCCCACTCGTTTCCCGATTGTCTAACTATGTTACTTTTGTACCATAACATACTATTTAAACAATACAAATATAATGTTAACCAACACCAGAAGGAAACAAAACAGTTATTTTTAAACCATTTGTCACCAGTAAATGTTTTAAAATCATGCAGCCTGTAGGGAAGTTATCAATACAATAGTAATATGTGTTATAATTATTTGGCATCAAATATGTTTTTTTTTGCAAACGATTTTGGTTACGTTGTAGACAATAGCAATTATTAAACAACGTTATTTTGTTATAAACACTGCAGAAGACACTAAAAGTGGCAGATTGTTAAAGACACTTACTGGACATGTTTAATGGCGTATTTTTTTAATCACTAATATAACTTCCAAAGTTACAGAATTACGCACACCAGTATAATTGTTTATCGAGTGTCGTTTGATATAGGACAACATTAAAATAGCCAAGCTGAAATGCAAATGTATCACTTTTGCTGTAATTCACAACATCCATTATGATAATCGGTTATGGTTGAAGTAATTTAAATGAACAGGTACAGTATTTGAGTCTAGGCAAAGACACCGCTACTTTACGCCTTATACAACGACGTTTATGCATCAATTAAGCGTTATTTTCCAGACAATTCATGAATCGATGAAATGAAAAATAACTCTGCAATTCTTATGATGACAACTTACAATTGATACGTGATGCAATTTTAAAATGTCAGTCGTCGACGTACGCGCAAAATCATTATGCCATTGCGCTTCTAACGAAAGAAGCGTCATAACGTTTCGAGCAAAACAATTAGGTCCTTTTGCCACTCTTTATAAAAAAGTGATACGGTCATGAATATTTAAGTGTTTTTTGCAAACATAGTTGATTCATCGGGTAATGAAAAGCGGATCACGATTGATTATCCAATCAGAACGCAGTGTTAACACGCAAATGAAAGCAATTGAAAATTATTTCATCGAAAAATAACTGCACTACTTAGTCTAACTTTTTTGGAGTTTAATTAGTTCCTTCCGCGGCTATGGCTGCATTATGTTAGGATCCAGAGTGAGTCCAAGAAAACCTACGTAACAAACTTACTAGACTCGCGAACGTTGGGAATAGTATTGAACTAAAGCTTCAATTTCGGACTGTTTTATTTTTTTACTGAATTATATTCAAATTTGGTATGGTCTTGAGCGTAAAGGGGGAACCGGAAAATCCAGAGGTAAGCTCACGTGCTCGTTAGGATGTACAAAAGCCAATTCAACATGCGCCGGAAACGGGGTTGACCTTGATCGCCAACTTTTTAAACAGAAGGTTTTAATTTGTTTGACAGGACCGTTGACAAGCATATTCACGAACAAGAGAAGGCAGCGCTTCTGCGAAAGGTAGTAGAGTGGACATACACCAAGGAAGATAGAGAAGTGAAGTTTGATCAGACCTCAAATCAAGCTATTGAGAACGCTTACAATTCGCAACAGATGAATATTAGGGTAACGAGCGAGTCGAAGACATATGACGTTGATCTTGCCCAGATGAAAGCACGGGAAAAATCGAAGCCCAAAACAACATATAATTTGCACCGCGGAGGTTTGTCCTGTTAAATATATAACTGTAATTGTATTTTTGTCGGTTAAATAATTTAACAAGCAAAATGTAAAACGCATCACATGCGCAAATGTTGCATATGTTGAGTTACGCATATTAGAAAACAAATAATACTATTTTCATATATTTATATCTATAACTATAACAATAAGTGTCTCTTGAAAACAACTACTCATAATGTGCGATATACCTTTTTTATTATTAATGTATGCTTTAACGTTGTTCTACACTTGACTAAGACACTGTTCAAAAGGCGTTTTATAAACAAACGAACACACTGGGGGCTGACGAGGTCAAAGCGTAGTCCGTTTCTCTACGACGTCGGGTATATGTTTTACAACAAAACATTGTTTCAATACACATGCCATCGATAGCATGGATACAGAAACTTCGTTGAGTAACCTATACATTATATTTGCAGTTCGTTGCACAACCAATACATACTCTGTGCAAAACCAATACATAAAGCGACTTGTAATTTCCTTCGCAACAAAGCATTTGAATGATTAAAATATATGTTCGTAACCTGTTTTGTACTTTAAAATATTTAATGTACAGTGTATCAAAGTAACATGTAGTATCATTTAAGTTGAGTTACTGTAATTGGCTATTTTAACAGAATAACCACCTTATGCATTACTTCAAATCGATATATTTCGATTTTAGCTCAAAATCAATGTAAAAGTTGCAACTACGCGCATTTGTAATTAGTTTTTTATTGAAAATAAGTACCTACCATAACTGGATGTTCCGTTCTCTAATCCATAATTACCAGAAAAGATGAAACTCGCCTGATTAAGTAGTGTATTGACACAATGTTTTATAGTAAAACATATATCGGACGTCGTAGAGAAACGGACTACGCTTTGACCTCGTCAGCCCCCAGTGGAACACATTAACAAAGAACGAATAGAGAAACAAACACACGAACGAAAACACAAACTATCAGGCACACTAAACATTTTATTACAACATTGTCAAGACAATTAGTTTTAAAGTTCATAGTACAGAGACCTTAAATGTAATAATGTAATATCCTTGCACAATGGTTTTGTTTTCGATTACTTAAGAGGTCACTAAAGGGCCAAAACGATGTTTCGGGATATTCGAAACTTGCAGTGACAACTCTTGATGTACGCATCTTATTCATTCCAAATGAATAAGATGTAAACACTTAATTAAGAAAATCCATACAATTTGAACAGACTGGATATGTAAGTGATTTGTTTCAGAACCATCAATTATCCCTTCACATTGGGTCAACATGGGCGATAAAACTCAGGTGGAATGTGTCTCCTTAACAACTGCTAATGAAGAGTACTCATGCGTTGAAACAGAATTCCACGGATCGATCGGAAGGGAAACGTATCATATTGTAAAGGTAAATGAAAACGTCCGCCTTTGACACAATTTTATCTAACGAGTTTTTTTGTTCGGAATAAACGTTTGTGATAATGTGTAATACCCTACAGAAGTAGATTAATTAACGGTGTTTCACGACATGAGGAATTAAATACACAGTGGATAATATCCATGTAAGGCCGTTGTTTTTAAAAAGTATTTTTTGTTAATGCTCGGTCAATTTGCTATGAAGATATCGACTGGAAACAAGCAAACCTAGAAGTAAGGATTCATTAATACTTATTTAGTATATTTATAGATTGAACGAATTCAAAATCCAACCCTTTATGCACAATACTCATGGAAGAAAAAACAAATGGAGGCGGCGTTTTCACGCGGAAATTGCGAGAAAAAGCTTTGGCACGGAACTGCAAATACAGCTGTAAAAAGTATCAACAGCTCTGGATTTAATCGAAGCTATTGCGGAAAAAATGGTATCCCAAATTTATTTCCATAATTGTTTTAAAATCCGACAGCGATAAGTAATATTCCTTGTAAGTTTAAACTTTATAAAGTTAAATAAAAATATTGAAAAAAAAAGAATTGGTAAAATAATAATGATTCGGCAAGTGTAAACTGCAGTAGGATGATACATATCGCGCATGTATAGGTTCATATCACTGGGAACCAATGCTTGCACGTTTTAAAAATGTAGAACAACTTCGGACAAATGGCGATAACCTCTTTAAAATAGCCTTATTGTAGTCTGTAATTTTGACATTAATAACGTTAATAATGTTAATAAAGATGTTTTACACGTCCAATCATCTATCAATACATATATCACATGCATTAAAATCATTGATTTCTTCAGCAACCGTATATGGCCAAGGAGTATATTTTGCAAAGGATGCGTCTTACTCGGCTCAACACACATACTCTCCGGCCGATGCCTCCGGTCATAGGCGAATGTATTGCTGTCTCGTTCTGACGGGAGAATACACTCTCGGTACTTCGGACATGCGGCTTCCACCACACAAGAATGGAGGCGATCCGAATCGTTTGTATGATTCCTTAGTGAACAATACTGCAAGCCCATCCATATTTGTCATCTTCAACGACACACAGGCCTACCCTGAATACTTAATTACGTTCAAAGATGGTCCTCCTGACGTGGTACAAAAACAGACAGCTGCTCCCGTATCTTTCATGGTTGAACTGCTTGGCAGGATGAAGCGTAAAAATTGAAGATGCAATTAATCAAAGATGACCCGACACATCATGCACCTACGGTTGAAAGAAAAGATTGACATGGAAAATGCATTAATGTGAATATGATTTTGAATAATGTTGATTTGACTGCGTTTGTTTTTCGATACTATTTACTTAATTTTATAAAACTTTATTATGTTAAATGCTATTTTTATTTGAATTTATCTTTTTTGAATGAACACTATTGAAAAATGGTGATTGGTTTTATTAAATGAGTTCGTCTATGCATCTAAATAAAGTTAGGTATATTACGATATGTGTAAAACAATATTGAAAAGAGTGTGCATAGGTTTCAATCGTCTTTTGGCAAACACATTCTTTTTATAATTAGTTTCCTCTAGATAGATTAGATTTTATTCTTATTTTCGTTGAGGATTCAGCTTCAAAGTGCATTATGATTCCAATTATGACGCCGTCGGATTTTAAGCCTAGCGCAGAACCATATTACGTCATAACTGAATAATTTTTACTTTTACGGACGCATGTAGGTCCTCTGAAGCCTATTGTTTGGGTTCAAGATTATGAATCTCGGTTTATGTGAAAATCGTAATATTTGAATCTAAACTGTTTGAATAAATAGAAACAATTTAACTTACTAGACACTATTTAACTTGTACGATTTTATTTGGCAGAAGAAAAACATACACTATTCAAAAAGTTGAAATATTTCATAAACAGTGATATACTTGACTTTGACCTTATTGCCAGCAATACAGAATAACCCTTTTTGAAAAAAACATATATAAATCGATTATGCATTACCTTCAGAGAGTTTCATTCATATTTATATTGTGAACCGATTCTTAATGAAGTAGTCGATTTGTCACAGAAGTATTAGGTGTTCATGTTTATCGAATTTGCAGTATTTTATCATAAATTCGACCTCTGGCAACATAAAATCTGGTGATAATCCTCACATTGTCTATACTTTGTTTCATGATCATGTCTTGTATTCTTCTCGAGTTATGTCGATCATAATTGTAATATTGTCACTTTTTGGTATTATTTAATTTTTAATTTTAGTAGCAGCCACCTGGTCTTTGATCTGAGAAGACATGGGCCATACAAAATCCTCTCATGACTCTTGATGCTAATTCCAAGCTGCATAATCATATCTCATATTAGTATAACAGTTATATAAGTTATGTTTCTTTAATTTAGAAGAATTTTCGGGGGGGGCATAGAGGGGGATAAGCAAATATACAGCTCAATGTGTACCGGTATTCGAAGTTTTGTGATCGAACAAAGTAAGCAGAACAATTTTCTACAATCGTTGTTTACAAACAGGAGATCAATTAAAACTGTATTACCTCCATTTAATTGAACAACTGTTATAAAACATTCAATCCTAATCGAATGCAGCTTTTTATGAAAAGGATTTGATGTGTAAAGAATTCATGTACACGGTTATGCTGCACGCAATGTGACATTTTTACAAAGATTTCAGACTTAATCAAAGATTTTTTTTTTAATCTTAAGATATCGGCACAAAATGCAAGACAACTTGTATTTTATGCACGAAAGATTTTTGGGAATGTATTTCAATAACTTGAGATATTTGCAAAAATAAAGTTATTACCGTTGTGTTTACATTCTGTCCACCCTGTGTGTTAACCCATATGCACCCCGTTGATCCTGCACCCTGTAAACGTGTGTGTTCGGTTAGTGTTAAGCGCAATAGAAACTATGTAGTGTTTTGTGCGCTATTTACATTTATGGATTTTCATGTTTTTAGTATATTTGATAAGACTACGCAATACGATAGTATACTTGTTTTGTGTTGGCTCTGTAACTAAATTCGTTCCTGACTCTTGGATTGAATGTATTATTTTCATTTCAAGACAGGTATATGACATGATCCAAGTGATAATTCCCTTACCCTTTAAACCGCTGTAAAGGGGCATTTATGCACTGATATATAAAATAAACTATATTGGGCCGTAGAACTGTATGCACAAACACGATTGAGCTGAGTTTCGATGTCATCGTGTTTATTTCTATGCTTATGAATAATGTCTTGACCTTCGAGAAAAAAAGAGTCTTCATTTTGCTGTTTAAGTGCTTACAGTTTATCAAAGTATCCTCTGTACGGTTTGAGTAATAAATAATAAGACGATTATCCCACATTGTCCTGACTTTGTTGTTTTATCATGAACAGAACAGAACAAAACATAATTTTATTACACATAAACTTTACAGTTTCTAGTGTTAAACAAAATGATTATACAAAATACATGAATACCGTATTATCATGCGTTGTTTACTTTACGAGTTATGTCAATCATAATTGTTATAATGTTAAATATTGAATGTTTAAGTTTAAGAGCGCGTCAACGTAATTACATTGAATGAATTAACTTTTGTAACCCCTGTTTATTTTGTTCAGAGTGTGAACGTTCATGTTAGGTAATTGTTTAGCGTTAATTTAAAAGAAAATGTTCTGTATTTGGTTCGCTCTTTATATTTATGGATTTGCATTTAAAAATACCGGTTAAACCGGATTGTAGGGGATTTTATGCATTGGTATATACAATAAACTATACTTGACTTGACAACTGTATGCACAGATACAATTGAGTTGAGTTTGCTGTCATCGTGTTTATTTCTATTCTTATCAATAGTGTCTTGACCTTCGAGAAATGAAGAGTCTTCATTTTGATGTTTAAGTGCTTACAGTTGATTAAAGTATCCTCTGTACCGTGTGAGTAATAACAATATGACGATTATCCTCACATTGTATTAACTTTGTGTAATTATCATGCGTTGTTTATTTTTCGAGTTAGGGTTTAGAGCGTGTCAATGTAATAACATTGATTGTATGAACAGGTGTAACCCTAGGTAATTTTAAAGCGCTAAAGAAAATGTTATGTAGTTTGTGCGCTACTTAGATGTTGTGGATTTGCATGTTTTCAATACATAAATTAAGCAAACTCAATAAGATAGTATACTTGTTTTGGCTATGTTATCAAACTATTTCCTGACTCTTGGAGTAAATAAGTTATTTTCATTAAAAACGAAGTATCTGATAGAATCCAAGTTATTAGTCTCTAAACGGTTTAACAGGTGTTCAGGTGCTTTGTTGCATTGCTGTACACAATATACTCTTTTGAGTCAGAAGACTGAATGCAAACACTATTGACTTGATGCTTGCTGTGACCGTGTTTGTATTCCTGTTTAGTCTTAGCGGATTGACCTTTGGAAATTGAAGAGTCCTCAGTTTGCTCTTAAAGTGTACTAAGTTCTTCAAGGTATCTTCTTTACTCGTTGAGTTATGACATCAGTTGGTGGTAGAAGGTAATGACGGACGGATTGACAGAAGACAGAAAAACCTATGAGGCTAACGTCCGATCATACACAGGTAAAACCAGGTAAACTATAACGAATCACAATTTTAATTTAAAAAAGCAAGCCATCAATCTGAATAAACTCTTACTGGAGAGAAATTTGTGTTGTTCTGAACAATATCAACAGAAAATGACTAAAATTGTGATCACCGCCTTGGAACGGTCAATTCAAATGATATGGGGTATGAACTGGTTTGAGGAGCATAACCTATATTTAGGCAACAGATGGATATTCGTCTAATGTCGTAAAACGTGTTTTCTTAAGTTTTTACCTCCGCGTAATATTGATCCATACTTATACCATGTATTTCATTGGATAAGACAGCTATACGAAAAATATAGTTTGCATATCGATTGTAAACCAACATGTAGACATTATGTTAGGTTAATTTAAATTATTAAAAATAATAAAAAGCAAAAACATGCGACCTTAAGCTCTATTTTCATGAGAATGATTAATATCCGTTCTTAAACTCTTAAACATGATTATTATAACTAGCTTGTATAACGAATTGTCGTGTAAGGGAAAAATGGGACAATTTTTAGTTTTGGGATAACTAATTATGGTTTCATCAATTCTGAATGTATTCCCATCTATATACATTTTATTATTAACTTGTATTTCGCAGAGGTAAACCACCTTCTAACAGAACACCGTTTTGCTTTTTTAAACCGAAAGAAAATATAGCCTAATAAAGGCATGTGCACCATGATCCCGGGTTAATTTTTCAAGTTATGTAATATACCAGTCGTGATATTTTTATCAATATAAACTAATAATTGTAAAAAAATACGGTATTTTAGAACTTTTCTTTTTTCGTCATTCGTGATTGACAGTCCCTTTAACACTTAACCACAACGCCTTAACCACTCGGCCTTAATATCTATAATATAAGATTGTAAGTAGATGGAAATCATAAATATCAATTAATTATATATGCAGACAAACTACTACGTTTCCTACTCTTAAACCATAGTCAACATTCGCACATTTAGTACATGACATATTATATTATACGTTTTGATGCACGAGTATTGATTATTACATATGTTAAAGATTGTTTTCCATGTGAGACCTATAATGTTATCATCAGTGATATAATAACAATTAGTTTTATCAGACCTACGGTCCCGTGGTGTAATGGTTAGCACTCATGACTTTGCTATCCGAGTTCAAATCTCAGCGCGACCTCTTTATTTTAGTTTTACGTTTTAATTGAAAAGGATACCAACTATTTTAAAGTGTTATATTATATGTTTTATTGCAAACTACAGTATTACGGATTTGATACAAAAATGCATATGCAATGCTAAGCACTTAAGACTCTTCATCCTGTGACAAGAGTGCTAATAACGGCCTTATCACCTTTAAATCGGCGTAACTCCTATCGCATTACATTGCTCATTCTTAGGTGCGTGGTGATTATAAATAAATAATAAATAATGTTTCGATTTAACACATGCGTTCCGAATGGATGAAGCAAAGAAAAATAGATATGGCCTAAATGTTTAACAATATGTTTGGTCAGTTATGTTTGTCACCAATTAGTATTTCTACTTTTACGCTTTACATCTATATTTTATAAATTATTTACAATAAACATAAGAATATAACGCTTGTTAAGCATACAATTTGCATATTGACCATACGATATAAATGTGAGTGACTTAAAAGGTCCCGCCGAGATTTAAACTCTTGATTTAAGTGCATACAATAACACCACGTGACCTTTGGCTAGAAACGATGACATATTGATAGAATGTTAATGGCGATATTAATATTGGTCGCATTATAGTGACATGTTTCACATACATGTTATAATTAATACTTATTCAAATTTAAACAATGTATATACGACATCAGCGATTTTTCTCTAGTCTTAAGCATAGAAAACAAATATGCTAACCATTACGCCACGGGACCTTAGGCTAGAAACAATGACATTGGATAAAATGTTAATGGCGTAATTGATGGTGGTCGCAAAAGAGTGAAATGTTTCACCTACATGCAATAATTTATACTTATTCAAGCTTAAACAATGTATATACTACATCAGCTATTTATCTCTAGTCTTAAGCCTAGAAAACTGTCAATATAGTAGAACAATATTCTACACCTTCTTCACATGTTGTGATCTTTGTATCATGTATTTATGTAATGTGGTGTAATAATTATCAATGGTGATGACCGTGGTCTAACTTATAAGTAAGACGATAAGGCTGAATAATCTCCAATTATAGTTCACGAAATAGCATGGTCCCATGGTGTAATGCATTGAACAAGGACTCTGAATCCTGCGATACTAATACATTGGTTTGTTTATAATATGGCGTTGTTTCTTGTAACAAATTAAATTATTGTATATTGTTTCTTTCATGTATTTAAACTATTTATGACAAAAAATAATCATAGTACGGATGGGGTTCGAACCCATGCGGACATTCGTCCATTGGAACTTAAGTCCAACGCCTTAACCACTCGGCCACCGTACTATCTCGAACTTGGAGACACGAGTATAGATTAAAACTTCATTTAAAGATTTCACCATATGTGACCAACACTGATGTCGCCACTGATATTATATTAGTTAGTTTTAGTATGTATGTTAGGTCCCGTGGTGTAATGGTTAGCACTCAGGACTTTGAATCCTGCGATCCGAGTTCAAATCTCGGCGGGACCTCTTTATTTTAGTTTAACTTTTTAATTGAAACTGTTACCAAATTGTTTTAGGTACTCAAATATTTTTATGATTTGTTTCCAACCGAATTATTACAACTTTGATACATTAATGCATATCCTTCAAATCCCGAAATTACTGCATGTATTGGTATGTACAGTTTTATTTATATGTCGCCCAGTAAGTTCTTATTCACCAGTTAAATAACAGGTAGACATGAACTGTCTAGAGTCACGCCATCCAAATAACACTTTTTTGTCTTATACCTAAATATGTGTGGTTTTAACGACATATATATTAATAAACATACGCGCCCCTGCCGTTTGAAAATAATCCTTCTGTCGTGTCGCGTTCGTCGAACCGTGACGCATTATTCGAAGCGCTTGAAGTGTGTGACAATACGGATGTACATATATTAGTTGTTATAATGACATTGGGCCTCAGGGCCTTTTGATTTCGACAACCGAAGATACAATCCGGCTGCATAATCAGTTTTAGCGATACGTGTAACAGATAACTTGCACTAGGTGTACACACGGTCCCGTGGTGTAATGGTTAGCACTCAGGACTCTGAATCCTGCAATCCGAGTTCAAATCACGGCGGGACCTGTTAATTTTGATGACATAATGTTTACTTAAATTTTCTTTTAAAATGATTATATATATATTATTTAGATTTCAAAATGCATATTGAATTAGAAATGGCGCGGCAGAGGCCGACTCGTATCCCCACGCCGAATGTTTGACCTAGGTGTGCCCCAGGGTTGGTAATAGGGCCATGCATAGTTGAGATTGACCGTATTGTCATAAGAGAAGTTCAGTATCAATTTGAAGTGAATCCGTGTAGAAATTAAAGTTAAAGGCAATTTTGGGTGGGTGTGGCCTATGTGGGCAGGGCGCCCCAGGGTTGGTAATGGTGCCATGCATAGTTGAGATTCACCGAATTGTCATACGAGAAGTTCAGTATCAGTTTGAAGTGAATCGGTGTAGAAATGAAGAAATTATAGTAAAAGACAGTTTTGGGTGGGTGTGGTCTATGTGGGCGGGGCCCCAGGTTTGGTAATGGGGCCATGCATAGTTGAGATTGACCGTATTGTCATAAGAGAGGTTCAGTATCAATTTGAAGTGAATCGGTGTAGAAATGAAGAAATTATAGTAAAGGCAATTTTGGGTGGGTGTGGTCTATGTGGGGGGGGCGCCCCAGGGTTGGTATTGGGGCCATGCATAGTTGAGATTGACCCTAATGTCATAAGAGAAGTTCAGTATCAATTTGAAGTGAATCCGTGCAGAAATGAAAAAATTATAGNGTAGATTTGTCTTACAATGCAAGACAAATGGCATTTACCATTTTCATTTATTTCTTTCCCTAAAATTCGTGTAATTTGATATCTTGAAAGCAATACTGTTATCAACATAAGGCGTTTATTGATAGTAATTCCTTCTTCCCCTGACGATTAACTGACCCAGCACTGACCCTGAAAGTCTTGGAAATGGAATTTACCGGTATCTAATGTGTTATTGTAACTGATTAGTGTTACATCCTATACTATCGAAATGAATTGAGTGCATTCATTCAGGTCTGCTGGCGTTATGTAAAGGTCAGCTACGTGGAAAAAAGTGACAATTAACAATAAAGTGACAACCATATAAATATGTGTAAAAACGCTGTTGCCTGCTATATCAATCAATATTAGCACATATGTGTCGTGTTCTGAGAAAACTGGGCATAATGCATGTGCGTAAAGAGTCGTCCCAGATTAGCCTTTGAAGTCGCACAGGCTAATTCGGGGGACGACACTTTCAGCCTTAACTGGATTTTCGCTAAGAAGAGACATCATTTAAACAAAAAATTCCATAAAAGCGGAAATTGTCGTCCCTGATTAGCCTTTGCGGACTGCTAAGGCTAATCTGGTATGACAATTAACGCACAAGCATAATGCCCAGTTTTCTCACGACACATATTACTGTATGATAGACACAGCAGTATTATTACAATATTCTGTTTTCACACACTTAGATTATACAATGCTGATAAATAATTCTTTACAGTACAGAAAAAATAATTATTTATCCGGCCATGTTAACAATGAATCAATTCTATCACTCAGCAAATGAATGTCGCATTCGTTGCGTTTGTTTGATAAACGTTCAACTTGTGATGGATAAATCTATGTTAAAAACGAAAGTTGAATGAATTGTTAAAAGAAAAATCGAACAAATCATAATAACAATCGATTCGAACATGTTACAATTCGTCTTTTAGCAAAACTTCAATCCACAATAGATCCTGCACACATCCACCCGTTGTCAACAATCAACGCAGGATTTCCATTAAAGTCCTTTAAGATCAAAGCAATTAAAAGAATGACACGAGTCTCTAAAAGTTTCTGAGTTGACATTTTCACTAATGTCAGTAATGAGAGTAGGAGTATTATTATTATCGGAATTTGCAAAAGGAAGTTTAGACGCTGTGCAGCCTTTGCAGATGAAATTTACTTCCATTAAGTTCAAACACATTTGTTCGTTCAATTCTCTGGAAACAAAACCGGTACAATCAATGTGAGTCCATTTATGACACTCATCACAATCTATAGAATACTTTTAATGGAACGTAAATCTACCTTTAAAAACATAATAAGGAAATATAAAAATGTTTGTTTTAGGTAAAAAATGAAAGAAATTTAACGATTGAAAAGATGTAAACCCAAACATTCTTGGAAAGATTTTAAAAGTAAACCCAAACCCGATCATGCTGGCAATTCTATTGATACATTTAAAGAATACTTTGTAAATTTAAGTAATGATTTATCTAACTGTTACAATGAAGAGGCAAAATATTTTTGTACAAATCATGATTTTAATAATTTATCTGGTTGAAATACTGAACTTGATCAGCCGATCACAGTCAATGAAATCCATATGGCAGTTAAATCACTCAAGCGTAATAAAGCTCCAGGCAGTGACCAGTTATTGAACGAGTATTTCATTGAATGTATTCATATTTTTGCTAGTCATTTATGTGATATATTAATCGGGATTTTAAATTCAGGTTACATCCAGAAAGCTAGATGGAAGGTTTAATAATACCACTACATAAAAAGGCGACAAAACCGATTTTTACAATTGTCGTGGTATTACACTTGTAAGCTGTGTGTCCAAGCTATTTACTACGGTCTTAAATAAACGCATTGAAAGTTTTGTACGGAACAATAACAGTATTTCGGATGCGCAATTCGGATTTCGTAAAGGGCGTTCAACAGTGGACCCAATTTTTATTTAACATTCTTTTGTTCAAAAATACCTAAATGAAAATACGAGGCTCTACGTCATATACGTGGATATGATGAAATGTTTTGATTCTATTTATAGAAATTCACTTTGGCTAAAAATGTTTAAATCTGGTATTGATGGAAAAAACTACTTAGAATTGTTTAAGACATATACCAAAAAGTTTAATCTTGTGTGAGGATATGTTCTTCTTATTCTGAGTATTTCAATTACGCTGTTGGTTTACGACAAGGGGAAGTAATGTCACATCTTTTGTTTTCATTATTTGTTGAAGATGTAGAGCTTTATTTGCAGTGTAACATTGATCCAGGCTTAAGTATTGATGATTTAATTGTGATTTTGTTGTAATTCGCTGATGATACAGCTATTATAGGTAAAACTCCTGAAGAAACTCAGAAGCATTTAGATCTTTTGTATTCAAATAGTTGTACATGGGGTTTAACCGAAAAAATAACAAAAACGACAATAATGGTTTTCCGAAAACGCGTTATTTGAAAACGAAAAATGGACCTATAATAGCCAACCAATCGAAGATGTTGATGATTTTAACTATCTAGGCACTGTTTTTTATTAAACTGGGAACTTTTGTAAAAACATTGAACTTTCTCAATGGAAAGGCCTTACAATTAAATGTTCTATTTTGCAATTGCAACGACTTTTATCTTTCGCCAAAAACATTGTGTCAACTATTCGATGCATTTGTATCACCAATACTATTCTTGCGAAGTTTGGGGTTATACGAAATCAAAGTAACTTGAAAGAATTCATCTTAAGTTTTGTAAAAGATTATTACGAGTAAGAAACAATTCGTTTTCTGCTGCAGTGTATGGTGAACTGGGCAGTGGGCAGGTATCCATTGTATATCCACAGATACATTAGAAATATTAAATATTGGTTTAAAATAAAAGACAGTGATAAAATTATGTTAAGTGTTGTTTAGAACGAGACTCTTAAAGACTGTATTAATGGAAAGAGAAATTGGGTAACAAATGTAAAAAAATCCTTAATGATTATGGGTTCGCGTATGTGTTTGAAAATAATCAGTATGTTAACAGAAACTCATTTCTCACGGAATTTAAATGCAGAGTCATAGATTGTTTTAAACAAGATTAGTAACACACACTTGAAAGTCCAGTTTTAATATTGTACAAACAATTTAAACTGTTGTTTGAATATGAAACATATTTAGACGTGTTACCTATAAGTCTCAGATTTTACTTCTGTAGATTAAGAATGTCATGTCTTCCATTAAGAATCCAAACGGGTAGGTTCAGTAATAATCGCATAGCTATGGAAGAAATATATTGTATGTTGTGTAACTCACGTGACATAGAAGACGAATACCATTTTATATTAATCTGCCCTTGTTATAACGATATCAGGAAACAAATACATAAAATCTTATTATTTCAAGCAACCATCAGTATTTAAATTCCTAGGCCTTATGAGAGCATGTTCTAAAGAAGAAATTATTAAGTTATCTTTTTTTGTGAAAGAAGCGCTTTTAATACGAACGTCCATATTGAATGTTGTTCATAATACGACCAGCTGAATTGTTATGTTCCGCGGGTTTGATTTTGTGTTTGATTTGTGAATTGTTTGTGTAATTGTTTAATATAATGTTATATATCTAATGTATATAAATATATAATATATTTTTGCATAATGTATGTTGGTATCACTTTCTTTCACATGACCTTTGATAGGTTTAAGGTTAGGGTGAAGACTGACGATGTACTATGGTAATAAAATTTATGTTCTGTTCTGTTCTGTTCTGGACTAATACTTATGACTATTCTGTTGAAATCCGATGTCTGTCGTAGTCGATTATACATTTCGATGGAAAATAACGTAAAGCGTTTGTAATGCTTTTTATCGATGATTCTGCAAATACGTGTAGCACTAATAAAGTGTTTAAAACACGTGGGTATAATTAGAAGCTCTGTGGTGCAGTGGTAGCCATTGGGATTTTGCTCCTAACGGTACACATTTCGCTTACAGCCAAATACGACCAAAAGCCGCACATGTCCGTTGTTCTCATGCATATGAAATAATCATTTTTTACAATGACAGTTTTTTTGGTATTTATCTTGATTCATCGGATATACTCACACATGTTTCTTAACCAATTTGATAGTCTCTAGTATATAAATATAAGTTTGAAGTTCCCTTTGTACACAAATATTCGTGTTTGAAATATAAAATGAATCAATAAAATATTTCACAACTATTTCTTGCCGAGATGTGAACTTGGATCACAGGATTCAATGCCCAGAGTGCAAATATGAACACCACTAGACCTAACGGCAACGTCGGAATCACGGGAATATTCCGTTAGCACATTATCATCAATCAAGAAGCAAAGCGTATTTAAATAAACGAGGGTTCCAACAACGCCTTACGCTTGTGACAAGTACACATACATGCAATTATAAGATATCAGAGGCAAGTTTACAGTATTGTAAAAGTATTAACGTATGCAATTATCAACACTGGTCAACCTTTACGCCATTTACAACATTGCGTAAACGTATAAAACGTTGTTGTTTGTCTTCAAAATAGTCTGTTTATTTGCAGCATATATTTTAAACAAACAATTTTGTAATGATTTACAAAGATGTTCATATTAATTTAGAAGTACCGTTACCGATTGCTTAAGGCCTTAAGTTCCAATTGAAGATGTCCGAACGGGTTAAAATCTCATTCTTACGATACATTTGTACAGTAATATTAAAGATGAAATACATGTACTGACAATAATATATCTTGTTAGAGGAACACATATTAACAAACCCATGTTAGTAATGAGTATACTTTTGACGTACATTTATCTGCTTAGGCATATTAATTTCACATGTTGATATAATATTAATCATTATGCTATGTTCAATTATTTCGTTAATGTTATAGGTCGCAATATACTAATTCCAAGATGTGTATAATTTAATGTAAACTGTCAACTTAAATAATAAAAGAATCATCATTTTGTACGTAAGGATAACCATGACAACTTTTGGTATTGAACAGCCTTTTTATGCATTTAAGAAATAAAACAACAAGTTACACCATGTAATTATTAAGCTATCAATTGGACAAGTTTCGACAAACATTCATCAGCCGTTTGAATCATGACCAATATATATTGTCTAAATTTAGAATCGGCTACGATTATCACGGATTTCAACGGAATATGTATGAGGGTCGGGTTGAATATTTCTCACAATAACAAATATGTGACACTTAATTCTTTGTATACGACAACTGCTCCCACCCGACTTGTTTGGACGGCACTTTGTTAGCTTACTGAAACTGTTTGACGCAATATAAAAAAGATGACTACGGAAATCGTGTCATGGTTCAGTAATTTTCTTATTGAAGATACTTCAAATGACAAAGTATGACGTTAAACATAAGGCTGTCAACCACGACTCTCATATGTATATACAAGTAAAAAGTCACAGAGATAAATTTCGTCACATAAACATATCGAAGTAATGATATATCAAAATGTATATGCTCATAGTTTTGGTAATTAATTAGACCTGCTTTAGAAGGAAAAGTCAATCGAAGTGTGTATGCATTATTAAACAATTTCCGTTTAAAATTTTGTGAACTGATTTCGAATGCTTCAATATTCAATTAAACAACACTAAGTTGAGATATATGCGACAGTGATTAAGCTTGCTCAGTCCGAACAGCATGAGACCTTTAATCATTAGCGTTTTTGTTGGTCTTTCAATGGGTTTTACCTCTTGTATGATTTTTTAATTATGATTGTTGCATTAAAAGGCACGTTTAGCTTGTCTAACCCTTCAAGAAATAAAATACACGTGTTTGCATGATGGCAACATATGGTGACATTATTCGAATGGTTACAGTAGTGTTTTATATAACTGTTATTGCACATAAAAACTAAAACTAGGTTCACGCACACAGGGACCAATTTTCTCCAGGAAATAGATCGAATAACACACATATTTTCCTTATGGCTTAATCGTTTGTTTAACATTAGTATGGCATATAGCTGTTCAAAATGTAATATATCCAAGAACACATAGCATCATACACATCGGAAATAGTAATTTGAGTGTCGTGGGATCGAGTCACACATTGGGCATTACGCATAATGATTGTGTATCTTCATCCCATAATTATAAGAACACATATAGCAGTTGTATTCATGTCAACATATATTATGACTACGGTTAATAAGTTGTGTTATTTTTCTCATGGTCACTGTTTAGAAATTGTGTATAAGTAACAAAACCGCAAACACTATAAAATATTTCCGTCGAAATGTGAACGCGGACAGAAGGATTAAAAGCGTATACATAACACAGAACAATATACAATAAACTGAGAGATATGCAATGTATGTAATCCCTTGTCCGATTATGTTATAAATTACTAACACACCACAATCATTAACAAGCTACTTCACTTACTACAATCAAGCTTAAACACTCACTCAATCAAGCTAATGCACATACTTTAATCAAACACTCACATTGTAACTTTTCAGTCGTTTAGATAGCAATAACATATCTTCATTTGTCCATTATACATGTATTATACATTGCTAACACAATACACGCATTGACAAGCTTATACACTTACTACAATCACATTTATACACTTACTACATTCAATCTAAAACACACTCTACAATCATGACACTCACATTATACATTAAGTCGTATATATAGCAATCACATGTCTTCATTTGTGTATTTTCCACTGGTAGCTCCTTTAGCAGCCAAAACCAAGCAAACTTCTTTGTGACGTCGTGCTTCTGCAATATCATACGGTGTCAACCCATCATAAGCTTTTGCATTGATATCACACTGCCTGTAGCCTAGCAAATGACGAACCAGATCGGTATTTCCACGTTCGCTTGCGTTATGCAGAATGGTTCTTCCACTCCTGCCTTCTTTTATATTGATATCAGCCCCGGATTTGAGGAGACTCATAACAATATTCATGTAATTATTGGAGGCAGCTAAATGCAAACACGAGTGACCATCATAATTAAGTAAGTTTAGGTCCAATATGTCAGATGAATCATTAAGGTTGTTATGATCAAGTAATACATCCATACAGTCCATATATCCATTTCGGCAACAAATATGCAGTGGGGTATCCCCATTTTTGTCACGCGCTTCTTTATCCGCACCAGCGCCTACTAGCGATCGCACCACGCGTGGTTGAATGGTGATAACTGCCAGATGTAACGGAGTTTGAAGAAGTTTGTTGGGCATGTAAATACATTTTGAAAACGGGAACTGTGCAAGTATTTTTTCAACGAAAGTCGATTGAAATAAAATAACAGCAGTATGTAATAGTGTATCACCGTCTTCATCACGATCTTCTAACAACCGTTTCCGTTTCGAGGCAGTTGTCATATAAGCCTTCTTTGATCGAGAACCATTTCTCGATGCCATTCTACGATGACGCTCAGCACACACCAGTTCCAATATGCATAAGAGGCAGCAAACTGTCCTGCACAAACAATTGGTCTCGGACCATTTGAAGCACGGTGGCAACGTCATCGCATACTCATCGGGTGTGAACATCAAAAGCAATTTGAAGTATTGATGCTATTTTTGATGTTGCCATATTTGATACCTGCAAAACATTTGTATAAGACATTATTAAGGACTAAGTACACATAAACATAATTAAACATGTAAACACATTATTTAATATTGCAAAACAAATTGCGATAGTATTATTAAATCGTTTTAGAAGTTTTCCGACGAAACAATCTGTTACTAGTAAAACGGATTATACAAAAATAAGATAAAACATATAGATGTTTAAGCACTTATGTTCATTCAATAAATTGTATACAACTATATACGTCATCGACAAGTCATCTATCTGTAAAATCCTATTTTTATATTGGTTTAAATATGGCTGTTTCTAAACATTTGAATGTAAATTGTTATAAAAAATGTTAATTTGTTTCAGTCACTGTCCGTAAATATATGTTAAACAAGACAGCCAAGATGACCGTGTTCCCCTTATTTAATAAACAAATATAATGTGTAATACTTTTAAATCATGTTAGCGGATATTTAACGTACATTGCGGATAATTAATGGTAATCAATAATACCTAGTATAAATATAATTTCAAATAATTTAGTTTAAAGACATCTGTAAACAAGTTTTTGAAATTATTTGCAAATTTTAATGTGGCTGCTTACAGCTGAGGAGATGGTTTTCAAAGTTTGCATTATAGAAAACTTAACATGTTTTTACTACGAAAAGTATAAGGAAAACATATAACACACCTGCATGGCAGATTTCGACCCTAGAACCATAGTTTAATATATGAGAAGGGTCTCGCTAAACACTGTTTCCGTCATGTGATATTGAAAGATGACCCCAATGGCGTGGAACGTTCTTATATCAAAGGCATGATTGGAACAAACTGTGTAGTTGACCACTATACTATTTTATATGAAACACACAATGACATTCGCGATATATAACAATATATATTAAATATCTGTGCCTTGCGGTTTTACGGCAGAAGCGTGTAATGCCTCTGAACTAAATCGATAAGGCACAACATATTCGCAGCAAGAGCTTTTGAATATACATATGTTAACATTAAAGTTGTAGACACAATTTAGTGAAATACACATACTTATTCTTCTTAGAACTGATTCCATCACAGCATACATTGCATAGGTTTTGGGCGACATGGGATTTATGTATATTTAAATATATACTATATACATATGATTGGTGATAGGAAATATGACACAGAACATGAACATGCATGATTAAAAAACAATTCCGTTTACATACAGACACATATTTAATACTGATCTCGGCTGCGAGCATGATATTAATGCTTACTGATATTGATGATAATTCATTAAGTAAGGGGTATCCGCTTTAAAAGCATGGTTAAGGACCTTATGATGTTTTCCAAATATATAATTCCTTTGACATGAATTCTCCATTACAAAAAAGATGATACTGCACCACAGAAATTAACATGCGAATGGCATGTCGCCGGAACTTATTAATTGTAATACATGTATTAAGTACTAAAAATCGAGAACTTACGATTTAGGAACCATATGATTAAATACAAGTTTGTAATATTGTAACGTTAAATGCTAGCGACAAATGGACCTTTTCAGCAATATGCATACCGCTCAATAATTAATAGTGGCTAAGATTTTTATTATGTGAACGTTATTTGATCATTATAATAAAAACTACATGGACTAGCGTGTTATATTGGCTGAGTATTGGTAGTGTCAAACATCCTGACATAAGTATAGACCCTGACAAAAGTTCACAGAACAACATATTTGTGTAATTATCCATTCATAATCGATATATTACCTTAAAATGTTCAAAAATATCAAAACAAATAACGGTTTTCGTAAAGCATGAATTTCAGGAAAAGTAATTATTATTACCACTTCATTGAGTTTCCTATTAATGACTGTGAATTGTATACTTCGTTTAGTGGTTACTCTTTTAAGATGTTAATTATTTTGAATACAATACAAGTAAATCGCAATTACCTGGCAATAGTTTTCCTTTTGTCTAGCGGGGGTTATTTGAAATAGTACTATTCGAGTGTTATTTCATTACAGTGATCCTGTTTATTCGTTGGAATGATAGTGCACCTTGATGACGAAATCTGGCACAACGTATCTGGGACGAATTGTTCATCGCAGGGAAATAGGGGAATCGCTTATGTACTGGACAAAGCACACATTGTTTGTGTTTTATAAAAAACAAGAGTAACATTTGATACAAAACACACAAGGTTTAAGTTGTCTTTTAAATGGAAGTCGAATAAGCTTACAATAGCCCAATGTGTGTGTTACAATAGTTAATGCAGATTGGCATATATCCAGCATTAAATGTGTTAGTGGACAAACTAGATATCGGTATCAGAAAGCAAACATGAATAATTGTTAATATACTATACGTGTATGTTCGATTTTTGACCTGACAAATAGTACGGCTACAACGTACTAGTACCATAAGAAAAAATGAAAACGAAAGTAGCTAATCAGGTATTCCCTAATTAAATAATGGATAGTATATGTTTTGATGGTAGAAAAGTGACGTATGTGTATTATTAATTACGAGAATATGATTATTAATAAGTATTGTGTAATTGTATATTCATTTTTTTTAACAACATCGGTAACACATCGATAGTAGTCATGCAACTAAACTATGTGCCGGTAATGTATACAATAATTTATGCACATGAAAAGGACTTTTTTTTAATGTGTATACGTTGTTAACTGTATGACAGTAAAACCTATGAAAACTATGGTCAGAATATAAAACGAAAACCATAGAATATTCTGGAACGGTGACTTGAGTAAGAATACATGTGCTAGGAATTCTCTGGTCAACATTGTTTTATGAACATCGGTTTAGACTGTTGGAAAACGTGAAATCGAGTCCCGTTTGGACAGTTCAAGTTGATTGAAATGTACGTTGTATAACAAATATGCAAAGTTTCATTTGTGAATTTCATGTCCTCGTTGACTATTATATATTGTCAAGAAGATCTTACAGGTATATAAAAGTCAACATTATGTTTGTGCCTATAGTTGAAATAAAACACTTCAAACAAACATCCAACAGAACAACTCATTTCGCCGATGTCAGCTACTTACCTCATAACTGAATCAATCCCTATCAACCATTATTGCGACACGTCAGCTTAAGAACAATTTAACACTCATTGTTGGTGGTTTCCCAAGATATACGTGGTATTTGGTTTCCCGGTTTATCTCTATGATTGCAACATGTTAAATGTTTTCTTTAAACATTGAGATTGACATAATACATTGAAATAATACTTAAAGGTAATATTCTATTACTATGTTATTTTTTATAATATTTAAATACGTTCACACATTTACGTTATGGCAGATTTTCTTTAAAATGTGCTCATTAGTGTTTTATAGTACATATTTAAAAGAAACAAAACATTATTTTAATGCAAAATTACGGTTTGCTACGATACGTGCAGTTCAGTTTATACTGTTAATATTTAGTTAACTAGTCAATATTTTTAAACAAAGGATATTTCTCATTTTCCAATAGGTCTTTTTAAAATTCGTTAGCAAGTATGATTATTTATAGAATTAATAAGCACGCGGTAATTAGATACAAAAGTATCACAATGAGTCAAGAAAACTTAAACAACTATGTTAAATTATCAACTTTTTACCGAAATTATGAGGGAATTTCTCCAAAAGCGTAGGCAGATCGATATATAGTGAGAAACCATGAAATAACAATTAAAACTCCTCTTGAAGATCGTGAAATAAATTGTGGGTGCTGAACGCGCAGTTGCATATTTCCTCTATAATCTAATGAAACAACACACATGTACATGATCATATTGAACATTTAGTTGTAATAATGTATGTGTAAGCATGTTTGTTTACATGTATCATCCTTAAAAAATTACATCATAATGGTTCATAAAGGTGCCTTGGTGGTTATCAACTAGTCATACACGTTTATCTATCTGAAAGATGTATGATATTTTCCGAAGTGTCATCTAAATAATGTTTTATTAAACCAAGCATATCAACTGTCCAAATATAACTACGCAAATTAAATACCAGTATTAATAACAAAATGCTATGCTCCGACAACAACACTGAATATATGCAATCAACCACACATACAGAACAGCAGAATACAACAACATTTTATTCTTAAAATTAAAATTGCGTTGTGAGTACCCCGAATGTAAACGCAGTTATAATCCCAACAAAGTAAAAATGGTGAAATTAAAAATAAACCACAAAAAAGACGTTTACAGGTGAAATATCAATAACTCTACACCATGCTATTCTGTAATTACAACACGGTCAGAAAAAAGAATCTTTCATATGAAGATGTGCCGAACGTCAGCGTCATATCTCACGTAACTACACGGATGCACACTTATATTAGAATTAAATTAGGGACATAAACTAGCCCCCGCCCCTCCCAATTTCTATGAAAACAGTATACAGTGCATGCGCAAAATTTGGACTTCGACGTGTTTATTTACCTTGTAAGAGTAGAACGTTTTGCGGACACGGTTAAGGATAGTCCTCACTATCCTCTAGGTGCACACGCACTAAACATTAGCTGTGTTTATTTTTAACTATGCTAATTACCGGTATCTTACATTCCATGCTTTTGATACTGTATGGCGACATAAGGTTGTGTTACATATGGATAATTTAAACGTGTTAGCAATTAATGTCATTCAGTGCAGGGCATTGTTAAGGCTGTGTGTCTATGATAAAAGCTTACCGTTGGGATTTTATTGATTTGATCTTCATAGCTCTACACTGTATAGTTTTGTTTTAAATCGCGCAAGAAACGCATTAGTATGGTGGCATAAAACAGCCTTATAGGACTTGTTCACAGTTAGACAGTTTGACAAAATGATAATTTTCAAAGAATAAGGATAATTGTCAAAATTAATGTTCCCATTATATTCAAATAAGCAAAATAACATTTATGGGTTATACAAAATGTTACAAATATATGTTCGTGTATCGAATATAATAAATCAAAATCTCAAGAAAAATAAAACGTTTATAACATTTGTCATCGATGATTTAAAAAAACGTGTATAACCGACATAGCGTTTCAACTACCAAACAACTCAAAAGTATGCATGGATACATCTCTTGCTATTATTCAAAACGTTTCCAAATATTATTGTTAAAATAGTAAACCTATTTAATGACATGTTTCAATTACAAGAACATCTGTGAACAATTCCCTTATAATAACCATAAAAGGTTCACGAACCTAGTGGTTGTTGACTATGTCAGCACAAAAAAGGCTGATACACTCATTCCTTCCAAATCTAACTAATAAATCCGAACTAGCAAAGCCCTACAAGCAGTGGTGTATAAGAAGGGGGCGTTCAATATTTCATCCATATCACGGCGGTCAGTGTTTAACTACTCACATTTTTCCAAGTTCAGTAGGTGTATCAACACGCTTACGCTCTGACAGACAACTGTCCTTTCAATGTCAGGGTGAGGGCTAAATGGCCGTTAATATTATTTCAAGACAAATGCCCACTACCTTTTTGGGTAACGTTCAGGAGTCTAACCACACGATACTCAGATGTGTAGTCCGACACTCTTCCAAAGGAGTAGACGACCTGTATATTGATAGCGTTCACAGTGCTTTTATTTATTAAGTCTATCTGCTTAAAGAAACCCGTGGTATTCATTAGATTAGATTCAGTTAAAACTAACGGGGTTATAACAAATATTACCATGTAAAATTTGTCATTAATAATTGAAATAAAAATCGCATTCTTGAGAAACATCGAGAGACCTGACTCAGATATATTTGTAAAATGCTTATAATTAATATGGTTTAACTAAAGAAGGTATTCAACACCAAAAAAAAAATCCTTACAAAAATAAATAAATAAACATATTTCAGGTAAACAGCAACAACAAACAACAAAACACACACAACGCATTTCAGGTATAGCGAAACATTTGGGCTACAACTTATAAGGTAAGATATATATTATAGCAGTTTCATTAAATGTAACCTTTATTACGTTTTAGCACTATGATGCCATTGACTATGAAAATAGTTATAATAATAAAGAATATAGAAAATTATTATATTTGTAAAAAGTAGTAAATCTTGTTTCGAACTTATTTTTCAGGAGTTGACTAGTTCTATGCTAAGGCACTTTTTTTTCAAAGTTCAGTAATTAGTTCATGTTATAAGCTTTATTGTTTTTCAAAATAATATATTTAAATATGTTATTGAAATGCATTACCATGTACATGTACCTCGCTATAAGTTAAAAATATTGTTTAATAGGTAGCAAACCATATTGTAAACTGCCCGAAGGCATTCAACAGTGGCTGATGTCAGACCGTTCTAACAGTCATAAGCTGTACTCGTTACTCTGAGTTTCGTGTACTTGATGTTAAGTCATATAGTCTATTGTTGGTGCTATTCAAGTTTAAAATGCACGTTCGGACGTGAAACATTAAATCAGTTTATTGTGTTTCACATCTGTTTTGGTCTTCATTAACTGAAAAACTATGTTTGCTGAAGGCGTAAGCACACGTGCATGTGCACAAGTTATGAATTGTCATATACATGTATAGACGCCACAATGTATGCATTGTTTGACAAATATTAACCAAGTACTTAATGAGAACAATGCATACACGAAATTACGTTCAAGTGTCTAACAAACAATGGTATCGATAGCAGCTTAGCTGTCTACATGTACTTGCACGGATGTTCGGATTTACCAACAGCCTATATATAATCTTATATAAAACCTTCAAGTTAAATATGTACGATGCTGCACAATAGTCTTTACATAATATCAATTACATTAAATTCTGATTTGATTTAGGTTCATTCAGTGTGCACGGCCAAAACATGTACCAGACCTTACCGACCGGTTTTTATTTTCACAAATATCTCAATTATTATTAATATTTAATGAGATACCGTGCAAGAAAATAATGAAGGCAATTCATATTAGCACCAGACCAATTCACAGTTTAATATCACATTTTAAAACACTACACATTCGTCAATACAAAATATACGCAATTGTAAGCATTTTTAATTTATAACACGCACTAACATCCGTTAAACTAGACCTTAAGTAAGACATTTCTCAAACATACGATACATTTGTAGTGGTAGAGAGTGACACATGTTATACATTTACGACAATTTTTCTGTCTCATTTTTATGTTACACATTTTTCATGAATAAACTAGTTGATTAATCGCCCGATTAATTCAGTCGGTACGGTAACATATTTTAAGACTAGGTTCAACTCCCATGTCAGTTCATGTTAAGCATAACATCCATGTCACTAACTTGAAGGTATTGATTACAATTAGTGGACATACATTTAAACATCTTTTCGGGACTTAAGCGTCAACATTGACCACGCATTTAAAGATCAATTACTACTTTACGATGATGTGTCGCTTGTTGAACGGGTGTTCAGAGCCTACCGGGTCAATGTATAAAGGGAATATTACAGATGGTCCAAACTTTAAACTAATAATTGATAATCAAAATTGTAAAATGATGTACAAAAGAGGATCAGCACGAAGCGAAGGTACATCGCTTGCGAGACAAGTGTCATCGATTCAAATGACAAATATGGGCATAAAATAGCTTCGAAGATTTCATGGTACAATAACATGAAATGTTGTATCACCTGTTTCGCGAGGCAATATATCAAGTCCACACATATACGTCAATGTTAACTAAATGCATCTAATAATTTGTTCAGAGTGTACATTTATCATTCATTGGATAACTTAAAATAACTTTCTACTGCATAGAATGTTACTTAATGAGAGGACATATAGTGCGTTAAACCCGCGTCTTGAGACCAAAGAATCGACGAATCGAAGATCAAGGTCACCCAGTTTATAAAAATGATTACAATAAGTATAGCATTACATGTGCGAACGGAAGAAACCTGATGACAACAGGTGTCTTGTTGATACATTTTGCTAAATAGTGTTTAGTACAAACGTTTAATTAAATGTAAAGTAGTACACTCCTTTCTGGTTTTTATTTATCAACATATGTACACACTATTTCAAAATGTTATATATACGTGCAATAAGATGCCATGTTTTTTGTTGGCACAGGCCCATTTATACAAATGATACAAAACAGTTATTATTACTTGTTAGTGTTCGTCTGTATCAGCTCTCGTCAGTCGTGAGTAAAATCGTCGCATAATGCATAAAATGCCCATATGAGATGCTTTGCAGTGTATCCTCGAGTGATAGTCGACTAATTTGTTTCAGTGAAGACGTGTAACACAATTATTAAACGAATTTTTATAATGCATTTGATGCAAATCGCAGAATGCGATGCTCTAAGTTACATATCAGCTTAATTGACCTTATTTTGACCTTCTCCAGTTCTCTGGAATCCCAATTTTAAATTCTGAAATAGAGACATTACATGGACAAATGTTCAATATTAATAATATCAGGAACCCGACAGGGACCTGAAATGTGACATTTTATTATAACACTGTGATGGTAGGTCTTTACATAGGCTTAAGTCTAATAGGAGCCAAACTCAATAAACCAACGAGCAGTACACATTGCGATGACCTACATAAATAATAAAACCTTAATTTTATATAAATATGTTTAACTCCAAATATAACAAAAATATCTGCTTCTGAATTATATACAATTTAGTTTAGAAACAATGTACTTACGAAATGTAGTTTTCAATTTGTATAGAGCGATTTCTCTGATGAGTGTTCTTTAAATTGAACTTTTGCTTTGCGTAACAACTTGACGTGGTTCTATTTTTATACACACGTACACGTATTAACCATAGTTGTTTGCATTAAGATGCAAAACATATTCCTGAAGGTCATTTCTAGAGGGTTCGAACAGATAAATACTCCATTCAATCTTTATTTTCCTGAAGTTTTTCGTGAAACAAAAATAGAGCTTCTTTAAGGAGGTGGCAAATAAAAACATTTTGCACAACTTCGTATTCAAATATGACATGCATTACAACACTTTAATTTGTTAATATTTTGTTCATTGTATGGCATTCAAATTAAGGAATAAATATCACCTGTTTATTACACTCTACATATATTTCACATTGTCTTTATAATGTATACATAATTTATACTTGTATAATTGGTAAAATTGGATAACTTAAGATGTGTTCTGTATTTATAATCCACATCATTTTATCTCGAATAAACGTCATTTACATTATTTAACTTTTTGAAAACAATGTTGAAAAAAGCAAACATTCGATCAAGATGTTGTGGATAATGGGTAGATTCGAATCACATAATTAATTAGTTGTTGTAGTAGTAGTAGTAGTAGTAGTAGTAGTAGTAGTAGTAGTAGTAGTAGTAGTAGTGGCAGTAGTAGTAGTAGTAGAAGTAGTAGTAGTAGTAGTAGTAGTAGTAGTTAGTAGTAGTAGTAGTAGTATAAGTAGTAGTAATAGTAGTAGTAGTAGTAGTAGTAGTAGTAGAAGTAGAAGTAGAAGTAGTAGTAATAGAAGTAGTAGTAGTAGAAGAAGTAGTAGTAGTAGTAGCAGTAGTAGTAGTAGCAGTAGTAGATGTAGTAGTAGTAGTAGTAGTAGAAGTAGTAGTAGTAGCAAGAGTAGTAGTAGTAGTAGTAGTAGAAGTAGTAGTAGTAGTAGTTGTAGTAGTAGTAGTAGTAGTAGTAGTAGTAGTAGAAATAGTAGTACTTGTAGTAGTAGTAGAAGTAGAAGTAGTAGTAGTAGTAGTAGTGGTAGTTGTAGTAGTAGTGGTAGTATTAGTAGTGGTAGTAGTAGTAGTGTGAGTACCAAGCACAAACGCACAGTCAGCCTCGTGCATAAAATTTCCCACTTGAAACATTACACCGTCCGTCAGCCAGTCACTGTAATATCTGTGGCAACAAAAACATCGATTTATCGCCACACGTGTCGTAAAATTGAGACCGTTGAAGGCAAATTGTATTCCGCTAACACTTACATTAAGTGGGAACGTCTAAAAGAAAGAAATCGAAATATTTCAAAGCACATGTCCCATTCGCCCTCACTTCTTGAAGCAACCGGCTTTGCCATTATTGCCCCGCGGGTTTAGAGCTCAAACTTAAATTCACATTTTAAATATTTCAGTTTATTGTAATATTTTATTCAATTTACAATGATCTATAATCCGATTTAATCAACATTGAAGTATATGTTGCAGTTTTTGCTGGTTTGTACTCTACATTACACTTACTGGTATTACGCTTTCAGAAACCTTACCAACTTACATTTGATGCGTTTACTTGAAATCTGAGACAAATAGTTTGAGAAAGAAGCATGTCGGCAATATTCAACGCGGTGCCTTGTGGTTTCATAAACAATTGTTTGACAATCCTATTGTTCATAACCGTGTATATTTACAGGTCATGATTTGAACAAAGCGTGACTATGGCCACTATCTTATGTACCAAATATCGAAGGTGTGGGTCTCTTGGTTTTGGAGAAGATTATTTAGGTAATCGTGCTTTAAAGAACAATTGTTTTATGTCAGATTATGTGATAAGTACACTTTTAGACTCTAACTTTTCGTTTATTTCAGTTAGACTCTCTCCATAGTGTAAACTTATTTGCCTAACTACCAATACAATGAATGTGGAATTGTTTATGATTATTTACCGGTACTGGCTCATCGTAAAAGTCTAAGATTTAATAGACTTGTACAATGATGCATCGTAATTGTTGTATACTTGTATTGTATTTGTGCCTGTGTGTGTGCGCGCGTGTGTTTGCAAAAGTTTTGTCCGCGCTTGTGCATACGCGTGATTGTAAAATTATACATCAACAAACATAGTACGTTTCTATAGTCTCACTGTTTGTTGAACGCTTCTTTGAAATTTAGATTTGATTTAAACAAATGTCATTAACATTACTGTTGCTCTGTATGACATTCAATATTGCTGCATTTTATTGTATACCTTTATTAAAGTTTTTGATTTTATTATTATATTGCTTCACGTTACGAAATGCTTACACATTTAAATATATGTAAGTGCACTTTTGTGTAAACTATCATCGTTATACAGGCACTTATTATAGGCACTTATTATAGTCACTAGCAATACCTTTATCGACAACGGAAACGCCTATACCGAAAAGCAAAAACAATCAATAGTGATATGCACTTGTAAAATTTCCGTCATGATTGGAATGAAGTTGTATTACTTTTACGTAATTCTAAAATTGAATATTTTAACAATATTGCACAAAAAACTAAAGTCATGAAACCTTTGTGCTAAAGACTGGTGGAAAACACTTCGAACATTTATTCCTACTAACACAACTAACAAAATTCCACCTCTTTACGATGAACACACCAATATTTGTGTAGTTGTGATGACACAAGTAAAGCTGATATGCTCAACAAGTACTTTTTAAGCCAGTGTTCACTTGATGAAAACAACCATGCTCTTCCACCTATGCACCATGCAAATGCCAACATTCTTCTGTTCATACATATTACACCGGCGGAGTTAGTTGACTCAATTAAATGTCTTAAGGTAGGAAAAGCTTCCGGTCCCGATGGAATAGATAATCGAGTCTTCAAAGAGACAATGCATCAATTAAGCTTCCCTTTGTGTAGTTTGTTTAACTCTTGTCTAAATACTTGCAAAATGCCTTCTTGTTGGAAAATTGCAAATGTTTGCCCAATTTTCAAAACAGGTGATCCATCCTTAGCGTCTCATTATCGACCTATATCACAGTTAAATACTACTAAGAAGGTCTTTGAACGGATATTACACAAACATATTTTTAATTTGCTTCGGGCAAATTCATTCTTTGCACCCACTCAATCTGGTTTCTTGCCTGGTGACTCCACTGTCAATAAGCTTACATATATGTATAATACATTTGGTAGAGCCTAAGACAATGGCCTTTATAGGAACGGAATTGTGTACACACATTTGCAGCATAACATATCATCTTAATGTGATACAATTATTAAAGCCATTTATGTTGTGTTAATTCATGCGTTAAGACAAGTCATGTAAGTAGTGGTTCGTATAGAAAATCAGTGTAATCACAAAATTAAAACTGCCTATTCTCTTTCTGAATTATTTAATAGTCATACTGGTGTAAAACAGAATGAGACTTTATCACCCTTATTATTTATATTGTTCGTAAACTATATATATTTGTATAATTTTTATACTGAATATGTAAATGTCGACAACATAAAATTATCCACGTTGCTATTTGCTGACGAAACAGATTTATTCTCGTTCTCAGCAACTGCACTCCAGCGTCTTTTAGATAGGTTGCATGCATTGTAGTGATTTGGGCATATCTGTGAACACCAGCAAGACTGTGATTATGGTTTTTAATAAAGGCAATACAATTAAAATTATTGATGTTAAATATAATGATATTTAGCTCGAGGTAGTAAATAGGTTTACTTATCTCTAGTGGCATTGTCCTCGAACGGCAATTATTTTTAATCGCATGAAGCATTATCAAACAAGCGTCTAGAGCAATGTGTTCTCTTAATAAACTCATTTTTTGAAATTGCATTCAGTATTGCTGATAAAATACGTCTTTTTGATGATGTAATGTTTGCCAATTTTGACCTACGGTACTGAGATTTGGGATCCCAGCCCTGACATAGAGAAAGTCCATCTAAAACTCAACAGACAATGTATATTCGACCACAAACTACGTCCGTTGCAGTGTATGGCCAGCTGGGTCGTTTTCCTTAAGTGTGTGTAAAAAAGATTCATTTAATTTAATTTTGGTTAAACATAATGCAGAATCCAGATTTCTTACTCAATACATTTTTGCTAGATCTCGATGACGTTATTTCGCATATGACTAACTTTGGTATTAAACTCAAGATATTGTTTCAGGAATTAGGATTGTTTTTGTTTGTATTATACATCTGATTTATCCACTAGTGATGTTAATTTTATTTGTAAAACGTATAAAGGATACCAGTTTACGAACATGGATTATTGATTTTGATAACTAGCCCAAACTTGATTCGGATCGTTTATTTTGATTTTGAAAATTATTTAGATATTGTTGTCAATGTTAAGGATAGAATTTGCTTGAATAGACTTCGCTGTTTTACACCCTCACTATTCATTGGAGAAGGTTGATAAAGAAATATTCCAAGAAGTATCCGAGTATGTACAAGGTGTCCTATGTGTGTAATTGAGAAGTAATACCATTTTTGGTTAATTTGTCCTTTTCATATATATTTAAGAAAACTGTTGCTAGCTAAAATTTATCGACGCTGGTATGTTATTATACAATTTAAGCAACGGATGTCTTTTTCGAATAGAAAGACATTAATTAGCCTGGCTAAATTTACTACAGTAGCCTTTGATATATGGTATAGTCACAATTAAGTATTACGTTTATAGGTATATTGTTTGTTGCTGTGTTGATTTGGTCAACATTCACACATCCATTAATTATTATTTCATGCCCACTACACTTGGGTACTTTTCTAACGCATCACTTTTCAAACTTGAATATCTCATTTATGAGTAAAGATATTAATTTACAATATTAAATACGATCATTGGACTACATTCTATGCAAGCTCACAATACAATCATTCATCCGTAACGATTGAACGCTTTAGCACGTGGGGTAGGTGTGGTTCCATTTTTTTGCAACTGGAAATGGTGAAACGCGATAAAATTCTAGTTTTATTTCAATTTAATTATTTGAAGTGGGTTCTTACACAAGGAAAACATAAATTTATTTACAAAACAATATAGCTCGTATGAATATTCAGGAGTGCAATCGCGCACTTTGCATATTGCAAGCTACCTTCCCCACTTGCTAAAGCGTACGATCATCACGGATGAATGATTTTATCGTTAGCTTGCACATACTGTAGTAAAATGATGACATGTGCAATTTTAAATAAAAATAGTTACCCATTACTGAGATATGTTAATTTTTAGAGTGTTGCGTTAGAAAAGTCACCAAGTGTAGTAAAACGCGATATACATTTTATTCCAATTTAATTTCAATTTCATCATTCTAGGTGAGTTTTAACACAAGAAAAACATTGAATTAATTAAAGAAAAAAACAATATGGCTCGTATGAATATTCAGGAGCGCAACGGCTAAATCGGCGTGTTGGAAGCCATTCGGTTATTAAGACGTGTAAGTTTATGCGTTTTACTTTTCACATTGTTATTATTTAACGTTGTACGAGTTTGCGAATTAGACTTTTGAAGTGACGTTTGAAATTTGTTAAGTTTTATATTTTGTTGTTTTTCAATTTCAATTTAAGTTTCAGGAATTATCAGATATGTGTTGAATTATTCTTGGTCTTAATTTCAACACAATCCGTTCAAAAATAAGGGAGCTATAGTGATATGATTAAGTGATGCGTTAGAAAAGTCTTCAAGTGTATATATACCATACTTTTTATCACCATTTTTTAATAATCACTTATTTACATCGCCATTACATGTCTTATGAATGTTGTTTGGCTATGTACTTATTTTCCAATAAAATTGACTTGAAACGATGATATGTAAAGGAGAGTAAAGTAGTTGGAAATCACCTTTAATGATCGTATATGATCTAAATTAAACAAATGTTTTGCAGAGTAACAACGTGTTATGCTTTAAAAATATACAAACAATTTACAGACATATATAGTTCATACGACACACGTATTGAAGTTTACTTATTTCAAAGATTGCTCCATATGTGACCTACATCAATATCGCCACCGATATGATCTAAATTAATTTTAGTATGGTCCCATTAGGTCCCTTGGTGTAATGGCCAACATCTCGGCCTGACTTCTTTGTTTTGTTGTGTGTGTGTTTTTTTCTCTCTAAAAAATATAACCAAACGTTATGAAGTACAATGTATTTGAATATTTATTTGTTGTGTTACATACTGAAATGTTCAGGCTTTATCAAACAATATCAGAATATCTTTTCTGGTGATATATCTTTCACACTTGGTCACGTGGGGTTATATTCTAGGTCAATAAGTCGAATTACTAAAAGCTTGTGAACACTCTAGATGCTATTTTTTGCCACATCTTCATGAACCTTGGTCAGAGCATTGGTCTCCATGATAATTCGATCGAGTTCGTAAGTGGGTCACCTGTTGTTATCGCATGATGCACTCGGGCATCCGCACTTCTTCATTGAGGTTCTGTTTGAGGACATATTTTATACCTAAATGGCTGTTTTGATTAGATTGTTGATAATTGCTTGTTAAATGATTAGATTTTAAGTTACATACTAAATGATAAAACCTGATTGCCGAAATAATTTGCTGCATAATAATAAGCATAAGATATTCGAACCCATGGGAACATGTGTACAGTTGAGCATTGGAGCTTATGTCCCATGCCTTAACCACTTGGAGACCGTACTTTCAATATAACATCGATAGTTGTTCAAAATCATATATAATTTGATCATATAAGTTATAACTACATCTAACTACATAGATTATATGTCAGACAAACACCGTTCTGTATTTAACCATACACACAATACACAGATATAGTACATGAACTATGTTTGACGCGCACGAGTATTGATTATGAATTACATAAACGATGTCTCCATATGTTACAACCACTTATATCCCACTGATATTCTATCAATTAGTTACGTTGTTCACTTAAGGTCCCGTGGTGTAATGGTTAGCACTCAGGACTTTGAATCCTGCGATCCGAGTTCAAATCTCCGCGGGATCTCTTTTTTTAGTTCCTTATTAATCGCACATTTTACCTAATTTTATGAAGTATTCGAATAAATATGTTTTGTTTCAAACTGACTTAAAACAATCATGCATATTTATTAAAGCCCACCAGTTTTTGGATGTAACGCGTGTAATTAATACATATAAACACAATTATCTTTACTACCCAATACATGTTAATAAATGTAATCGTTTCAAAACAGGAATTCATAAATCGTCCATAGTTACAATATCGAAATATCACTGTTTTGTATCATATGTAGTTATTGGTTGTTAAAATGACACGAGGACTCATTGGTTATTTAGTCAAGTGATACATGTTAGGAGTTTAAATCCAAATAAGTGTTATCGACCACTTAAATGAATTGTCTCGAGATGTACTGTGTAGTGCTAGTTGGATACTTATATACAACTAAGCATGTTTGTACCGGTTTGAAACATTAAAAAAGGGATAAGTATATATGGGATATGTTTCAGCTTTGTTTAACCTCAATATTTACGATATAACCATCATTATATCTGACAAACAAAGTGAACAACATAACTCATGACAAGCGCCATCTCACTCTTCAGACTTTGTGAACTTTGTATGTCAGATGTTTTGTGGTGTAATGATTAAATCGAAAGGACCAATCTATGTTAAGGAGTACTTTTTATTGGAAATTTAATAAACATTTTATCAAAAATATATAGGAATAGTGAAATTTCAGGAACATTGTTAAGACTTTTTTTTCCATATGTACATGAATTCTCCATATGTGATAATACAAACAAATAATATATCTTGCATAATTGTATAATTGTGTGTATGTTTGCTCATTCCTGTTGCAAAATGTAACTTGACCATTACAATACAAATCTATACTTTTTAAATAAATTCCTCTACGCTATTTAATGAACCTATAACATCTGCGCATAACATCTATATATTAGTGATTGACTTAAGAAACAGGTCCCGCAAAGATTTGAACTCAGATCGCAGGATTCAGAGTCCTGTGTGCTAACAATTACACCATGGAACCTTACGTGCATACCGTTAACGCGTGTTTGGTATATCATAGTAAATTAATATCATAGCGACATTATAGTGAACGTCGCAAATGAGTGAACGAGTTTACATATTTTAAGTGCTAATTAATACTCCCGTGTCAAACTTAGACTTCAAACACCACTACATCGATTATTGTTATCGTGGTGTATACGTTTAACTTTGTCGTAAGCCTACAAAGTAGTCCCTTTATTTAGATCATAAATGATAATTGTATATGTGTATATATGACTCAAATATATCGTCAACGTAAGCAAAGAAGTACGATGGCCGAGAAGTTAAGGCGTTGGACTTAAGTTCCAATGGAAGAATGTCCCATGGGTTCGAACCCCATCCGTACTAAGATTGTTTTACAATTTTATACTATTGAGACCACATAACGTTAACACAAACAAATATTGTCGGAAGGACACACTTTAACGAAAAATTGTAGTTATAATATAACATGGTTTGTTCTAGTACTAAATACTATTTTGATGAAATACGATGACCGTCGTGTAGCCGATTTTAAATTGCGATTATAAATGCCGTTCATGATTAACACGGATATTTGAAGAGATATATTCAGGGCTATAATTCTTTTGATTGACAGCATACTGGTATCACAGGAAAGCCAGTAAAATATGGTTGTCGAGTTCGAGATAAAACTGTTTTGCGTTTAATTTCGTTTTCGAGAACTATTTCCTTACGTCCATAATACTCATACATATTAAATAACCATTTTAACAAAGACAATTGTTTGTATCCTCGATGTATCTAAAATCGCGATGTATTTTGATTCGCGGCCATTTTTGTTTTGATTCGAAATCTCGCGAGAGGTCACGGGTCGGTGATTTTAGTGACGTCACANCTTGTTCATTCGACATCGACAAAATAATTCGATTATTTCATATGACGTCATACAGTTCAAGGTTGTGTTTTACATATGCCTCACTCAGTCATCATCAGAAATGACGAGGCTTTACCTTCGGATAGGCAGTTTTCGATTTAAAATGTGTTTAAACAATGGATTAATGCAAATCTGAAATGCAGCCGCGCAAAGTAAGAAATGAGGAATTATTTTGTCGATATCGAATGAACAAGACATATTAATTTCAATGTTATTTTAATTTATGGCTATGAAAAACACATAACAGGGCTTGAACGGCACGTGAATCGCCTTGTTAATACACGATTTCTCCCGTTTAAACCCTCCTTTTGCAAAGTTTCTGCACCCCGCCAGAGGGCATTATAGATAGAGTTTATGCAATAATATAAAATGATATACTAATATGTAAACATCGGTACTAAAGAGATGCATTATAATACAAGTATAGAATTTAAGAAAGCAAACCAATAGAAAGAAAACGATATTTACTTCCGCTGGGCTCGAACCTTTGGCATTTTGTTTATTAAAAGCTTTCGCATTATTCACTCTGCCCTCCACGCTACTTCATTTAAGATCTGTTTGAGGATATAATTCATACTTAAATGTTTTTGTTTTAACGTGTTAAGGATTTGTATTTGAATGATTAGATTTTAATTTGCATACTTAATGATTAAAACTGATTAGCCGCACTCGTATGCTGCATAATATTAATTGAACACTTGTACAGTTGAACTTTTCGAGTACAAAACAATCACATGCCTTAACCACTTGGAAACCGTTATTTTAATATAAAGTTGTGTTCTAAATGTAAGGTCCCGTGGTGTAATGGTTAGCACGCAGGAATTGAGTCCTGCGAACCGAGTTCAAATCTCGGCGGGACCTATTTATTTTAGTTTTATTCTTTATTTAAAATTTGACCAAATGTTATGGAGTATTTGAATATGTTTGTTTTGTTTCCAACTGATTTGAAAAATCATGCATATCGATTATCGTTTAAAGCCCACCATAAGGTGGATTAAACGCTTGTAATAAATGCATATATACACAATTATATTTACAACCCAGTACATGTTAATAAACTTTACCGCTTAAAAACAGGTATTAATAAACTGTCAATTGTAACAATCTCCAAATAGCACTATTTTGTATTACATGTACATATTGGTTGTTAAAATGACAAGAGGGCTCAATGGTCATATTGTGTAATGCTCTGTAAAACTAAGGACTCTGTAATTATATTTTTGTGTTACGTTGTTTGATAATTTAAGTTTATTTGATTAATATTGGCAGTTGGATACTTACATAATATTTAGCATATTGTTAACGGTTTAAAACAACAAAAAAATAGTTTAATGTATATAAATTATATATTTCAGCTTTCGTTGACCTCAATTTTTACCATATTATCAACATTATATCTTTCCTACAATGTGAACATGACTCCTGCCACTCACAGTCTCGTTCTTTACATTTTGTGAACTTTGTTTTACGTCTTGAGGTTAAATGATTAATTCTAAGGAATACTATTTGTCTTAGTATTACTTTTAATTGGAAGTTTAATAAACATTTAAGTAAAACAAATAATATAATTAATGATTTGTCAGAGACATTGTCAAGATGTTTTTTTTCCATAATTATGTAAAAGATTTCACCATATGTGTCAATGTAAATAAATAATATCTATGGCATAAATGTATAATTGTGTGTATGTAAGCTCAGTCATGTCTGTTATCGCCGCAAAAGTATAACTAATACTACCATAACGATACACATCTATATATTTAAAAAAACATCCACTACGCTATTTTATGAATCGATAACATCTGCGCATAAAATCTTTATATAAGAAATTGGCTTAAAAACATAGGTCGCAGGATTCAGGGTCCCGAGTGCTAATCATTACACCAAGGGACCTTACGTGCATACATTTAATCCGTGCATGAGTTATCGTAGTAAAATCTAAAAAAAATATCATAGCGACATTATAGTAAACGTCGTAAATGGTGAACACATTTACAAATGTTAAGTAATAATCAATACTCCTGTGTTAAACTTAGATTTCATGCACTACATCGATTAAGGTTTTCATGGTTTATACGTATGCAACGTTATCATTAGCCTACATGATATAACCTTTATTCATACCATACCTGCTTATAATATATGCATATATGACTTAAATATATCGTCTATGTAAAAAAGAAAGTACGGTGGCCGAGTGGTTAAGGCGTTGGACTTAAGTTCCAATGGACGAATGTCCGCATGGGTTCGAACCCCATCCGTACTAAAATTTTTACAATTATAAACTATTGAGACCAATATCTCCTCCACACGACAGCATAATTGTATCAAAGCAAAGCCAGTAAAATATGCTTGTCAAGTTCAAGATAAAACACAGTTTTGTTTACATTTCGTTATCGAGCATTATTAGTATATATATTAAAAAATCTTTTCTGTATGTGACTTTATCATACTGATTCCATATTAAGAGCATGTGTCACGTTTGAAGACTTATCTGCGTGTTATCATCATGTTCCAACTATAAAGGCGCATGGTCGCTGAACGTGTGAAATGGCACAATCTTGAAGTGGTTTATAAGCGGGAAATCCTTGTCGCTCAAAACGAAGTAGTCTATTGTTCAAACCTGTTTACATGCAATGGATATCTACTTAATTCACCATAAAGAACAGCATAACATGTATTTACTTTAACTTGCAACAATCGTTTGCAAAATTGTAAACGTATGCGTTCCATATAACCTGACTATGTGGAATCTCATACTTCTGAATCATAATTTAATATAGAACGCTCAACGGAGTCAAATAACTGGCAAAGCATTTTTGGTTTTATGTCAACGTCATTGCATTTAAAGTATTTATAGCCTTAATGGTTTTACCAACCAAATTGTCCTGGTTTTGTAAAAAAAACTTCGAGTATTATTAAACACTGTGCCTAAATAGTGAAAGTTATCATCCACTAACAATGTGAGTAACTTAAAATACCAGGTCCCATCGAGATTTGAACTCGGATTGCAGGATTCAGAGTCTTAAGTGCTAACCATTACACCACGGGACCAGTCGACCGATATGGTCGATGAAAGATCATGTAATTTTTAATATGTTTTTCAGAACATTTGTCAATGAACTCCTCCAATATGTGTTTTGCCTATGGGTAGCCATTGTTAAGCAAAAGCAGAATTCTAAAGGTTTGATAAGAATATTGTGACATGTTCGGAGTAAACGAAGCCATATTTGATGGTTTATATTAAAGCTGGTCGTGGCACGTTTTGTCAATGCATTGTATTGATTATCACGCCGAAAGTTATGTTTTTTTTGTTACATTTTGTTTGCCTTACATTTACATTGGTTTAACCCCTTACACATAAATAAGCCATTCTAAGGCTTGTGATGATGATGAATACATAATAATAAAACACATCCTTTCATCACCTGCGTTCCGAATTGTTAACGCAAACAACGCTAACATATTTTCTCAAATACGCAAGTGTTACGACGATATAATCAAACACTTGCCATATATAGACAATGGCTTTAAACTGTGTTAAATCATTAGTATTGATTATCATTTATGTTGTTTTCTCCATGTTTCCTTCACGAATGTCCCAATGATATGATATTATTTAGTTATACTGCCAACATTATTTGAACGTTAGGTCCCGTGGTGTAATGGTAAGCACTCAGGACTTTGAATCCTAGTTCAAATCTCGGCGGGACCTTTTTATTTTATATAAGATTTACTTATACCTTGAAAATATATTAGCATAATTGTTCTGTTCTGCTACAAAAGTGAATTATTGCGGTTCTGATACAATGAAGCAAATCCTTTAAATCCCGCAAGGTTTAACGCTTGCAATAAATAAATACAAACGTGAATGAACGAATGATGGAAATTAATTAATTAATTATGTAATTATGTAATGAATGAATGAATTAATTAACTAATAAATTAATTAATGAATTAATGAATAAATGAATTAATGAACTAATTAATGAATGAATAAATAAATTAAAAAATAAATAAATAAATGAATAAATAAATAAATAAATAAATTAATTAATTAATTAATTAATTAATAGATAATTCATAAATTAAACAGATATTTTATGAAAAGAACGCTTATGTGCATATAGAAAATGTTTATTTTTGTTAATTAACTTACAATATCCAGATAAAACTATCTTGTTTTATAGGTAAATATTGGTTGTTAAAATGAAACGAGGACTAAATGGTCAATTAGTGATAAATCAAAATTAGTGTTATCGCCCACATGAAATAATTGTCCCGAAACGCATTGTTTAATGCTTAGCACTCAAGACTCTGTACCTATTTAAGGGTTACGTTTTTGGATAATTTAATTTTATTTGATAAATATTTTGATTGTTGGATACTTATATAATATTAAACATGTTGTTACCGGTTTCAAACAACAAAACAAATAGTGTTATGTATATACATAGTATGTTTCAGCTTTCTTTGACCTCAATATTGAACATATTATCAACGCCTTGTGAACTTTGTATCATCTTTGTATTGTGGTCTTGTGGTTAAATGATTAATTCTAAGCACTTATCTATTTGTAGGATAACTTCTTATTGGAACTTCAATAAACATTTAATTTAAATATATAAATAGAAATAAGGGAATTTCAGGAATGTCAAAATAATGTGTGTACATATTTCAAAGATAAACCATTCACCATGCTAACCATTACACCACGGGACCTTACGTGCATACATTTTATCCGTGCATGAGTTATCATTGTACATATATAGTATAGCGACATTATAGTTAACGTCGCAAATGGTGAACACTGTACAAATGTTAAGTGAGAATCAATACTCCTGTGTCAAACTTAGGTTTCATGCACTGCAACAATTACTGTGGGGTATACGTACGCAACGTTGTCGTAAGCCTACGCAAAACTCGCTTTGTGCAGACAATTTATGCTAATAATATATAACATATGACTTAAATACCTAGTCTATGTATGTAAGGAAGTACTCCGCATTGACACGCTTTCGTTCTCCTTATGATAACCGTTCGTATACGTGTGTTAAATCATAAGTATTGATTATCACATATGTTTGTTTCTCCCTGTTACCTGCACGCATTATGTGTAGCACTGATATGATAGCAAATATATGTACTGTCAACATATGTTGAACGTAAGGTCCCGTGGTGTAATGGTTAGCACTCAGGACTTTGAATCCTGCGATCCGAGTTCAAATCTCGGCGGGACCTCTTTTTTATTTTAGATTTACTTTTTCCTTGAAAATGTATTGGCATAATTTTTGTGTTCTGTTAAAAGTGAATTATTACGGTTTAGATACAATTAAGCAAATCCTTTAATTCCCGCAAGATTTAACGCTTGTTAAAAATAAATAAATGCATTAATGAATGAATGAGTGAATTAATTAATTAATTAATTAATGAATAAATGAATAAATGAAGTATGACATTTATGAACAAGATGACAGATCTTGATTATTTTATTTACTAGTAAGGTCAGAAAGACATTATTGTTAAAAATAGATTGAAAAAACATATCCAATTTTGGAAAAACATTGGCGCCAATCAATTTATTATTGATTCTATAGAACATGGTTATAAGATTCTATGTTATTCTTTACCCGAAAGCGTATTGCTTAAAAACAATAAATCAGCACGTGATAATAGGGAATTTGTTAGGAAAGCAATTACAGATTTGTTAGATAAGAATTTGGTAGAAAAAACCGATTTCCCCCTCGTTTCGTTAATCCACGCCTTTGCAAGTCCCCGCGTTAAATGGTTTACATACAATCAGGGAGTTTGTAGTTTTATTAAAACAGGTTCAATGAAAACGGATTTACAAAATTTAGCTATCAAAATATTCCAATTAACAGCGAAAAGTTCAATTCATTTAGAAGTTGAATGGAATCCGAGAGAAGAAAACGGTTTGGCAGATTATTTATTTAAGATTGTAGAGACCGATGACCGGGGAATTGGTTTGAATGTATTTGAAATGTTGCAAAGCAAATGGGGCCATTAAGATGTAGATGTTTTTGCGTCAGAGCATAATGCTAAAGATTTAACATTCTTTAGTAGATTTTGGTGCCCATCATCTGCAGGTATCGATGCGTTTACATTTGACTGGAGCATGTTTTTTTGGGCTGTACGTTCCTCCTGTTACTCTAATTCCCAGAGTTTTGAGTAAAATGGCGTATTGTAAAGCGAAAGGCGTTTTGGTTTCGCCAGAATGGAAATCGGCTAGTTTTTGGCCACTTATATGTGATAATTCTGGCGATTTTAGTGCATTTGTTAAAGATTTTATATTTTTTCCTACAAATAAAGATTCATATACACCATGCAGAAATGGTGTTGGAATATTTGGTACAGAAAACCTGCAGTTCAGAATGATTGCTTATTTCGTTGAGTTTTAAAGGCTCAACTCGTCATGTGTAATTTACCGAGGGAGGTAATTTCGGTTATTATAACAACCATATCATGAATAAGGTGTTTCCCTATATAACTAATTCTGTTTTAGCCCTAAATTCAAAGGAGGGAAATTACTCGTAAATGAGTATGCGCTGAGGTGTACAGCGGTTATGGCGCTTGCCTTTTTACAGTGACCTGTTACACACAAGGTGTGGGAACGTGCGTGTAAGCATGATACGAGGTGTCGGCATCGGCTGTCGTGGTTGTAATATAAATTGGAATGCATTCGTCTGTTATTTAAATGTGTGTGTTTATGTTGAATTTTGTATTAACACGAATTTGTCTGTTTACATATGTTGTTAATTTTACTTGTGAATGAGTATTCGCTGATGTGTTCAGCGGTTAAGGCGCTTGCCTTAATAGAAGCCACAGTGGCTTGTTACACACCAGGTTTGGGAACGTGTGCTTAAGCACGGTACGACGCGCCAGTATCGGTTGTCGTGGTTGTAGTATAAATTGAATGCATTTGTCTGTTGTTGTTTTTTAAATGAGTGTGTTCATGTTTAATTTTTTATTAACACGAAGTTGTGTGTTTAAATATGTTGTTTATTTTACTCGTGAATGAGAATGCGCTGATGGTTCAGCGGGTAAGGCGCTTGCCTTAATAGAAGCCACAGTGGCTTGTTACACACCAGGTGTGGGAACGTGCGTTTAAGCACGGTACGACGTGCCGGCATCGGCTGTCGGGTTATTAATATTCATTGGAATGTATTAGTTTGTGTTGAACTTTTTATTAACATAAATGTGTGTGTTTACATCTGTTTTTTTCAGAGAAATGCAGATGACATAAACGCGCTGCCTGACGTCTTGGTGGGGGAGTTTCCTTGCTGCCGGAGTTACTCAAAGAATCAAGAGCTATGAATACATCAGAGGCATACAAAAGGGGGTTTAAAAGGCGGTGTGATTGGGCTTTGAGTAATAACTTAACCAGTAAGGATACTTTTCCCGCCAAGGCGTTTCATGTGGCTTTATATATGACATCTTTAAATCAAACTGCTCAGTAACCAAGTCCTATTGTGAATGCTGTTTAAAGTATAAAGTGGTATCATGACTTGTTGGACTTACAATCACCAACCGATTCTAGTTAAAAATGTGTTAGAGGCTTCTAAGAGAAGACTAAGCAAACCTTCGAAAAGAAAAGAACCAATTTCTGTATCTGTACTCGAACAAGTGTTTCACTGTTTGTATAAAGAAAATAATGTGTTTAATCTGTTACTGTACTGTTACTTACCTATGCTGCATTTTTAAGAAGTAATGAGTTGTTGAATTTAAAGAGATGTGATATTATTATTTCCCAATGTGTATAAGTATTTTTATTCAGTCATCCAAGACCGACAAGTATCGGGATGGAGTATGGGTGCCTTTAGCTAGAACTGGTACTGTTTTATGCCCAGTAGTTAATCTTGAACGATATTTTGTGTGGGCTAAGATACCAAGTGATTCAGAATGTTTTATCTTCTCTTAACTGTCAAAAACAAAAGAAGGTTTTAAAATAAGGCAAATTTGATAAACATTTATCATATAGCAATTTAAGAAAACTTCTAATTGATGCTATCAAACTATTTGTACGTGATATAAAAATGTTATGGTTTACATTCATTGAGATCAGGTGGAGCCACAGCGGCAGCTAACATGGGTATTCCTGACCGTTTGTTTAAGCGTCACGGACGATGGTCCAGAGAGTCCGCGAAGGATGGTTATGTTAAGGATTAGATAGATGACAGTCTAAGGGTGTCTTATTGTTTAGGTTTGTAATTGTATATGTAAATATTAAGAACAATTGTTATAATATTGTATTGTTTGACAATTATGTTACGTCTAGTAGCCCGTTCTTTTTATTCAGCCGGTATGCGAGTCCTAGCGGCTAGTACCAAAAACAGAGTTTTTGTTTGTTTGCTATAAAGGCAAAGGAGGGATGTAAGGGAAATATAATTTTCGATGTTTGCAATTAATTGAATGAGTCGAAAATTAATTTCCCTTCAGTATGAATTTGCCGCTAGAGGCGCTCTAGAAGCACGAGGTTTTCGTGCATGGTTAAAACGTGGTCAGTTTTTGTCATTCAGCTTTGGGAACTCGCACGGTATACAGGTTATTTTTATAGTTATGTGTTAATATTGCATATATGGTAATTATATATGAAATTGAATAATTGATATATGTATTGAACTAAATTTACATACAATGTCACTGATGACTGTTAGAAGATTGTATTATGTGATGTATGTTTGACGGTTTGATGATGGTTATTATATTAAGTATAATAATAAATGGACAGCCAGTATGCGTGTCCCAGCGGCTAGTACCAAAAAACAGAGTTTTTGTTTGTTTTATATATCGGCAAAGGAGGGATGTAAGGGAAAATCTATTGTTAGAGGGACACACTTTAACGAAGAGCTGTAATTATTATACGATAGGTTTGTTCTAATATTTATGACTATTCTGTTGAAATCCGATTTCTGTCGTAGCCGATTGTAAATTTCGATGGGAAACAACGTTTAGCGGTAGTAATGCTGAAAACTGATGATTCGGGATATACGTCTAGCACTAACAGCATGTTTAAAACACGTGGGTATAATTGGAAGCTCTGTGGTGCAATGGTAGCCATTTTGCTCCTAACGGTACAAATTTCGTTTACGGCAAAATACGACCAAAAGCCGCACATGTCCGTAGTTCTCATACATATAAAATGACCATTTTAACAATGACAGTTTTTTTATTTATCTTGATTCATCGGATATACTGACACATGTTTCTAACCAATTTAATAGTCGCTAGTATATAAATATAAGTTTAAAGCTCTCCTTGTTCAAACATATTCGTGTTTAAAACATAAAATAATCTAACAGATCACAGGATTCAATGCCCAGAGTGCAAATATTTACACCGCATCGTCGGAACCAACGGTTTATATTCCGTTAGCACCTTATTATCAATTAAGAAGCAAAGTGTATTTAAGTGAACGCGGGTTCAAACGACGCTTTGTACGCTTGAGACAAGTACACATACATGCAACTATAAGATATCAGAGGAAAGTTTACAGTATTGTGAAATTATTAACGAATGCAATTATCAACACTGGTCAACCTTTACGCCATTTACAACATTGCGTAAACTTATAAAACACGTATCATCTACGACTCTCATATATGTATACAAGTTGAAAGTCTAAGAAATTGATTTCGTCACATAAATATGTCCAAGTATATGGATCAACAACTGTTCAAGAAAATGTACACATATGTGGCATTTTAAATGTAATATTTAACACTCAGGACACTCAAAATAATGCAATCCGAGTTCAAAGCTCAATGGGGCCTTGTTATTTGAGTGTACTTATTCCACTAAATAAAGGAAAAATAAAATTCAGAAGACATTACCAGTTGAGATTTATGATGAGATATATATCGACACTTAAAGCTCTTTGCATCGTAACATTTATACAACAAAATATATAAACTCATCATTGTTGCATTAAAGGACACGTTACGCTTTACTAACCCTTCAAGAAATATAATACACTTGTTTGCATGATGGCAACATATGGTTACATTATTCGAATGGCTACACTAGTGTTTTATATTTGTTATTGCAAATAAAAACTAAAACTAGGTTCACGCACAAAGGGACCAATTTTCTCCATGAAATAGATCGAATAACACACATATTTTATTATGCCTCAATCGTTTGTTTAAGATTAGTATGGCATATAGCTGTTCAAAATGTAATAAATCCAAGTACGCATAGCATCAAACAAATCGGAAATAGTTATTTGAGTGTCGTGGGATCGAGTCACACATTGTTTAACATGTTTTGTTATTTTTCGCATGGTCATTGTTTAGAAATTGTGTATAAGTAACATAACCGCACATACTACACAATATTTCCGTCAAAATTTGAACGCGAACAGAAGGATTAAAATATTGCAGGTTATTGATCATTGAAAAAGACATGTTCACAATATGACATCGATACAATATTGCATTCTTCAAATATTTATTGAATACAGCTCTACTGTGGCTGCTTTAAATCATTTAAAAAACACAATGTTAGATCCGTACTTAGAGCGTTAACAGAAGAGTCATCAGTGCAGCGTATACATTACATAGAACAATTTACAATAAACTGAGAGATTTGCAATGTATGTAATCTCTTGTCCGATTATGTTATAAATTACTAACACACCATAATCATTAACAAGTTAATGCACTTACTACAGTCAAGCGTATACACTCACTACAATCAAGCGTATATACTCACTACAATCAAGCTTATACACTCACTACAATAAAGCGTATACAAATACTAAAATCAAAACACTTAGAGTGTAACGTTTCGGTCGTTCACATAGCAATCACATATCTTCATTTGTCCAATTATACATGTATTATAAATTGCTAACACAACACAAGAATTGCCAAGCTGATATACTTACTACAATCAAGCTTATACAGTTACTACAATCCAGCTAATACACTAACTACATTCATAACACTCACATAACAAATATTAAGGTGTATTAATAGCAATCACATATCTTCATTTGTGTATTTTCCTCTGGTAGCTCCTTTAGCAGCCAAAACCAAGGAAACGTCTTTTTGACGTCGTGCTTCTGCAAGATCGTAAGGTGTCAAACCATCGTAAGCTTTTGCATTGATATCACAATGCTTGTATCCAAGCAAATGACGAACAAGATCAGTATTGCCACATTCGCATGCATTATGCAGAATGGTTCTTCCACTCTTGCCTTCTTTTATGTTTATATCAGCCCCGGATTTGAGGAGAAACATAACAATATTCATGTTATTATTGGAAGCAGCTAAAAACAAACAAGAGTGGCCATCGTAATTAAGTAAGTTTAGGTCCAATCTTTCAGATGGATCATTAAGGTTGTTATGATCAAGCAATTCATCTATACAGTCCATATATATATTTCTGCAACAAATGTGTAGTGGGGTGTCCCCATTTTTGTCTCGCGCGTTTTTATCCGCACCTGCATCTATAAGGGATCGCAAAACGCGTGGTTGATTGGTGATAACTGCCAGATGCAACGGAGTTTGTAGAAGTTTATTGGGCATGTAAATGCATTTTGAAAATGGGAACTGTGTAAGTATTTTTTCAACGAAAGTCGATTGAAATAAAATTACAGCAGTATGCAAGAGTGTATCTCCGTCCTCATCACGATCTTCTAACAGCCGTTTCTTTTTCAAGGCAGTTGTCATATTTGCCTTCTTTGATCGAGAACCATCACTCGATGCCATTTTACGTGGAAGCTCAGCACAAACCAGTTCCAATATGCACAAAAGGCAGAACACTTCCATGCACAAACAATTGGTCCCCGACCATTTGGAACACGATGGCAACGTCATTGCATTATCATCGGTTGTTAATATAAAAATTGATTTGAAGTGTTGCTGCTATTATTGGTGTTGAAAAATTCATTACTTTGACCTGCAAAACATTTGATAAAACATGAGTAAGACCACATACATATAATTATAAATGTTTAAACAAAATTCAATATTGTGAAACAAATACCGGTAGGATGATTACATCGGGTTATAAGTTTTCCGATAAATATTATTTCACTAGTACTAGTGCTTATGCAACAATTGATATTTAAAAAATATAGATGTTTAAGCACCTATGTTCACCTCATAACTTAGTATGTTATTATGATATTGTTCAATTTATTTAATATCTTACAGTCCAATCTTACGAGCAAAATAGTATACAACTTTATGTGTCATCGACAAGTCATCTATCTGTAAATACCTTTTTATCTTGGATTTAATCAGGCTGTTTCTAAACATGTGAATGTAAATTGCAATAAAAAAAAGGTTTATTTGGGTTAGTCACTGTCCTTACATATATTTTAAACAAGATAGCCAAGATGACCCTGCCCACCTGATTTAATAAACAAATATAATACGTGATAATACGATAGCATGTCAGCGTATATTTAAAGTGCAGTGCGGACAACTAATGTTAATCAAGAACATCCATTAAAATATACTTTCTAATAAATTTAAGACACCCTAAAACATGTCTTAGAAATTAATTCCAAATGTTAATGTGGCTGCTTACAGCTGAGGAGATGGTTGTCAAAGTTTGCATTATTGAAGACTTTTGACGTTTTGTACTAGGATACTATAAGGAAAACAACTGACACACCCGCATGGCTGATTTTGACCCTAGAACCATTTTTTGAATATATCTGAATAGGGTTTCGCTAAACAATGTGTCCGTAAGGTGATATTGAAAGATGACCACTGGTACGTGGACCGTTTTGACCTCAAATCCATGATTTGAACAAACTGTGTAGCCGACCACTTAACTTGCTTATATACAAAACGCAATTAAATTTCAGATATAAACAAACTTTTAAATATCTGTGCCTTGCGGTTTTAAGACGGATAACTTTTACGTTATTTTGCCTATAAAGTCTTTATTAACCAAGTGATAACGCGATATTGTGTGAAGCCTCTGAAATAAATCGATACAGAACATTATTTTCGCAGCAAGACCTTTTGAATATAAACATGTTAACATTAAATGTGTAGACACGAATAAGGGTTTAGTGAAGTATACATAATTACGCTTCCTACGAACTGAATCCATTATAGCATGGATTAATTAGGTTTTGGTCGACATGGGCTAGCTTTAACCTGCAGATTGAATGAAAACTACATGCATATGATTGGTGATAGAACATATCACACAAAACATATATGATTCACAGAACAATTCTGTTTACATACAGACACATATTTAATACTGATTTAGGCTACAGGGCATGATATTGATGTTAACTGATATTGGTGTTAATTCATTAAGTAAGGGGTATCCGATTTAACAGCATGGTTGAAGACCTTATGTCTTTCAAAACTTCAATTCCTTTGACATTGATTCATTACATTATAACTGATACTGTACCACCTTAATTAACATTTGAATGACATGTGGCCGGAACTAATTAAATATAACAAATGTAGATCTAATAAGCACTTAAATCAAGAGCAATCATCGAGCTTACGATTTAGGAATCACACGATTGAATACAAGTTCATAATATTGTAACGTTAACATGTACACATACAAATGGGACAAACAAATACCAATATAATAAAGTTTCTCTCAAAATGCGAGCACTCTTATTCCAAAGTATCTTGTTTGAATATGTGTGACCAATAGGCCCTTATATATGTTTATAATTGACGCAGCTTGATTGTACCTAGCCAAGAGGTGCAGGTTAAATGAAACAATACAATATTTATTTACTATTGCTTTTGACGCCAAAGGTATAACATCTCGCTGAAATAAGAAGATGATTTAATAAATATATATTATTGACAAAGTCTTAGGAATTGTGGGTGCATACCGACTGGGTATCCTCTGCTAGCGACATATACACCTTTCAGCAAGTGTCATACCTCAATAATTCAAAGTGGCGAAGATTTGTATTATGTTTACGTTATTTGATCATTATAATTAAATCTACATGGACTAGCGTGTTAAATTGGCTGATAATTGATATTGTCATATATACTGACATAAGTATAGACACTGATAAAAGTTCCCAGACCATCATATGTGTGTTATTATCCGTTCATTGTAGATACCTTGCCTTAATATTTTCTTAAATCTTACCTCAAATAAGAGTTTTCCTAATGAATGCTTTTCCTATTAACGACTGTTGTATTCTTCCTTTAGTGGTTACTCATTTATGATTTTAATTATGTTGCATAAAATACAAGTAAATCGCAATATCTTGTCAATAGATTTCGTCATGTCTAGCGAGGATTATTTGGAATAGCAATATTCGAATGTTATTTCATTACAGTGATCCTGTTTATCGTTGAAATGATAGTGCACATTTATGACGCAATCTTGCACAATGTATCTGGGACGAATTATTCATCGCAAGGAAATAGAGGACTCGCCTTTGTCCTGGACAGTGCACACATTGTTTGTGTTCTATAAAAAAAATAATAGAGTAACAGTTGATACAAAACAAACAATGTTATTGTTTCCTTTCCAATGCAAGTCGAATAAACTTACATAAGCCCCATGTGTGTGCTACAATAGTTAATGCAGATTGGTAGATGTCCAGCATCAAATGTGTTAGTGGACAAACTAGATATAGGTATCAGAACGCAAACATGAATCATTGTAAATATGCTATTCGTGTATGTTTTAACATGACAAATAATAAGGCTACAACGTACTAGTACCATAATGAGAATGAAAACAAAAGTAGCAAATGAGGTAATCTGTTATTAAGTAATAATGGATATGTTTTGTATGTGTATTATTAATAACGATAATATGATCCAATAATTGTGTAAAAATATATCCGTTATTTTTAAACAGTATCGATTACACGTCGACAGAAGTCATGCAATAAATTATGAGCCGTTAATGGACAAAATGATTTATGAACATGAACATGTGTTTTTATGAATGTGTATACGATGTTTACTATATGACAGTGACACCTATGCAAACTATGGTCAAGATACAGAACAAAAACCATAGAATATTCTGGAACGATGTCTTGAGTAAACATACATGTTCTGGGGTTTCCCCAGTCTACAATTGTTATGAACTTTGTATTAAGTGAAGGTCGGAAATTGTGACCTCAAGTCCCATAAAAACGGTTCAAGTTTATTGAGTTGTATACAGCATTACTACTTTGCAAACTTTAACTTGCGAAGTTAATGTCCTCGTTGACTAGTATATATGGTCGCGAAGGTCTTACATATATACCAAAGTGAACATACTTATTGTGTAAATATTTGAAACAAAAACACTTAAAAACAAACATTCTTAAGAACAACAAATATTGCTGAGGCCAGCTACTTACCTTATAACTAAATCAATCCTTATCAACCGTATTTGCGACACGTTAACTCAATGTTGGTGGTTTCCCAAGATGTATATGCGTAAATATATGCAAACGTGGTATTTGGTTTCCCGGTTTATCGCTATGATTGAAACATGGTAATGTTTTGTTTAACAATTGTTTTGTGTAATAATATAAGACCGGCATTCTGACGTGCTAACGTTGGTCTGTAGTGAGTCATGTATACAAGCGTCAATGGATGCGCACAATAAACATATAAGATGCTTTGCAGCGTATACTCGAATGATAGTCTACTAATTTGTACACATATGTACCACAGTTATTAAAAGAATGTTTAATAAATCATTTAAAGGGACTTGTTCACGCTCTGGTAAATTGACAAAATGTTTAGAAAATCGTTTCAGATCTGCACATTTTCGTTGTTGTTATTATATTTGCAATGAAACAGTAATACTGAACACTTACCATGATCTTAAATATCCATTATATGCATCTTTTGACAATTTTAAAACCTGAAAATTATAAAGCGTTACAAACGCGAAACGATAAAATAATTTGGAGAGTTCTGTTGTTATCGTTATATTTTGTGACATAACGAGGATTGCTAGACTTTTACTCCAAGAGTCAGTGGTTCGAGTCCCGGTGTGGATTACTTTTTTCTTTATTGTTTTTTTTTCTTAATGTTTTATACTGAGCTATTTAGTTACGATGTTTACATTTATCAAGTTTAAGCATTAAATGACAAATTTTAAAATGCCAAAATATGTGAACAAGTCCCTTTAAAGGAGATCTTAGAATGAGATAACAGAAGTTTCATATCAGCTTAATTGACCTTATGTCGAACTTATTTATCTGGAATCCCAATATAAATCCTAAAATAGCGATAATATGTGAGACAGATATTCAATATCAGGGGCCCGACATGTGACATTTCATAATCACATAAATATGTTTGATTTGTACAGAGGCTTAAGCCTCAAAGCATAGCAAAATCCAAATACCAACGAGCAATTTAAATTGTTGTCATCTTAAGGACTAATAAAACTTGATGTTTCATCAATATATATTTAAAAAATACCAACATTGCGAAATACCTGCTTCTGAATGTTATATAATATAGTTTAGATGTAATGTACTTACGATATGTAGTTTTCAATCTTTATTAAGTGAATCCTCTGACGAGTGTTTTCCATTTAACTTTTGCTTTGGATAACAATTTGACGTGGTTCTATTTTTATACACACTTAGTGTACATAGTTGTCTACATTAAGATGAAATAAATATTCCTGAAGGTCATGTCAGAAGGTTCGAACAGATAAATGCATCTTAAATTTTTATATTCATGAATTCTATTTTGTGACAAAAAGTTCAAATCCTTCGAGAACGCAGCAAATTAAAAAGCTTTGCACTGTTTGATATTCAACGTGAAAAAAAAACAGAGAGCAAATTTAATTTTTAATATTTTATTCACTGGTGATACTCAAAAAATCAAAGTTTTGATGAAATAACCCCTGTTTATGAAATTTTACATAGTTTTAAATACATATTGTATCACATACAATTTAAAAAATACCAGTTACATTATAAACATAATTTATTTATAGTTTATACTTGTATAATTGGTATAATTGTATAATTTATTAATGTGTATGTAGTTATAAGCAACATTTTTTTAATTCGGAATACACGTCATTTACATTATTTTACTTTTTCAACACAATTTTGAAAATGAAAGCAATAATTAAAGGGGTTCTGGATAATAGATACTTTCGAAACAAATTAACAATCAATTTCATATTTAATGATGTCCTAATTTGCATAATGGCCGTGAGTTGCTGAATTGCGTCATTTTGACAGTTTATAATTTTTATATTGCATAATTACCAGGTCGAATCATAGAAAAACCTTGTTACCAGTATAGAGGCCACATTAATGGCTGAATCTTGACGAATCTTGATGAATCTGGGTGAAAATGTTTATGTTCACATTATCTAGAAGTTTGACGGGGTCGCGTGAAATTAGATTGCAAGGTTAGATCTTACAACAATTTACCACTCTTAGGGCACTAACTATGACTAAAGCTTAATGAAACTTCGCTAGCCTCAAATGTGAAACAAAAACGACCACTCTACATGCTACATTTAGGACTCAGTCTTGATGAAAACTCATAATGTTTATCTTGACAATACACAGTCCATGTTTTAATCTGAGTAATGTTATGTCAAAAATTGATCAATAGGCACATTCCTATTCAATTGATCTAGTTGAACTCAAAACCCTAAGCACCATCGCCCTCTTGTTAAATTGTAGAAATACCAAGACTATGCAAAACAGTACAAATATTTAGGTCTTATGTCACATGACTTCAAATTGCTCAGGCAAAATCTATCGGGTTATTTTCAGTTCAATGTTTGACAATTATTCTTTATTTTTAAACACTACTGTTACTTTATATAATGGATTGAAGGAACCTGCTGGTGTTGGTTGACTTAGACTAATGGCGATAGGCATTCAGTTATTAAAGCTGACAGACCTGGTTCAAAAATCGTGTCCTTAGTTGATTATCCATGAGTGACCTTGCACATGAAATATTGGCACAGGTCAACACAATTCAAGGACAAACGCTGGACCAGATGATTGTATTGAGTCTTCGTTATTGGATAGACCATGTTGCCATAAGAGATGTTCAGTATTAATTTGAAGTCAATTGGTGAATAAATGAAGAAGTTATGTTAAAACAAAATTTTGGTGGGCGTGGTCTATGTGGGCGGGGCGCCCCAGGGTTGGAAATGGGGCCACGCATAGTTGTCATAAGAGATGTTCAGTATCAATTTGAAGTAAATCGCTGTAGAAATGAAGAAGTTAATGTAAAATAATATTACAAATGAGTGAAAATCTCTAGCCCGGCCCCATCCCAACCCCCATAACTTTTGACCCAGGGGTCAGAACAAAATTCCAAATAGTGCACTGTCGCACATATGCTCATAGCTACCATGTGTTTAAGTTTCATGGTGCTAGTGCTTATAGTGTAGGAGGAGATAGTGGCCAGGACAGACGGACGGACGGACAGACGGAGTAGATAACCACATAATCCCCCCGCTCCAATTTGGAGCGTGGGGATAATCAATGACAAATAAGAATCAAAGTACTGACAGTACTGGTGCTTTTACAGAGGATGGATATTAAAGCATCAATTTTAGTTAATCTTCATCACCACAATTGTGTGTGTGGGTACGAAAATTTTGGGTACGAAACAAAAATTGGGTACGAATATTTTGGGCACGAACAAATTATGCCAAAAACAAATTGGGGTACGAAAAAAATTGTGTACGAAAAAAAATTGGGCACGAAACAAAAATTGGTAGGAAAAAAAATGGGGTACTACGAAAAAAAAAATTGGGAACGAAAAAGAATTTGGGTACGAAAAAAGATTTGGGTACGAAAAACAAATTGGGTACGAAAACAAATTATTGTACAAAAAAAATGACCCTGGGGTGGGTTATGTGGACATGGATGGTCGAGATAGACCATGTTGTCAAAAGAGATGTTCAGTATTAATTTTAAGTAAATTGGTGAATAAATGAAGAAGTTATGTTAAAACAAAATTTTGGGCCCCACCCCAATCCCCATCGGCCACTATCTCCTCCTACACTATTAGCACAAGAACCTTAAAACTTACACACATGGTAGCTACGACCATATGTGCGACTGTGCACTATTTGGAATTTTGATCTGACCCCTGGTCTTAAGTTTTTATCATGTGGGTCGCATGTTGTTAGTAAAATGAGTATTTTTTACCCATTTTACCCCTTTATTTACCCAAAACTTTTGACCCAGGGGTCAGATCAAAATTCCAAAAAGCTCACCGTCGCACATAAGCTCATAGCTACCATGTGTGTAAGTTTTAAGGTTCTAGTGATAATAGTGTAGGAGGAGACGGTGGAGATCAATACAATATCCCCGTTTTTAAAAGCGTGGGGATAATTATTAATACTGAATAATGTCCGATAACAATACAAACATATTGGAGGTCCCCTACGATTTGAACTTAAATCGAATGTTTCAGAGTTTTAACTATATTCAGGTTACAAAAGAAGCGAAAAGTGTTTTTAAAGAAAAATCTCAAAAACGTATTACTGGTAATGATTGATTTGATTTAACGTCATACATGTTTGACGTAATGAGTAAAATGGGAATACAATGCATGCTAATTTTATCTATCGCAAAACTTAAATTAAATACCGATTTAATGGATATTATGAGAATACCTGCAAACCGGAAGTGCGAGCACTGAACAGTATGTTTCGACAGCTTGACCGCATTTCGCTATGCTCATTATCGTCGTGTATTCGCATGTTTACATAATAATTAACTTATCTCTCCCTTAACGTAATACATTGTAACTCATTCAAGCAACTTATAACCTTGTGCACGTGTTTCGCGTGCCAACAAATAAAAATTCAGCCCGTCTATCGGCTTGTCCACCGTGGAGGGCACAAATCGTGTTTTCACAAACGGAATCGACAGATTGATTGGTAAAACAATCGATTGTCAAATTTGACATGGAGACTCATAAGCATTACCAAGAAGATCAAAGTGTGTATAATAGAGTGAGTATATAAGTGTTTCATTCGTTGAATTTTCAGCAGAATTGGTCATGGAACCAAATTTATCTTATTATTTATTCATGAGAATGACAATTTCCTAACCTTTTATTACACGGCTCATTAATTGGTATGCGTTAATTGCGTTTTTGAGTGAACGTGGGCTCCGACGATGCAGTGTTCAAGACAGTTAACTAAAAAAGGTCAAATTATGTTTGATAAAGCTCTTTCCCCATATAATGTATGCTCATGTTGGTAAAAATCAACATAGCAGATGAGCGGATGATGTGGTAATAGAGTTATACATTCAATGGCGACCGACGCCCCAATATTTTGTGAAGACACCGACCAAACATGTCTCCCCTTATCGGAATATGGAAAATCGCGCCTTCCCTGTTATTTAAAGTCGGTCGCCCTTTATCGACACGGGAAGTTAAAGAAGAGATTAATTTAGTGCTGCCAATCGGTTAAACCGTTTAAGAACGCAACACACCCATTCAAACATGCATTTATTAGAAAATGATAACAAAAAACTATATTGAAATAGAATAAAAATATTAATGAACAAAGACATTTTAAAATTGCATCAATACTGACTGTTGGTTTCTCAAAAGAAATTTATAACGCGGTGCATCGATTCATCGTGTATATTTGTATATATTATTCTTCCTCATCTGTTAAGCCCTGAATGGCCCAGCGCGATAGATTGATGTCCCAAATGACGCATGTTCGCAGCCCAACGACATTTAATTGTATTAAACTCTTTTTTTTTTGAAATTATAATTATTTCAAACCATTTTATATATTAGAGATTCAATTGTTAATTTATAACAATACGACAATATGTAAACACGTTCCGTGAAATGGACTCATTTCAATACAATAATATTTAATTATTGAAACAATACAAATGTGTAATACTTCAACCACTACAACAACAACAACAACTAATACTACTGCTACAACTAATAATAACATTATTATTTCAGTGGAGACTAGTCCCATAAGCTTATCATCTCAACCAAGTCCAGTCTCTCTGAATCTGATCGTGTCAATGGATATCAAAGCGACTGGAGATGATAAGAAGGAACCTTACCTCTCTGGACTTGACTTTTTACCATACAGGAGACTGGTAGCCATAGATAACATGAATCTTAAATGTTTCATAATGGATCACCAACTGCAGAGGAAAGGAACGCCGTACCAGTTCTATACAATCCCATTTGACGTTGTATGTTTTTCTCAAAGCGAGCTGGCAGTAACGATGTGTGATAAGACAGTGTGCCTCCTGTCCGTGAGTCTTGACAATGTCATCCGTCTGACCAGGAAGATAAACACATCCAGCAAAGTCGACTCTATATACTGCATGACCCCAACAATCATGGTCGTGAGTACATATGACGATGCATTTCCCGTGAGAATGATAACGCATACCGGTGTTGAGTCTGACTTTGATCACGTGCAGTTTCCTCAGAAATCGTACAAATCAGGGGAGAGCATGTGCACGTATGTCCAATCAAAGAACACGTTGGTGCTGACGGACAGGTTCCTTCACACGGTGTTTATGTACGACACCGTTAAGGATACGTCTAGAGCAGTTACTAATAAAAACATACAGGAACCACGTGGTGCCTGTGTCGGACCTGCCGATACGTGATCGATACCATACGGTGCTGGTGTGCAGTTGGGCTAAGAACTCTATCGTGCACCTGACTGTTGATGGGAACATACTAGGCAACTTTTCAGTGGATATGAAGTGTCCGTACAGCCTGTGTATGAACAATGATGGCTCGATGCTGGCTGTGTCCAACAGCGCTAAAGGCAACAAGAAAATTCAGTTATTTAAGCTATCCCCGGCAATTAGTTAGGTTAGGTTTATTTTAGATACAATACACATGCAGTCCATGAGTATACATGTTATAGTAACATATTAACATATATAAAGGCATGAAATGTGATCATTTTTACATTTCATAAATACGTATTAATAAATAAAGTATAAATACATGAAAAGGTCTAGGTCAATTTGATTACAGCATTAAGAATCTATTAATGAATGTTATATTTATAACATAAAAACAACAAAGACGAATCTTCAAGAGAGCGAGAAGTCAAGTTTGAGTACTAAATTAAACAAAATTAATCATAATAATATGTATACAGGTTTCTTTGAATACATGTTTTATTTACAAACATTGCTAAGTTTCTGTTGGTACTTGTATTATCAGATTGCATTAAATCAATAACTTTTATCATTTTCGGTCTTTTCCAGTAATATTTATTTATATACAATTTTCTAAAAAAATCATATAAGGAACATTCTTATACAAAATGGTATTCATCCTCAAGAACTTTGCAATGTCGACATTGTTTTTCTTGAGAAGGTAAAGATTCAGGTTTATGCCATCTGCCTAAGATGACTAGTAAGATGTTACGTGACGATGAACCTCTGTGACAAAATAATTGAGCTGCGACATGAGAAGTACACCAGCATGGACTCTGGGTAAGAATACTAGAAAGCAAACGGTGACAAAATGACATTCTGATATAGCCCGGCTAGCGCAGTCGGTAGAGCATCAGATTATATTACCAGTATCGGTATCTGAGGGTCTTGGGTTCGAGACCTATTTATTTTAGTTTTACAGTTTATTTAAAATTTTACCAAATGTTATGAAGTAGTTGGATATGTATGCTTTGTTTCAAACTGATTTGAAAAATCATGCATATCGATTATCGTTTAAAGCCCGCCATAAGGTGGATTTAACGCTTGTAATAAATGCATATATACACAATTATATTTACAACCCAGTACATGTTAATAAACTTTACCGCTTAAAAACAGGTATTAATAAACTGTCAATTGTAACAATCTCCAAATAGCACTATTTTGTATTACATGTACATATTGGTTGTTAAAATGACAAGAGGGCTCAATGGTCATATTGTGTAATGCTCTGTAAAACTAAGGACTCTGTAATTATATTTTTGTGTTACGTTGTTTGATAATTTAAGTTTATTTGATTAATATTGGCAGTTGGATACTTACATAATATTTAGCATATTGTTAACGGTTTAAAACAACAAAAAAATAGTTTAATGTATATAAATTATATATTTCAGCTTTCGTTGACCTCAATTTTTACCATATTATCAACATTATATCTTTCCTACAATGTGAACATGACTCCTGCCACTCACAGTCTCGTTCTTTACATTTTGTGAACTTTGTTTTACGTCTTGAGGTTAAATGATTAATTCTAAGGAATACTATTTGTCTTAGTATTACTTTTAATTGGAAGTTTAATAAACATTTAAGTAAAACAAATAATATAATTAATGATTTGTCAGAGACATTGTCAAGATGTTTTTTTTCCATAATTATGTAAAAGATTTCACCATATGTGTCAATGTAAATAAATAATATCTATGGCATAAATGTATAATTGTGTGTATGTAAGCTCAGTCATGTCTGTTATCGCCGCAAAAGTATAACTAATACTACCATAACGATACACATCTATATATTTAAAAAAACATCCACTACGCTATTTTATGAATCGATAACATCTGCGCATAAAATCTTTATATAAGAAATTGGCTTAAAAACATAGGTCGCAGGATTCAGGGTCCCGAGTGCTAATCATTACACCAAGGGACCTTACGTGCATACATTTAATCCGTGCATGAGTTATCGTAGTAAAATCTAAAAAAAATATCATAGCGACATTATAGTAAACGTCGTAAATGGTGAACACATTTACAAATGTTAAGTAATAATCAATACTCCTGTGTTAAACTTAGATTTCATGCACTACATCGATTAAGGTTTTCATGGTTTATACGTATGCAACGTTATCATTAGCCTACATGATATAACCTTTATTCATACCATACCTGCTTATAATATATGCATATATGACTTAAATATATCGTCTATGTAAAAAAGAAAGTACGGTGGCCGAGTGGTTAAGGCGTTGGACTTAAGTTCCAATGGACGAATGTCCGCATGGGTTCGAACCCCATCCGTACTAAGATTTTTTACAATTATAATCTATTGAGAACACATAACTTTAACACAAAAATATATTGTTGGGGTACACACTTTAACGAAAAATGTAGTTTTTATACAAACGGTTTATTCTAGTACTAATGACCATTCTGTTGAAATCCGATGACCTTCGTAGCCGATTATAAATACCGTTCATGATTGATACGGATATTTGAAAACATATATGAAGAGCTATAACTCTTCCACACGACAGCATAGTTGTATCAAAGCAAAGCCAGTACAATATGGTTGTCAAGTTCAAGATAACACCCCTTGTTTGTTTACTTTCGTTATCTAGCATTATAAGTATATATATATTAAACAATCTTTTCTTTATGTGACTTTATCATACTGATTCCTGATTTAGAGCATGTGTAAGCCATTACCTGTGTCACGTTCGAAGGCTTATCTGCGTGTATTGACTTAACATCATGTTCCAAATATACAGGCGCATGGTCGCTGAACGTGTAAAATGGCACTATCTTGTAGTGATTTATAAGCGGGAAATCCTTGTCGCTCAAAACGAAGTAGTTTATTGTACAAACCTGTGTACATACAATAGATATCTACCTAATTCACTATAAACAGCAACATTGCATGTATTTAGTTTAACTTGTAACACTCGTTTGCACATTTTTTAATGTATGCGTTCAATATAATCTGACTATGTGGAACCTTATACTTTTGAATCATGATTTAACATAGAACTCTCAAAGGAGTCAAATAACTGGAAAAGTACTTTTGGTTTTATGTCAACGTCATTACATTTAAAGTATTCATAGCCTTAAGGTTTTACCAACCAAATTGTCCTTGTTTAATAAAAAAAAATCGAATATAATCAAACACTGTGCCTAAATAGTGAAAGTTATCAGCCAATAACAATGTCAGTAACTTAAAATACCAGGTTCCACCGAGATTTGAACTCGGATTGCAGGATTCAGAGTCCTAAGTGCTAACCATTACACCACGAGACAAGTCGTCCAATACGGTCGATAAAAGGTCACGTAATGTTTAATATTTACATTGTGGTTGTACATATAGAAATATACAATATTAAATGGTGTTATATATCAATTTATTTATTGGAATTGATTCACAAAAATGACAAGGTCCCGTCCAGATATGAATTCGGAAACAGTTGTGGTAGTGAATCGATGAAATGTCACCTACTTCTAACCACAGGCGCTCGAAGGCAATGACTCAATCATTCGATTTTCCGCTGTGATTTTTTTTTAAATGCAGCTGCAGCCGTGATTTTTATAAACATGTTTATTATAATACATACACATACTAAATAAATAAAAATCTTCCGACGAAACGTCTTCTTAAAAAAAGATAGTTCGACTACGTATAATAATTATTGACAAGGTAAGCCACTCGCCATTTTAAAATGCAACGGAAGTACGTTGTTTCCCCGCTCGATTATTGAAATGCGCGCGCAGGCCGGGAACCTCGCTCGGGAACAGTTAACTGTTAAACTATCATATTTCTCGATCATTGTCTCTATAATACACGGTTTCCATGTCCGATCTTAATAAATAATGTATTTGAAATAATTGTATCAAAATTAATGAATTAATTAATTAACGAATTAATGAATTAATGAATTAATGAACTAAAGAATTATTGAAATAATGAATTAATGAAATAATGAATTAATGAATTAATGAATTAATGAATTAATGAAATTATGAACAAATTTAATAATTAATTAATTGATGAAATAATAAACTAATTAATGAATGAATGAATTATTAATTGATTTATTAATTGTATCATTGTATCAAAATTAATTAATTAACGAACGAAAGAACGAACGAACGAACAATCAAACGAGTGCATGGATTAATGTTAATTAATAAGTCAGTCGGTAAATAACCAGACTTTTCGGAGGCATCGCTGTCTAAGGGGCTGGAGTTGGGCGTTACGTTTTCTGATTTTGTATCGCTTTGTTTGTTATATAAACACCCTAGTTTACCTCTTGATGCATAACATTGACCGTTCTAAGGCGGTGACCCTGTATGATTATTATAAAAAAAAGATAAATAATGTTTCATTTAAAACTTGTGTTCAAAATTGTTAATGCATGCACATTATATATATGGCATAACTGTATAATTGTGCGTATGTTTGCTCAGTATTGTCTGTTACCGCCGCGTCAGTAATACTTCCATAATGATATACATCTACAAATTTGTAATAAGTGTCACTATGCCGTTTTATGAACCGATAACATCTTCGCATAACATATGCATTCGGAGCCTTACGTACAGATCGTTTACGCGTGTAGGGGATATTACAGTAAATATATATCATAGCGACATTATTGTAAACGTCGCAACTGGTGAACACATTTATTTATTATCTATAATCAATACTCCTGTGTCAAACTTAGATTTCATGCACTACATCGATTATTGTGTTCGTGGTTTATTCGTACGCAACTTTATCGTAAGCCTACACGACAATCGCTTTATTCAGGCCATATATGTTAATTATATATGTATATGTGACTTTAATATATCGTCTTCGTACGCAAGGAAGTACGGTGGCCGAGTGGTTAAGGCGTTGGACTTAAGTTCCAATGGACGAATGTCCGCATGGGTTCGAACATAATCCGTACTAAGATTTTTTACAATTATATACTATTAAAACGTTAACATAAAAATGTATTGTAGGAGGGACACCCTTTAACGAAGAGATGTAGTTATTTTACGATAGGTTTATTCTAGTACTCATGACTATTCTGTTGAAATCCGATAACCGTCGTAGCCGATTGTAAATTTCGTTGATAAATACCGTAACGGTTCATGATTGATACGGATATTTGAAAAGATATATGCAGGGCTATAACTCTTCCACTCGACATCAAACTGGTATCAAAGCAAAGCCAGTAAAACATCAAATAGGTCGCTATCGACAATTTTAGCAAAACGTGAATCGTCAGACCATAAAGAAAGCCTACAGAAATAATATCGGAATTTAAAGAGAATAATGTTTTTTCAAGGTTAAGCTAAACAATAGTTTATTAAAAAATAGGATCGAAATACCTTCGGTAATTGTTCATTCATGTGAACAACAATGCCGCCGCTGTTTCTTTTAATTTCTGTGTCTAAACTTGCGATATAAATTATGGCATGCATATCAATTAATATGTATTTTGGAACAGTTATTAGTTCAGGATTCAGAAAAAGTAGTACTATCACAACTTTTGATTAAATCTACAGATTCATGGTCAGTAAGTTTATCGTTAATTAGACCGTTGCAAGTCCAAACTAGGATCCTTAGTCCACTCTCCGACAACCGTTACTTCTGCTGCACTGGACTGCCGTTGACATACAGGGTATCGTACGGAAACCATGCTCTTTTTTCCAGCGTTACTCGCGGCTCGTAATTGAGGATACAGTTTGCGTCTGCGCTCTGCGATCTCAGGTGGGAACTGTACTTTAACGGAATAGTTTGTGTCGTTCAAACGGCGGTCCTGTTTTCGAATGGTCTCCCCGTCATTGAAGTTGGCGAATTTTCAGACAATCAGTCGGATGCGATTTTGATTCTGGTCTGAATCCTTGGCTTCGACCAGACGCGCCAATTCAATGAACTTCGAGTTGTCCAGGTCTTGAGCTAGCGCAACTTGTCAACAATTAAAGATCGAACTTTTGCTTTATGTTAAGTGATGCGAAATATATCAATCAAGTTTCCACATACATACATTAATATATATATATATATATATATATATATATATATATTCGATCGAAAGTGTAACCTAGATAGCAGGATTCAAAGTATTGCAGGTCATTGATAATTGAAAACGAAAAAATAACATATGAAACCGATACAATGTCAAATATAGCATGCATGCTACTAATATTTATTTAATACCGATCTACATTGGCTGCTTAATATGATGAAAAAAAACACACAGCGACGCAGTCGGTACAGCGTTAACAGAATATTTATCAGTACAACGTTTACATTACATATCACAATATACAATACACTGAGATATATGCAATGTATGTAATCATTTTGTCCAAATATATTATAAATTACTAACACAGCACAATCATTAACAATTAATAATACAATCAAGCTAATACACTCACTGCAATCAAGGTAATACACCAACTACAATCATAACACTCACATCATAAATATTAAGTTGTATACATAGCAATCACATATCTTCATTGGTGTATTTTCCACTCGTAGCTCCCTTAGCAGCCAGAACCAAGCAAACGTCACTGTGACGTCGTGCTTCTGCAATATCATACGGTGTCAAACCATCATAAGCTTTCGCATTGATATCACACTGCTTGTAGATTAGCAGATGACGAACAAGAACAGTATTTCCACATTCACATGCATTATGCAGAATGGTTCTCCCACTCTTGCCATCTTTTATATTTATATCAGCCCCCGATTTGAGGAGACACATAACAATATTCATGTAATTATTGGAAGCAGCTAAATACAAACAAGAGTGGCCATCGTAATTAAGTAAGTTTAGGTCCAATCTTTCAGACGGATCAATAAGGATGTTTTGATCAAGCAATTCATCTATGCAGTCCATATATCCATTTCTGCAACAAATGTGTAGTGGGGTATCCCCATTTTTGTCTCGCGCTTTTTTATCCGCACCAGCATCTATTAGGGATCGCACAACGCATGGTTGATTGGTGATAACTGCCAGATGCAACGGAGTTTGAAGAAGTTTGTTGGGCATGTAAATGCATTTCGAAAATGGGAAGTGGGTAAGTATTGTTTCAACGAAATCCGAATCTAATAAAATAACAGCAGTATGTAAACGTGTATCTCCGTCTGCATCACGATCTTCTAACCGTTTTGTTTTAAAGGCAGAATTTGCCTTCTTTGTCCGAGAAACGTCTCTTGATGCCATTCCACATGGAAGCTCAGCATACACCAGTTCCAATATGCATAAAAGGCAGCAAACTGCCATACACAAACAGTCGGTCTTTGACCATTTGGAGCATGGTAGCAACCTCATTGCATTATCAGCGGCTGTGAATATCAGAATTGATTTGAAGTGTTGCTGCTATTAGTGATCTTGCGAAATTTGATACCTTGACCTGCAAAAAAAATTGAGTAAGACCTACGTAAATGTAAATAAAATTATACAAGTTAACGCATATTTCCAAATAGTGAAAGAAATTAAACAAGTATAATTAAATCGCGTTATTAGTTTTCGTTGAAATAATCTTCCAACGGTACTACTGCTGATGTAATTATAAGGTGAACAAATTTATAGACGTCAAAGAATTTATGTTCACCTCATAACTTCTAGAGTTAATATTAAATTCATTAAATATTTTGCAGATTAACTGTATTTGTGATCGCCAAATCATATGTCTGTAAAATGCTATTTTTATCTTATATTTAATATATTTTATATTTAAGCGGGTTGTTTCGAAAGATTGGAATGTAAATTGTAATTAAAAAATATTAATTTATATAAGCCACTGTCAGTAAATATATTTTTAAAACAGTTAAAGTACGTTCAACTAATTCTCATGAAGAACAAACATTAACAAATAATTTCAAATAATGTTGTAAGGCGTCCTTAAACATGTCTTTCAAATTATTTCCAAATTTAATGTTTGCGTCAGGTGATCTTGAATAATTACCCCTGGGGCGTGGACCGTTTTGACATCAAAGGCATTATTTGAACATTACAATATAATTCATACTGCACAACACACACTAACATCTGAATGGCATGTGGCCAGAACTAATTAAATGTAATAAATGCAATACGCACTAAAATCAAGAACAAGAGCTTACGATTTATGAACTATACGATTGAATATTAGTTCTTAATATTGTAACGGTAACATGTAATTATGAAAATGGGCAAAATATATAACCAATATAATAAATTTGTGTTTATCTCAAAACGAACACTCTAATTCCAATGTATCTGGTTGGACTATTTGTGACGAATAAGCACTCACATATGCTTATAATTGGCGCAGCTTGATTTCACCTTAGAGATTGTAATTCATAGATAAATAAGTAGGTTATGTAGCCCAGAGGTGCAGGTTGCATAAAACAATACACTATTTACTTAAGATTACTCTTCACGTCTAAGGTGTAACATCTCCCTGAAATAAGAAGTTAATTAATATATATTATTGATGAAGTACTTTGCATTTTGGGTGCATATATATTGGATATACACTAAAGCTACATATGGGATTTTTCAGCAAGATCCATACCGCTCAATATTTATGAGTGGCTAAGATTTGTATGATGTTAACGTTATTTGATCATTGTAAGTAAATATACTTGGACTAGCGTGTTATATTGGCTGAGTATTGGTAGTGTCAAACATCCTGACATAAGTATAGACGCTGATAAAAGTTCCCTGATCAACACATTTGTGTAATTATCCGTTCATTATAAATATCGTAAATTAACCCCATGTTAGTGTTACAATAAGAAATGCAGATTGGCAGATTTCCAGCATCGAATAGTGGGCAAACTAGATATTGGTATCGGAAAGCAAACAAGAATAATTTTAAACATGCGAATCGTGTATGTTCTAACTTTAACCTCACACATAGTAAGGATACAACGTACTAGTACTAAGGAGAATGAAAACGAAAGTAGCAAATCAGGTTATCCGTAATTAAATAATGACAGTGTATGTTGTTATTGTAGACTTATGTGTATTATTAATTATGATAATATGATCCAATAATTTTGTTATAATAAATCCGTTGTTTTTCAACAGCATTAGTTACACTTCGATAGTAATTATGCAATTAAACTATGTGCCGTTAATGCACGAAATGATTGATGAACATGAAAATGTGTTTTTATAAATGTGTATACGATGTTTACTATATGACAGTGAAACCTATGCAAACTATGGTCAGAATATAGAACAAAAACAATAGAATACTCTGGAACGATGACTTGAGAAATAATACATGTTCTAGGAATTCCCCAGTCTACAAAGCGTATGAACTTCAGGTGATAATGTTGAACATGTTCAACTCGAGTCCCGTAAGAACGGTTCAAGTTTATTAAAATGTATAACCAATATGCAAAGTTTCATTTGTGAAATTTATGTCCTCGTTATCTGTTATATTATTGCAAAGGTCTTACAGATATATCAAAGTCAACATTATTTTTCTGTGCATTTTTTTGAAATAAAATACGGAAAACAAACAATCAATAGAACAACACATATAACCGATGTCAGCTACTTACCATAATCAATCCTTATCAACCATATTTGCGACACGTAAGCTTTCGAAAAACTTAATTTTACACTCAATTGTGGGGTTTCCCAAGATTTGTATATATGCAAACGTATTATTTGGTTTCCCGGTGAATCATTTTGATTACAATGTGTCTATAATTGTGTCTAACAAATGGGATTTCGAATATTTATTGAAAGAATACTTACATATGATACTATTGTTCTATGATATTGATTATAATGGTCAAACACGTTCAAACATTTAAGCTTTGGCAGTTGTTCTTTAAAATGTTGTCCTGCATGGTTCACTGTGCATGTATAGCGAAACAAAAAAGGTATTTCAATGAAAGTGACGGGTTTCTGTAAAACATGCAACGGTTGAAAAGTTTATACTGTTGACATTCAGTTAACAAGTCAATATTCGTTTTTTTTTAAGAAGATATTTTTCTTTTTCCAATAGGTATTTATTATATGTGTTTGCAAGTTTTGAATATGTTAATAAATATATATACAAAAAATTGTACAGAAATAAGTCAGTATGATTAAACATTACTTAAAAAATCAAGTATTTACCGAAATGACCAGAGAATTCCTCCAAACGCGTGTGATTACTGATATATAGGGAGAAGATACTTATTAATTGAACCTCCTCGAAGATACCGTGAAATATATTAAGAGTGCTAAACGCCCACTTGCAAACTTATACCACTTCTGTATTGTTTTTTGTATAATGTTATGAAACAATGACACGTAAATAATTATATTGAACATTTAGTTGTTATTATTTATTTGTGTAATGACGTAAGGTTCCATGTATCGTCATACACATGACGTCATAATGAATCATACGGATTCTTTGATGATTATCAATAAGGCATTCGCGTTGTTCTATCGTAGACACGTATGTCATTTCCCAAAATATCTTTTAAGTAATGTTAAATAAAAACCGGATATTTTACCAATAATATCCGTTGTCCAAATAGAACGATCAAAATCAAATACAAGTATAAATAGCAGTGTGTTATGCTCTGACAATTAAACTGAATATATACGACCAATAACGCATACAGAACAGTAGAGTACAACAATATTATATTCTTCAATTAAAGTTGCTTTGCGATTGAGCCAAATTTAAATGTAGTTATTATCCAAACAAAGTCGAAATAGAGAAATTTAGAATAAACCATGCAAATGACATTTAAAGGTGGAATATCAATAACAATAAAATCTATAACATGATATTCTGTACTTGCACTACTATCAGAAAGTAGAATCCATCTTATGAAGATGCGCCACATTTCATTTTCATATGTCTAGTAACTACATGGTAACAAGCTTAAATGATAATGAACTTAAACATATAACATTAGCCTTACCCCCGATTTCTTTGTAAACCGTGTAAAGCACATGCGCAGAAAACAAGATGTATTTATCCTGGATGAGACGTGTTTCTATTAATACTCTATGATAAGAAGGATAGTGTAAACACTGTCCTCCAAGTCGAACAATTTATTGCCTCTAGCTTTGTTTATTTTTCACTATGCTGATTATCTTACGTTCCATGCTTTTCATTAACATCGTATGTCACCATAGCGTTATGTCATATAGGTATGATTAGCCGATCTTCTTAACGAAACCCTTGACTAAAAGTACCCCAAACTGATACCAAGAGTTTAGTTTCAAGTAAAACTTACGGAGATATAACAAATATAAAGGTGTTATATTTTGGATTGTTAATTGATTATTGAGATGAAATTCGAATAAGTGAGATACATCAAACAACATGACAAAGATACAATGTATAAACGATTATAATGGAAAATTATTTATTTAACAAGGTATCCAACAACACAGAAAAAACAAAATAAAAACACATTTGAGGTTACCAACTACAAGAAACAAACAATAAACGCAGTGGAGGTATTGAGAAGACTTCGGGCACAACGTATTAAGTCATATATATATTTAAGCAGTTTCATTAAATGTAACGTTCTTCACTAATGAGTACTTATTTGTAACTCACAACAGTTATACTAACGAATATAGCACAACATTATATTTGTAACAAGAAGTAAATCTTGTTCGAACTTCTTTTCGTAGACTTTGGTTCTTAAGACAGTTCTATGCCACCATACACTATATATTTATTTTGTTCAAAGTTCCAGAATAACCACAAATTATATGTTTTATCTTTTGGTTTAAATATGTTTTGTATTTTTAGTGAAATGCCCTACTAAATTATTCGTGATAAATTGAAAATATGTTGGAATATGTAAAACATCATATTGCAAACTGCCCAATAGCACTAACTGATTGAGTTATTGACGTCAGACTATTCTTACCGTCATAAGCTGTACTGGTTATTTAAGTTTCAATTACTTCACGTGAAATTATATCGTTTATTTGTTGAAGATATTCAAGTGTAAAATGCACATTCGGAAATGAAACAATACATTATAATAGTATGTTTAACATATGTTTTATTCTTAAACAAATAAACCACTATGTTTTGCTGAAGTTATTAGCACATGTACATGAGCATAAGTTATTAATGGGCATATATAAACTCCATAGTGCCTGCATTGTATGATAAAGATAAACCACGTACTCAATGTGCACATTGCATACTCAAAACAGTCTAACAAACAATAGTTCCGATAACAGATTAGCTGTATAAATGTACATGAACGGATATTTAAATTACGCACAACCGAAATAATCTTATCTGAAACATTCAATTAAATATGAACGATGGTGCTAATCGTTTTTACATAATATCATTGATTTTAAATTCGGATTGTACATTCCGTCAGTGTGTAGGGCGATAACACTTTGAAGACCTTATCGATCTCTTTTTAGGTTCACAAACATTTATAGTGTTATACAAATTTAATGAGATATGATGCAAGAACATAATGACAGGAATGCCTAACAGCACAAAACCATGACACAGTTAAATAACAACGCAGTTCTTCGCTTGAAAACACAATACACTCGTCATTACAAAATGTACGCATTTTAAATTATAACACACACTAACCTCCGATAATCTAGACCTTAAGTAAGAAATGGCTCAACAATATGATTCATGTGTAGTGGTAGAGAATGACAAAGTATAATTACTTACGACATTATATCTTTTTAGCACATTTGGTCATGACTAAACTAGTTACTTAATCACCCAGCTAGTCAGTCGGTATATTTAAAGACTCGGCTCGACTTCCAAGTCAGTCGTCACGTTTAGCCTAACAACTCTGTCCCTACCTTGAAGACCACGATTACAAAAATATTTAATACATTTATAGAGCTTATCCGGACTTTAACTTCATCATACACCATGGATTTAAAGATAACTTACAATATCTTGATGACTTGTCGCGTGTATAACCGATGTTCAGAGCGTAATGGATCAATGTGACACGGGTATAATACAGATTAAATAAACTGTAACTTCATCATTTATAATAACAATTGTAAAACAATTTTCATCAGAGGATCACGGGAAGGGAATGTGCATTGCAAGAACGATACGTTTCACATGTTCGATTCAAATGACACATCGTGGCAAAATTCATCTTGTCTGTCGTTTTATTGGTACAATAAGTTGCCAAAACATATTCACAAAATGCGTCCAAAGTGTCGTAACATGTGTATTGCCAAACCAAATGTCAAGGTCACATAATTATATGCTCAAATATAAGTTAAACATAACTTGCGCATAAGGTATAGTTGTCATTCATTGGACAATTAAAAAATTAAATTAAAATAAAATAACTGCCTCAAACGATAACCTGCTGACAGGACATGGAGATTGTAATACCCGCGTCCCGAGTTCAAAGAATCGAACATCAAGGTCACTCCTTTGTATGATTACAATTTGTACGCCATTCGATGTTTCATTGCACTCAACATGACGTCTATTTTATACCTTTGCTAAATATTATTTTTTTAATCTCGAAAATTGGCTTTTTACTGACTTTATCTATTAAAATATAAGTTTTTAAAAATGTAATATGAAATAAAAATGGATGCATTGTTTTCAATGACACAGGCCCATTGCTACAATTTTTATAACAATGGCATACTAACCTGTTAATGTTGGTCTGTATAAACTCGTTAAAATCGTAAAATTATTCATACAATACACATATCAAGGCCCAACATGTAACAGTGCATTACCACGCCGTTATGTTTGCTTTTTACAGAGTATTAAACCTAAAACTAATAGCATAGGTAAAATCATTGCACGAGAAAAACAAACTGTGACCACCTAAAGAGCTAATAAGAACATGATGGTGTACCATAATATATTAATATAAATATTTCCAAAGTTGCGAAATAACTGCTTCTGAAATTATATGTAAAGCAATTATGAGCTAACGAAGGTTAGTTTTTAAAACCTTTATAAGCGGTTCCATTGACGGGTTGCTTTGACATTGCACTTTTGCTTTGCGTAAAAACTTGACGTGGTTCTATTTTTATACACACTTATCTCAGATAAGTATTTGCATTATGATGTAATACTTATTCCTGATGGTAATTTTTGAACGTTTAAATGCTTCCTTCAATTTGTTTTATCGTGAAGCCTATTTTGTGAAGCATAATACAAATCCTTTTACGAACATAGCAAATTAAAAAAGCACTTTTCATATCTATATATAAAATCAAATTGCAGGATGTTTTTTCAATATATTCAACATTTGACAATCGATACTTAAAATTCAAATTAAGGAAGAATGTCCCATTTTCATGACACTTTAAACTTTTGGAAAAAAAACATTGTATCATATTGTTTTTACAATTTATTCATAATTTATACTTGCATTATTTGAATTGTTGGATACCATATACATGTATCTGTTTCTTTTAGCTCGAAACACGCGCCATTATTTTTTTTCACCACAATGTTAAAAACAGCAAACAGTTGTTAAAGTTTTTCCGAATCATCGATACTCTCGAATCACATTAACAATCAATTTTACATCAAATAATTCAAACATTAAAGATTCAAGTCAACCAATTTAAAATTAATATTTTTGTAAAGATAAAATAAATCCGTTTTAAATACGAAAATAGTTTATACTATTTAAGATAAAGATAAGAGGTTTACATTTTACACTTTCGATAAGAAATATTGAATCAAACTATAATGTTTGACTTGGAATCACTTTAAACATATTATTATTTACAAGCAAGCTATAGAAAGACAGATTTTGTCGGTTTATTCAATCATTCATAAATAAACCAAACAACATATTAGTATATAATTTTAAAAGGAAGTCATTATTGTAATACAACAATGAATTCTATTATTTAAAACAATTAAATGTTGAATTGAAGAAGATAATACTCTAAACAGTGCTTTTAACCGAGCATACATGTACACAAATGAATGTTGACACTGTATCATTACAATCTTTATAACTGAATCCCATTGACGCACAATTCACACGATTTAATTATAATTTTAGCATTCAAAAAAAGTTTAAAGCTGCTCGTCTGTTCAATTATTAAGACATAATTTGAAAATATAAAATAAATGTATACATAATTAAGGAAATTAAACAACTTTCTTCAAATGCTGGTTAATACATACAATCAACCATTAAACATATTTATGGTTAGAGTTAAGCCACCATATTTAGACTGTTAATGAAAAGCATCGGGGTTTAAACAAACATGTTATGCAATCATGTGGACACATTGCAAACTGGGGAACCTCTCAAACCGCTTTTTGTTATGTATCCCCTTTATGAAGAGTCCGTATGACATGTTTTTTTTTTTTAAATAAACTTCCTCAATTGAATGACATCGATACTTCACGATAGGCTAGCTCTTTATTATCTTAGTCTTTCAATGCAAACAAATACGTTGTCTAAAGTCAATATGATACACTAGATTGTGTTTAAGAAAAACATTAATATGATTTATCGGTAGAATACATAAAGTTAGTTCCACAAAAATAGTTTGTAATAGACACTTTGTCGACCAAACCAAAGGTTAAGCAAATGTGTATTTATAATATTAAAAAACGAATAAGTTTCGAAGTGTGCGCTAAACAGTAAACATAAAGATATAGGCATAGTCTTCTTTATTTTAATTTGAAAAAAATATAAATCTAACACAAGGCCCATTAACGCTCATAAATATCGAACATTTCGTAAAATATTTCGTAAAATTATGTTAACCCATACAAAATCAGTTTTTCTTATAGCGATAGCCAACATTTCTTCGCTAGATGTGGTCTGGTAACATAGGTTTTCCAAGATACAAAATGCTCTTCTTCTTTTTCAGGGACAATATTATACAACACATTTTTATGTACCATGCTAGTGTTTGTGTGTCATATGAATAGATATCGTTTCGGGAATATAAACTGTTCATGTACCATGTTAGTGTTCGTGTGCCGTATGAATAGATATCGTTGGGGAAATTTAAATGGAATATATTGTGCCACAAAAATAAAAAAGAGCATTTCGTATCTTGTTAACTCTATGTCACCAGACCATAACCAACGTTGAAAACTTGGCCTTTGCTATAAGGAACACTGATTTATTTTATGGGTTAACTTTATTTTACGACCTATTTTACGAAATATTCGTTGATTTTGAGTGTTAATGGGGCTTTAATATATATTTGAGCGAATATATTTCTCTTTAAGGACACGTATATGCAAACAAGATACTTAAGTCAAAACAAATCAACGCGATGCGTCAATGTTCTCGTTAAAAACAAAATATATGCAGTAAAAAACGACATTTGCTTAAATAATGGGCACACTTAAATTTTGTAATACATTTCAGAGCTCAGTTACACATATCTTCAACAACTTTTCTACACCCTTTAACACGTTGACTTGTTTCTATTTTTGATACACTTCCTACGGCGAATCACGTCGTTCATACTGATGTTTTATGTTTACTTTTCAGTGTTTATAAATTCAGTGTAAACCTGTGTTATATCTGAAGGCATTTTTTTTTAAAGTCCTTAAAGAAACCAATGTAACTGACCGATTGTTGAGGCAAATATTTAAATTCCATCAGATCTATTTTCGCTTGGTTTCGAACACCAGCCGTAAGAATTTGTGAATTTTACAGAACAGTTGCATGCATATGTAAACGTACCATTTGACAAACTGTTTTTGATCGTATCTCGGAAATAAAGCAATCTTGCAACTGCATCCTTACGCAACACCTCATTTTAGCACTAATTACAAGGCAATCATACAAGGGTCAGACAAAACAAAACCTGTTTAAATATTTTAAACTTATCGTTTGTTTTGTTGTTGGTGATGGTGTCAATGTCATTGTCTGCGATTTTCCGGACTGCAAACTTGCAACCTATCTGTGCTTAAAATGCCTCTGCTATCTCTGGATATTTTAGTTTCTACAAGTCAAATGTAATGCGAGGGTTCTTGGTGATGCGCTTGCTCATTAGCTTCAGCTTGATGGTGAGATCCCGTTCTGTTTAACCTTTTCCTTGAGACGATAATCGAGAAAACCCTCCAAGACCAACACAACTTCACCTCCATCGGTGGCAGATCGATCACCAACTTGAGTTCGGCTGATGACATTAGTCTTATGGGTGACAGCAGCAGTGAACACCAAGACCTGAACAACATACACTGTGAGAGAGCAGGAGCATACGGGCTGGAAGTCAGCACGGACAAATCGAACAGCACGAATACTTCCAGTGTACACATCACCATGAACGGCAAAAAGCTGTTAGAAGTGACCAGCTTCAAGTACTTGGGACCAACCCTGTCCAGGAATGGTACCAGCACCGCTGCAGACCGAATATAAATTGCCATGGCGACCGCAGCGATTGCCAGACTGAGATGGTTGTGGACAAGCAGCTCCATCATCCGCTTCCCCACTAAGCACAGACTCTTCAAGTCCCTCGTAGTCTCTATCCTACTTTACGGCTGCGAGACCTAGATACTTCACGCGGTCACAGAATGCAGAATACAGGCCTTTGAACACCAGCGTCTACGAAGACTGCTCCTCATCTCCTATATACAGCACAAGACCAACGAGTATTCCGCGACTTGAAAGCATCACTTGTCGGACCACAAGAACCCCTCCTGGTGACCATCAGAAGCCGAAAGCTGGCTTGGTTTGGACACGTCACAAGGCACGACTCTATATGCAAGACTGTGCTCCAGGGTACGCAATTAGGAGGTCGCCGTCGAGGCCGTCAGAAGATTAGCTGGACGGACAATGTGGACGTCCCTCCCTATTATTTAGATACTCAAGCAGCCCACAACATACCTGAATGGCGGAGGATGTCTGTCTTGTTTTCTCTCATTTGCCCCAACCGGCCAGACCCGGTCAAGGGAATGATGATGATGATTTGATGATTTGTTGAGTAAGAGACAGTTTGCTCAATATTTATTTGATATAAAACATTTAGTAACTATTGTGTACATGGGGCCACAATTATGGTTTGCGCAATACATGTATTTCCATTTAAAGGCCACATTGTTCTGCAGTTATAAAAACGTAGTTGCTCACTGCACTGACTATTCATTTAAAGAGACTCGCATTGAGGAATTATTGTTCTTTCGATATATATAAATTGTATGTATATTTTAAAATATAACACAACGTGTAAATGAAGAAGCATTCAACGAAAAAAAGCGTTTTCTGAACGCAACTAACTATCATGCATATATTTTTACCTGTACTGTGTGAGCGTCCAAACATGCAAGTACAACCAGCGCAAAAGGTTAAACCTGTTAGTAAGTATGTTGTTTACATATACTTGATTGTAATCTCTTACCAATGTCAAACGGAAACATGCCATTAAGATAAGACAAGTGGTCAACTTTTATATTTCAACAAACATAACTTATAACGTATTCACCGACTTACCGATATCTGTCCATATCCAAACGCTTGTGGTATTTCATAAGTAGGTATCTATCAACATGCCCTCAAATAATTTATTTTGGTTTCCCAACGGACAATCAATTTTCAGTCGGGAATTTGGTTTCCCAAGTTCGACTAATTAGTTGAATGATTTTTACTGGCTAATAGGCAGGTACTATTGTTTTTAAAGGATTATTGTAAAATAAACTGATTTCTCAAAATTTCAAAAATATGATATTCATTTTTAAGTAAATAATAAAATAAATACTGACGGAAAGCAATCGAAAATAAAGATAATCATCATATCCTGTAATTAGATGTGCGCTATATAACCCGAATTACTTTATATATCCAACAATAATGTATTACACGTACGCAAATAATTCAAGTGAATAATAGTTCATCTTGAATTGGGCTATATGGGTTAGTTATTTATATTGCACTCTTTAATAACGATCAAACTTTCCATATCGTTCTTTGCTTATTTGCAGTTGTTGCTCAATTACTATTTTTTAATGCGCATACGTTTGCATTCGAATGAATTGTTTTAATGTATTTTACACAGAACACTTTCAAAGTCATTGACTGGGATTAGTTTTGAAAACACAAATAAAACTAAAATAACGCTCTTTAAACTGATATTGCTTGTCAACGTATATGCATAATACGGTGTGTTTGGTTTCAAAATATAATAATCTTTATATTAACCATTGTTATAGTATTGTTTCAAAACTGGCTAAAAATAAATAAATAAATAAATACATAAATAAATAAATTAATTAAGTAATTAATTAAACAAATAAATGAATAAATTAAATAAATAAATACATAAATAAATAAATAAATAAAGAAATTAATTAAACAAATAAATGAATAAATTAAATAAATATATACATAAATAAATAAATTAAGTAATTAATTAAACAAATAAATGAATAAATAAATAAATTAATTAATTAATTAATCAATTAATTGATTAATTAATTAATAAATAAATAAATTAATTAATTAATTAATTAATTAATTAAACAAATAAATAAATTAATACATTAATTAATTAATTAAACAAATAAATAAATAAATAAATTAATTAATTAATTAAGAAAACAAATAATAAAATTAAATTAATTAATTAATTAAACAAATAAATAAATAAGTACAATTAAATTAATTTATAAATAAATTAAACAAATAAATAAACAAAGTAAATTAATTAATTAATTAATTAATTAATTAATTAATTAATTAATTAATTAATTAATTCGTGAATTAATTAATTAATAATTCATTAATTAATGAATTAATTAATTCATTAATTAATTAATTAATTCATTAATTCATTAATTCATTAATTCATTAATTCATTAGTTCATTAGTTCATTAATTCATTAATTCATTAATTCGTTAATTAATTTATAATAATTTATTTAATTAATTATTAAATTAATTAATTAATCAATTAATTAATCAATTACTAAATAAAAAATAAATAAATAAATTAATTAATTAATTTATTAATTCATTAATTTATTTATTTATTAATTAATAAATTAATTATTAAATTAATTAATTAATTAATTAATTAATTTATTTATTAATTTATAAATTTATCTATTTATTTAATAATTAATTAATTAATTGATTTATTAATTAATTTATTAATTAATTAAATATACTATTATAAATTAATTAATTAAGTTAATTAAAGAATTAATTAATTTATTAATTAATTTATTAATTAATTAATTAATTTATTTATTTATCTATTAATAATTAATGGATTAATTAATAATTAATTAATAATTAAGTCAATCTTCATTACCCAACCGTAGACGATGTTCAAAATTCAATGCTTTAATCAATCTTTGTAACACTGGAGTAACTCGAAGGCTCAAACAACTGTCGGAAAGCGACCTGTCCTAATGCCATCAACAACTGCACCAATATCGATTCAACTCACCGATTGAGCTAACCATTTTGAAACTTGTCTACGTTGTTGTTTAAGACCTTCTTGTTGGAAAATCGCAAATAATTGCCGAATATGAAATACATATGATCCAGACAAAAGTTCAAATGATCGTTCAATATTCGATAGTATGATAGTTCATTGCTGAATAGTACTGAGAAAAGAATCATCCATAAAAACATATTTAGTTTTCTTAGTATAAATTCATTTTACAACGCCTCAATGAAGATTTTGCAAGGCGATTCGACAGTCAATCAATTAACACATATTTATTATTCCTTTTGTAAACCTTTAAATAATGGTTCGCAAGTTATTTTTGTATATTTCGATATAGGTAGAGCATTTTCTAAAGTCTGGCCCAAACGGTAATTGTTTAAAATTTAACACGCATTCATCGAAATCGTCAGATTCAAGGTTTACATTTCGAAAAGTAAAATTAAACCTTTCCATCCATCATTGCAGGATATTGATGGTTTAAGTTAAAGCGTTCACTTGCACCTATGCGTATTTCTGCCTAATAACTGCCTGGCACAATCATATGGCCGTTATACTTGAACAGTTTTGCCCTTAATTACCTCAGAATGGAATTATGTATTAAATGATTTAAAAAAAACACCACTAATGTTATAATTTAAAAGAATACTAAATCGTCACTGACCGTTTCCTTTTCATTGTTTCGTATTGGGAAAGACGCCCGCAAATGTTATTAACACGTATAAGAACACGTTTGAGCGCGCAAATGAGTACCTGTTCACACGAAACATAATTGCATGCAGGAATAACGTAAACTATCGTGACAAATTTCCTTACACATTATCCATATAATCCGCCAGGTTTAATGAAACATTGTTATCTTGCGATGACCATCCTGACTATCAAACACATACCAAAATAGTGTATGTTGTTCATTCATTGATATTTAAAATAAAATGATTCTATACATATTTTTGCTTCAAAATTTCTCTCATAATCTTCAACATAACGTATTTCTTCTATCAAACATGCAATTTTCTAAAAGAAAAATTGGCAAATGCTTACTTTGTCTGTTGTAACCATCATTAATTCACATTGAAATTATTATACAAATTAAAATAAATAATTGCCTACATACAAATAATTATGTGCTTAGAAACAGTCTTTACGACGGAGTCTTTCGTTCTTATCAATTGCAAACATGTATTTACATTGTAATGTTTATCTGTCTTTTTAATTATTCAAAGATGTTCAACTCGATTGTGTTGCTGTGTATGATCAACCATCTTCGACGAGAGTAGTTTGGAAACCATCGTTGTTATAAGCTAATGTATATATCATGTATGTCACATTTTGATTTATACTTTCATATATATTTTGTCAATCACACATTTGTCAGATCAGTAAAGTACTTCATCTTATAAAAGCAACACACCTTATTTGGCATAGTAAATTTAAGTATAAATAAGAAACATATTTTATCTATGCCAATAAGAATATATCTGGTGGTTACAAGGTAGAAATCCGTCTGTTTTGCGCTTTAAAACTTAAAAATAATCGCGTTTGTCGAAATGGACGTTTACGTCTAGAAATCCTACTTTCGGTTTTAGAAGCATTACCGTTTGAAAAAACAAATTACTTGCTAACTAGGCTATAGATTCAATTTTATCTATGCCAATTATAATATATCTGGTGGTTACAATGTAGAAATCCGTCTTTTTTTGCGCTTTAAAACTTACAAATAATCGCGTTTGTCGAAATGGACGTATACGTCTATAAATCCTTCTTTCGGTTTTAAAAGTGGTACCGTTTGCAAAATAATAAATAACTTGCTATCTAGGCTATAGATTTAATGACAATTGTGAACACTTTCAAATCGCATCTATGTGTATTGATTAAAACATGTACTTCATGTCAAGGTGTGTGGCTTTAAAGTTTCATTTTGTTTACGTTCCTATTGAAAGGACAGACTAGCAATTACACGATGCGCTGTAGTACTCTTTGATAATGTATTAGTTTGATTATTGATTACTAATCGCATGAACGCCAACAATATCTATACACTACACGTTGATTTTTTTATCGGCAATGTAGGACACAGAAGAACTGGCTTCAACACCTTCCACCTTCATCCTCAGGATTGTATAAGAACATGGGCAGTGAACAGTGTTTATTATGATAAAGTACGTTGATTTACTAATGAATTGACGGATTTTGAATATGGCCAGAAACCATTAATAGCAATCAAAAAAAGAACAACAACGACAAATGTTTGCCTGGCGTGGGATTCGAACCGGGAACCATTTGTAGTGAAAGTCAACATCTACTTCTACAATTAGAGCGGATCGACGATCGCTTTCATTGAAACCTTACAGCCGAGACATCAGTGTCTCACGGTGTACACCTCGGAAAAACACGGATGCTATAAATAAATCTGTGAAAATCGGGAAACCAGGAGAAGACGACATCGGGTTTATCCCGCCAGCTATAAATAGACCAACAAATTAGAACGATGGGGAGAAGGCTACGCTGCGGTGCGTTGTTCTTAATGTACAGGGTTTAATTACACGGAGAACTAATAAACTTTGCTCAGCTGAATTAAAAACAGTTTTTGAAAATAATGATGTTATACTTTAAACAAAAAATTGGACAAATATAAACTCTGATCTACATGTTGACAACTTCGAGTACTATGTTTTGAACAGGATAGAAAATAAGAAGGGCAGTAAACGTTCTTCAGGTGGTATCGTCATTTATCTACGAAATAAATTTGTATGTGATGAGACACTAATTTTTCAAAGCCAGGACGACATAATATGCATAAAAATCTCAAAAGACACATTGATGTTAGAAAAAGATTTATATGTTTGTTTATGCTATGTTATACCAGATGATAGTAGTCGCCAAACAATGATCGATAACAATATTTTTGATAGACTGACAACTTTTATAACAGAAATCGATGCGAAGTGTCAAAGCAATTGTTATATTTTACTTGCTGGTGA
>VMBQ01000722.1:32168-78780 GCA_007657795.1 Dreissena rostriformis | reverse complement strand
GGAACTGATTTAAAAAAAAACGTTTTAGAACGGAGCTTTTGTTGTTATGAATAGTGATATACATTAAGATGCCAATTACCGTTTCGTTGCCTACGTCGAAAAAGAAGATGTACAATACAGTTGAAAGTTGATAATTTGTTTTAGGCATAAGATATAAGTTATATAAGAGTACTTGAGATAATCACACGTATTTCAGATCTTGTTAATGAATGATTCAACATTATAGATCCAACAATGTGAATTTTGTTTTTCCGCGCAACCAACCGTGCCCCAGAGGATGGTCATTTATATATTGTGTGGAATTCATCTAACACAAACGTGTCCTTGTAATAACTCAAATAATACTTCACAGTGTTAAGTAATAACTCGAAAACATATCGTTGGTGTATCTAGAGGTATAGCTTTCTTATGATCTTAATGTTATTTAATCAAAGAGAAAGTAATATAACTCCTCAATGGATTAAACACATTCAGCCAACACCGAATAAGGTCGTTGCAATACGATACATCGGTTTTTATAATTTGGCTTTTACTGCCTATCGCTTCCTGTATAACGATTTCTCAAATGTGACAACAAGGAAGTACAGTGTCTGCTATTCTTAATTGAATTATGTCTGTTTATAACAGAAAACTAAAGACCGTATTCAAAAGCTAGCTCATTGCGGTATAAGTATATTAGTAGATTAAAATATTTCTCAAACGAAATGTGGATTTTGATGCGTGTCCAACATGTGTTGATAGTGAAACAAAAGCAGATAGCGACTAAATGATTGCTTCTTTTATTAATCAAATATTGTTTACAATACACATATCGGATATAGACATACATTTGCATACAGTTTTTGTGTGTGTTCTTTTTTATTAACAAAACCCGGCACATCAAAGAATAATAAATAGGATTGGTATAGCATATACCCGTTATAAAGTTATAAATGTTAAAATGTTGGTATATTTATATAAAATATGTTTTAAATACACTTATTTTTAGATAATACAATAAAAAAACTATTTACAAAGAACTGCTTAGAAATGGTTTAATATAATATAATTTTATAATGGTCGATCATTTGTGTTACAATATTACAGTCAATAGGGCCATTAGATTGCCTGTGAAACTTGTTATATAGGATTAAAATGCTAAAATGAGTAGCATAAATTGCCTATATACATGTATATACATACTAGTTAATACACATAAAATGCCTGTTGACAACATGTCGTGTCCAATTTCAATAATGTTTGCAATTAGCGCCATGCGAATGTTTGACCGTAAATACATGAAAAACATCAACAACATATTTCTTAATTAGTTGACGCATGCTACAAATTATATTAAATTAAAAACTTAAAAAAGGTTTCGTAAAATTATCCGGTTTTCGGGCTGACTTGAATATTTCAATTTCTGACATTGTACAAATCAATAAAAGCTTAGCGATTAACCACATGACGGAACTTGTGTACAGTCACGTTCAGGAGTTATTTAAATCTGGTTTGTCATTTAGGTGTTTGCAAGATATAGATGTGTCTTGCTGGTCTGTAATTAATAAAGCAGTATATTGTGTGTATCAAAGGCTCCAATATTCTGCATTTAAAACGTTCATTAAACCTGATACTTTTGGGTTGGTTTAGCAATATAGGTACATGTTGAAAAAAACCTTTCCACATACGAGACTAAATAATTAAAAATAAAACCTATAACATAACTGTCTATGTTTTATTGTTATGATAAACTTCGATGGCTTATCAATATAAATGTCTTTAAGTTAGGAATTAATTATGTTCATGAAATGCGATCGATAAGACAGCTTCACTTCTGATAACGTAGTCTTATTAAACCTGCATTAAAACTGCACATGGTAAACATCAAGTCATTTATTTTAAGTAATAATACATTTGTCATAAATGTTTTCAAATCCATTGTTGATAAACAGTGTATATTGTTGAACAAATTGTTAATTTTCATCTGCAGACTGAACCACCAGTCGGAACTGCAGATAAAGCATTCTTCACGCCCAGAATGTTTTTTAATTTCTAACAATTGTTCAGTATAGTCGTACATATCTCAACCATTCTCTTCTGGTTTAGCAGCGTTGTGGTTAATATCGGAACACCGACATGTTGCATACCAACACGAATAATATCATCATCTGTACATGTGTTGCACGGCATTTGTAGTTGCATTGTATAAGGTTTCAGATAGTCTTCGAAAAATCCATTTGTTCCTCTTCTGTTGCTTTTGGTTTGTGTTTTGCATTAAAATCATCAACTACTTTTGTATCCGTAGTATCGTCATTTTTGTCTTGTGTGCAAGGCTTTGGCTTGATCGAGTCTGACAATGGATTAATATAGTCTGTCAAATCGCCAGCTTTGCCATCCAAGTGTATGTCTATTTGCTGTTTGGTGTTCACAATATTATTAACTGATCGCAGCTCGTCTGCAGGTTTCGAGTTCTTGCACCGTGTTTCATTTGGAAGTAGATATTGATCTCCTGGATAACTTGCTTTGATAAATTCTATGTAATTATTTTCCGTATGAAGCATTTTCGGGATCGACTCTGTCTGTTTCTTTTCATCTGGGCGTAATGGTACTCTTGGTTTGTGTTTGTTTCCTGAACGATTTTCCAATGCCACATCACTTTTACTGATCCCATTATCGTATAGAGGCTTCGTATGTGCAGATGGTTTTATGTCAGATGAGATAACAGCATAATCATCTGTGTATGTGTCTCCCATCGGAATATCCGGAACACTATTGGGTGGTTTCGCACGTCTGAAATAATAGCATTCATGAAGTCAATGATATTCAAATTGTATCTAATAAAGCATGTTAAATTACGTATATATTATTCGATAACCTTTTGTTACCTGTCAATAGGACCGCTTCAAAGAAAAATTAAACAAAACATCCACTGTGCTTGAAAGACATATTTACATATTGCCTTCATTGCGATGCTTAATTGTGCTCATTTGTTCACAATACCTTTTAAACCGTATAATGCAGACAAGTGCTATGACAATCACCAGCACAACAACACCTGCTGCAGCGGCCCCAACAATAACCACAGTATTTTGCGTTCCGACATCATTAGCTAAAACACATAAAATCATACAGTTAACATTCCTTCATACGTATAAAGTTCATCTTAGATTAAACTAAGATTCTATTTAAAATTAAAAATCAGGTTTGGAGAATCAAAGTTGTCAAGTAATCGATAAATGTAACCATAATCCATAAAACTGATTTAGCAACCTCCACCGACATACCCCAATCCTTTGCATATACGTGTTCAAGGCTATTGCCCGACCATAACTGATTTGAAATTTTGTTATGGTATGTATTAAAAAGGTAATTGGTCACTTGCCTTCAATGAAGGAACATCGAATTGTTATGCAAATTAATATCACGATAATGTTTCTGGGGTTCCTTTTTTCATATTATTTAATTGTATATTGTTAAATATATCTTGTAAAACATTGCATGCGCACACTACCTTTACTGTTTTCTGTAGAAGATGAAACTGAAGTTTGCGATGAGGGTCCCGTGGTTTCGTTTTGGGTTGATATTGGAGTAGAAACTGCATTGATTGTACCGATTGATGAACTTTCGTTTACGCTTTCAGTTGCAGAACCAGTAGTAGTTTCTGTTTTTGTCGTTGTATTGTTTGCTGTTGTTGTTATCGTCGTCGTTGTTTGTGATGTTGTTGCAGTTGCAGAACCAGTAGAAGTTTCGTTTGAGATAACGTTTGCTTGACTTGTTGTTTCTGTGAATTCTGTTGTTTTAGTTGTTGTTATCGTCGTAGTTGTTGTTGTTGTTATAGGTGATGGATACATTGTTCTATCGCACGTTACGTTGACATTTGCATTATTGCGTGCTGGAAAAGAATGAAAACACTTATGAATATTTTTTTTTAAAAACGTTACAGGTGTTTCACTCATAATCTGTAAGTCGAGATTCTTTACAACTGCTCACAATACAGTCCAAGACATTATAACAAAGCAATCAGTATGTATGTCAGAGTCGTCAACATGTTTTTGGCTTGTGTTACCCTTAACCAAAACCCAAACGTATGCAGGCGAGTCGTATGCGTCCATTTTGAAGAGATCGTTTAGTTCTAAACGCAAATTGCGAACAGTCGTGTTGACTGCTCGTTTGTATACAAAGTTTTGATAGTCGTCGAATGTGTAAGTGCACCCAACGGGGGCTTGGATCTGTGGAGAACTTGTTAGCCGTGCGGAAGAACAATTCGTTGTTGATTTTGATGTGTGAAAAGTTTCCAACCGGACATCAACGTAAGTTACGATCAAATTCTCATTGGATGCCACGTTACACGAGCAAAACGAGTGGTTGTTGAATGTCAAATCCTGTTTGTCAAAGATAATGTGGGCTGATCCCTTTTGAACGAAAGCGTGATCGCAAAAATGCACCACATCTGAAGCTAAAATCAATTATAGATCATATACGATAAGAATTTATAATTTAAATTCGCATTAAACGCGGATTTCTTCGCAGTAAGTTGTATTGACAATTAAAATTCAATATCATACTTGATTTCATAAACGAGCATCAAATCATTCATTGTATTTGTACGTGTTTGTTACGATGAAAAACAGGTCTGCGTTACTATAAATAACAAATAAAACCGACATATTCACGTCAATTCCTACCACGTACATTGTATACAGGAGAACGAAATCTTCCCATAAGTCGACCATTCCGGATATCCATAACAGTTTAAGTTTAAGTTTAAGTGTCCGGCAGCCTGTATTTCACAATTTGATTTGCCAGAACAAATGCGATGTAAATCATATGCATGGCTTATGGCGTAGTCCTTCAAACAGTCGTCTGCTGCATGGGAGCAGCACCCTGAGCCTGACCTAAATATATAACATGAACTGATAGTAAGTAAAACAATTGTTAATGCATGCAATATTCGCACAATACGAAAATTATAAATAATATGTAAGTTTAAAATGATATGTTTAACATCGAGGAAGATTAAATACGTATAAGAAAATGTGATGATAAGTGGGTGTTGAATTTGTCTCAATATTTTATTATCAAATATTGTTCTTACATAAAGCAATTGTTTTCGGTGGTAGAGCACGACCCATTCTTCGATCCGTACTTCTGGTCTAATAGATGTATCATCTCGTGTTCGGAACACGGAATTTTCAGTATATCGCAATTGTTTTCCGCACCATAACACGCACTGGCGTTATACGTGGTTTGAGCGATGACGTCATGCCATGATGGGAATGTCAAAATAAACACTGAAACATTGAAATACAATATCTTCAACTATTGCATCAATAAATGTCATGGCACAGAATATGCAAATGTATACAACTAGCAATTGTAAGACTGTTCATTGTTAGTTGTGCTGACTATCAAAGACCATCAATCGAAACAAAAAGCATTACATTTTTATGTTAGATCTGTAAATAAAAAAGTAACCTCAACGTTAATTGAAGACGCGTTTTTTGTGGGTCAAATTGTCAATTTACGACTGTATAATTGTTGAAATGCCAAAAGCCTTATAATGTATTTTTGACCACAAAAGCTTACATTACTTATTGCAAACACTATCTTTTTCGGAAAATCTCGATTTGAAAATCAAATGTTTCATCTAATAACTATAATGTCTACACCAATGCATAAGAGCCATTACGAAATTAAATAAAATTGAACAAAAATAAGTATATATTTTATTTACTGGTAAAGTTTTACAAACTTGTATATGGTGTATAAATACTCTCTGGAATGAGCTGAAATAAAATTATGTTAGTTTCCTCCAGAATTTACAGAACAAGCGCAATTCTCTGAGATTTTACAACATAACACTAGTGACCTTTATAGTGTGCTTTACGAAATTTGATGTGAATTTCCTGCATAATAATGTTATAAGTATTGCGTATTGTTCCCTTATATGCCACCGGTAAGCTGAACAAGTAGTTTACTCGTGACTTTCTATACTACATATATGCATCATCTGACAACTGTTGGATTGGTAGAGTCAACACTTATTTAGTATATTTAAAGAAATTATTTAAACTTGACTACGCACAGCATCTTATTTAAACAAAATGTATAATTATATCGGTACATGCTTTGTTACCCTATGAAAGTAAAGAGAGAAACCATCCTGAACAAATAATATATAGAGTACACATCCATCTTTTACATTTATATAAAATGAACCTTCACCATATAAATGGCGATTAAACGTACACCAACCGGAAGATATTGAATATTTGGAAAAAACACATGATTTATGATTTATGAGTTAACATCACAGTAGTTCCCCATACGACCTTGTTCAGGTACTCTCGGTAGAACATAATACGACCAACCATAGCAAATACCTTATTTTGTACATTTGTATTTAAATAAAATTATTATAATCATTCCACGGCTATTCATAAAACGATTTCTTAAGCGTTTGTTAAAGTTAATGCGTGTTCATCCGGTAGAATGAACATTCATACAAGTGTCTGATCTTCTTTTCAATGTGTGCATACTTAAACAATCTGTTTTTACGGGTTCTGATATAAAATACCCTTGTAAAACCAAAGAGGAAGCGCCCGCTATCGGTAACCAATATAGACTCGACGGTATGGGTACTATATACACTTTGCAAGGACGAATAATGTATAACTCAAATGTGTGTGTGAGGCTGCTATTATAATAAACTTAGCGAGCACTACGTTTGCTAGCATAATGGTCTGCCTCTGTTTTAGGGAAAATTATGAGTATTAATGACTATGTGAACACAAAATTGATTTAGCAACAACGAAACTGACCTATTTGAATAAATGTTGCACAATTATTTATACATTATAACTAGGGATGGGAACGAATACTGGAAATGATATTCGAATATCCGTTTGTCATTATTCGAATAAACATTCATTTAACGCAACACAGTGTGTTATGTTTTAAACAAAATAAATTAATTATGTGCAATTCAAAATAAAATATATGAAAAATCTATATAAATATTTGAGTTTGTTTTGTATATTGTATTTAAATTAGATAATTTTTTTATTTGTTTTATAAATTAGTCCTGATATTTTGTAAATTTTTTATAAAATAGCATTAAACGATTAGATAAATGATAAGGTTGCACATTTTACATATAATTAGAATGCTAGATGTTTTATATACACATACCTTCGATAATTCCCATCTTGTCGCTGATTCTGTTGTATCACAATTTAACACAGGTCACAACAATTGATTATTCAATATGTATTAACCTTTTCATATATGTGTCAACTACGATCAGTACCAAATCCTATCGTCGCTTGGTTTAGTCTGCTCACTATCAATGTGCACTATGTTTGTTAATGTCGATACGTTGGCAATGGGACTTTACCTAGTTACAAAAGTGGCTGTGTGCTTGATATCCGATTATCACAGTACTTTACATGCTAAGGTTTAATAAGGCTACCATTATCGTTCCTTGTAAGAAACTTCATGTGAATCTCCTACATAATAATGTTATTAGACCTGCGTATTGTTCCGCTATAGGTCACCGGAATGCTGAACAAGTATTTTACTCGTGCCCTTCTATACTACATGTATGGCTCATCTGACAACTATTGGATTTATACAGTCGGTTTGATGCATTCGACACTTAGTAGTGTTTGTTTTACCACATTTATATAGCGCCCTTTTCATACAGAATGTGCGTTCAGAGGCGCTTAACATTTTTCCGCTGATCACTGGGTCATAAGTCGTCCGTTAACATCTTGGCGCAGTATGCAGCCACGGCACATTGGCTTATTTCCCTCACAGGTTTGATGCAATGCGACACTTAGAATATTTGAAAAAAAAAATAGTTCAGCTTTACAAGCACTACATGCTATTTAAATTAAGTTTCAGTATATAAATGTATGCTGTGTTACGTTACCAAAGATAAGAACCAAACCACCGCGAACAAATCATTGAAAATGCAAATACCTATCGTTTACATTGATATAAAATGGACCATCAAAATAGAAATGATTAAAAGCGTACTACACCAATCTGAAGATATTAAATATTGGAAAAACACATGTTGTATGATTTAAAATTGCAGAAGGTGATTATAAAACTTTGTGCAGGTATTTTCAGTAAACCATATCTTTAATCGTCAACCAAAGATTATAATGATCCCACGTCTATTCATAAAACAAATATTTAAGTGTTATTTAAAGTTACTGTGTGTTCATCCAGTAGAATGCACATACATAAAAGAGTGTCTGATCTTCTATTTAATATTTGCATACTTCCTGTTTCGACGCGTTTTTAAATAAAATACCCTTGCAAAACCAAAGAGGAAGCGTCCGCTATCAGTTACCAAGAGAGACTCGACGGTTATTATATACACTTTAAAAAGGATGAATAGTTTAACACTCAATTTTGTAAGACACGTAATAATAATTAACTCGGCGAGCCATTTTCAATGAAAATGCGAATACTTAAAGCCCCTATAACGCTCAAAATGAACGAAAATTTTGTAAAATGTTTAATAAATTAAAGTTACCCCATAAATAATTAGTGTTTCTGAAAGCAAAAGCCAAAATTTAAACGCTAGATGTGGTTTGGTAACATATATTCAACAAGATACAGAATGCTCTTTTTATTTAAGTGTGGCACAATATATTCCATTGTAATTTTCCGTAGCGATATATATTTATACGACAAACGAACATTAAATTGGTACATGAGCATGTGTTGAATATATTGTACCACCAAAAAAGAGCATTTTGTATTTTGTAAAATCTTTGTAACAAGACCACGTCTAGCGTTGAAATTTTGGGTATTGCTATAAGGACACACACTCTTTACCATAGCGTGCGTAAATGTCAGTGAACTGGGCGATTTTGAAGGCCTTTGTTCTTAGCCCGTCGGGACCTTCTTTCCAAAATAATTTTTGAATACATTTTATATAAATATATTACCATTATATTTTATATTATTGTTTGATTTTCATTATAATATTTTTCTCAAAAATGACTTGCGATTGTTATGAAATCGGTGTTACCCAATCTGATATGTTTTCCAAACAAAATGCACACTACTGTTTGGATATAAGTGTTCTAACTTGCTCTCACGTTTCCAATTCCATATTCATAAATGCTCTTGAAATTCGTCACGAGTATGTAAAAACTAGATGAACGTATGGTTAAGTGGTTAAAGTCAAGTTTTTAACCACAATCAACAATTTACCATAAAATACCGTAATTAAATAAAATTGATTTAGCAACAATGAAACTGACCAACTTGAATCAATGTTGCACAACTATTTATACATTATAACACAGTGAATAACATCTGTGTTAGCTATATTACAGAAACAAAACTTACTTAATCAAAACAATTAGGAGCACAGTCTGCTACGTTATGAGTGCTACTGGTGACCAATTAAAAATTTTGTTTCGTTAATACAATCTCTTTTACTTAGGTTTTCATATAATTTAAATAATCGTATACTTCTGTAATATCTAACACATACTGACTTCTCCTGTTCGCAAATTTGAAAACCGTGAATTCTGAAGATGTTGTTCGACGTTTGCAATTTGGGGGTGCTAATTTGAGTAGCGCTATTAAGTTGGTATAATACATTAAGCAGTAAAAAAAAAAATGGGGTTAAACTGAAGCCCTATATTTGCTTCTTATTGTTTATAACGTCACGAATGTTTGCGTCCTGCTTGCAAAATACATCGCCCTTTAAAAATGAACATTGTTTACTGACTTTTCCAGAAGAAAACACATGCGCGTAGATAAATACAAAACGCAAATGTTAGCTTTCCGTATATTTTGTTACAATTCGGGTTGTTTTAAAACAATACAATTGGGAGAACGTCAACATTAGATTTAGCGCTTAAACACTGCTCTACATCCATCCGTGTGTTAACTTTGAATTGTGTTGTTGTTTTATTACATCTAACATTCCTTTAACCCAATACAATGTGTTATGTTTTAAACAAAATAAACAAATTATGTGCAATTCAAAATGAAATATATGAAAAATCTATATAAATATGTGAATTTGTTTTGTATTTTGTATTAAAATTAGATAAGATATTTCGATTCGTTTAACAAATCAATTCTGACATTTTGTAGAAAAATAATAAAGAAGCATTAAACGATTCGATCAATTATGTGGTTGCACATTATACATATAATTCGAATGCTAGATGTTTCATATACACATACCTGCGATAATTCCCATTTTGTAGCTGATTCCGTTGTATCACAATTTAACACAGTTCACCATGGCACATCAATTGATAATTCAATGTGTATTAACCTTTCAATATATGCTTCAATTACGATCAGTACCAAATCCTATCGTCGCTTGGATAAGTCTGCTCACTTTAAATGTGCACTATGTTTTTTAATGTCCGTACATTGGCAATGGGACTTTACCTCGATACAAAAGTGGGTGTGTGCTTGCTATCCGATTACCACAGTGCGTTAAATGCTTAGGGTTTAATAAGGCGGGGTTAATATTATATACATATTTTCTTACACATTTACAACTTGTACTAATCAAAATCGAAGGAAGCCTATGGCGTTAAAAGATTTAACTGCACTCTAAATATAAATTATTCTGTGTCATGAAGAAATAAAAAAAAAAGGTCAACTGTTTTGAAATCAAACATGTCAATTTCCCTTTACAAGTATATCACATAATTATCATCACTTAAAATAAACGACTTCATGTTAACCATGTGCAGTGTTCATGCATGTGTAATATAGCTACGAAATTTAAAGTATATGTGTCGGCGTCATCTGGTATTTTTTCTACTTAAGGCAGTTATTAATTTTCGTTACACAATAGGGCAATACATGAACTTAAAAGACAACATATCAGTCCCTATCGATCGCATTTCATGTTCATTGAACATATTGAAATTCTAGAGTAAAGAACATTAGTATTGATAAACAGGCTAAGAATGTTTATCAAAATAATATAATATAAACATTTATATTATATTTATTTTTTTAATTCTTAAGATTCGCCTGGTGTTATGGTTGTCTCGTAGTTAAACTATAAGCAATAGCGTACACACCCCCCAATGACACACCAGGTTTAAGTAAAATATTTACGTGACATTGCCCATTTTCCGGTATGCGATTACAATCTAAGCTTGTGTACAATTTCAAAATTTCAGCTTTGATCTCATTAAGTCAAACCGTAACAGGATAACTTTGAGCTTCCTGTTTCAAAATTGTACCTATTATGATTCGTACCATACCTTACCTAATGCACAAAAATGTTATAAACTTGTGATAGGTTTCCACATTCAGGTTTACAGTTTTTCAGCCGGGATTTCCGTATAATTTTAATGTTCATATACACAAATTCAACATTTGACCACATGCAAGAACATTAAATAACGTTATATACACTCCATATATATATTATAGTAATTTGCGTTTTTGCCAGCTAGTATTGTACGGTATTGGCAACAAATAAAACACAAAAATACTTCAAATGTTAAAATCGGGAGTTTAAACCTGTCAAATAGTTAGTAGCCTCTTCATACAAATAATACACCACATTGTTCTTTACAAAATTATAAATAGAGCATAACAGGTTATTGTCATGTCGTTGCGTAATATATCAGGTGAGGCTTAGAACAAAAGAACGACGTTGTTTGATTCGTGCCATGCCCGATAAATTACACAACGACAGAACAGTAACCTGTTTTTCTGTTTTAAATACCTCTCCGTCAAACTTTAAAAAGAAATAATGAAATATAATCGCTATATACGCTGCTTTATAGCAGGAATGAATATGATGTTGTACTTTTGACGAGTTCATAATGACGGCATGAGCACTTAGGCGTAATATTTGTAAAAATAAGTTTGTTTGCTGTTTTTGTAACCTTTTTTCTTAAATATATTCATTTTTTTTTTTTTTTTTTTTAAATTGTTTGTTTTCTCGAATCTGATTCTATTTTACCACAAATGATGACTTTATAGTTGCTTAAGAGACATATGACCTACCTCCAAACATCTTCCTATTGACATAATATATATAGAGAAAAACAGACCTGATTGTTTTGTAATATATCAGGTGCGGATTATAATAACGGCGAGGCTATCCGGATATTTATATTTGATAAAAAGCCGGTGGCAATATACCTTTAGTAAATAAACAAAACAGTGATCTTACTCATTAATATCGAATGCACAGAAGCAATGACTTCATACTGGCTCATTGGAACAACCCAACAAGAGGACGCAAATAACCCAAAATATAACCATTTAATATTAATACAGATTTCACAATACAACCTTCCGACCGCCCGGTATTTCAAAATCAAAACCCAAGGGCAAGACGCGATCCCAACAAACATTCTTTTTTTATTTTGTAAAACATGTATATATTGTAATTTAGATCGTCATCTGGTTTATGCAAACGTATTTAAATAATGCAATTACGAATGGCAGAACATGTTCTTCCGTGTTGTCACAGAAGGGAAAGACTAGTAAAACTAGTAGTTAGCGGTAAAAGCATAATTATGCTAATCGAAATATCGTATTTCATCTACCGCGCTCACCGTTTGCTTCATTGATGGAAGAATTACTGTGTTTAGGACAATAAAGATCAGTGCGTAGCTGTATCTCTAGATACATCAACGATAAGTTACCACATACTGCTTTGAAGTACTATTGAGTTATTGCAAGTCTTCTAACACTACGTAAAGGATAATGAATTGTCGTGAATTTAATTGTTTCCTGCGGTCCACTATATTACATGTACCACATTTTGCATAAACACTTGTCTTCTTTTTGCGTTTTTATAGCGATCACAAATTCGCAAAAAATCTCACACAAATAAATGGCTGTATTAAATGTATTACATGCTTTAGTTTTCACTGTTATTAACATAAAATGTTTCCGACACATTTTTTTTCGAGTTTCAAATCACTCATGTCAATTTCCGTGTCATCAATATGTTAATATTGACCCACTTGTCTGTTGGACGATATGGACAAATGTGTACATGAGCCTGAATGCGAGCTCACAAGGTCACATGTAGACTTACACAGTTGTTTCTGTCAATTATTGATTGTATTGATTTTTGTCTTATGGTACGTTTTTTTGACTCTCCGTTATTTCTATAAACGCGTGCGTAGACTGGTTTAGACATAAATCGAACTGCATGCCATTTATGAATTAATTATCCAAATTGTTACATCACCATCAACATAATATCAATCTGATTCTAAAATATAGAGTACCAATACTAAACTTTTTAAGTATTCCTTTATTTATTTATTTTTTAATTTAACGACCGTTTAACCATTATAGTTCGTTTGTTTCTAACAGCTCTTGATTTAATAGTTCTGGTATGCATTTTCGCTCTGGTACAAACCACACACGGCGTCAAAAAAGTGCAATGGTGATAAAGCCTTGCAATATTTTAAAATTAAAAATGTGAACCGATACTGAACTGATATATCAGGAAGATAAGAAGTATATGGCAAAACGTGGACCATGCTCTATCTCTTCATGTAAGATTTGACTAGTGCATATACAAAAACAATCTAAATCAAAAGCCTCAATTACGCACAATCACTTCGAATCGAGGACATTAATGTTAACAATAATGCTTATAAAATTCGAACATGGTTTTATAACAAAAGAAGTATGAAACGGCACAACAACAATAGAATGCTATTTACAATAACAGAAACAATCATAACCACCCTTAAAGAACAACATGTAAAATCCTTAATATTTAGATATGGTTTAGGATTCGTTTGGATCCCTCAGAATATTGGCAACGTAGTTCAATTTGTTTACAATTTTCGCTAGCGTTTTATTGATTGCCTCACCCATAATTGGTTTAATGACATTAGCAATGCATCTAGATGTAACCATTATACGAACTACTTAACACCGAAAGGTACATGTATTGGCAGTTGGAAATTCCGGTAAAATATTAGACAGCCTATGCCAAGTTAAGGTGCTCCAACCACAAATTAAATAGTGAAGTTGGTAGGCAGTTGCATGTTGCATATAATTTGAGAATATGTCATTTTTGTTTTAACGAAAATAATCTACTATTGATTGTGAATATCATGCATTGTTTTAATGTAGTAATATATATATATATATCGTCCGGAGATAATGTCTTTATATCTAGTATATGTGCTATATTTTGTGTTAAATACTGTGTATTTTGGGCCAAGGCAAACATAGATCATATTAAGTCTATTTAACAACCTTTGCAGCCTATGTAGCCTATTAAGCAACTTTAGTAAATAGGTTGAAACATACATCCTATTTATTAGTGATGGCAAAATTATTCGAATAACAGAATTTATTTTTTGTTTCAAACGTAATTGCCCTTATATAAAATGACCTGCGAGCCGCTTACTAATTGGCACCCGAAATCATTTGGGATAAACGTGTTTGATGTGACGTTCTTCGTGTCAAACTGCGGCCCGTATCAGCGTTGATGTACGGAAGAAACACCCTCCGGAAGAATCACCCTTCCCTAAAAACAGCATAGCGGAAGAAACCCCCTTTCACATTTTGCTATCCTATAAACCTATAAACAAAAACTCCCGGCCGAAACTATGTGCCTCCGACAAGCATTGCACGGGCGGTCAACGTGCACTAGGTCGCTTCCGGGGGATAACTCTTGTTTTTCCGAAAGGGGCCCTTAAAGGTGCATACCCACTCAATATAAATTACACATAATACGCTAAATAGGCTGTGTGTCACGCCGACCCTAAATAAAACTCCCGGCCGAAACTATGTGCGTCCGACAGGCAGTGCACGGGCGGTCAACGTGCACTAGGTTGCTTCCGGGGGATAACTCTTGTTTGTCCAAAAGGGTCCCTTAAATGTGCATACCCACTGAATAAAAATTACACATAATACGCTAAATAGGCTGTGTGTCATGCCGACCCTAATTAAAACTCCCGGTCGAAACTATGAGCGTCCGACAAGCAGTGCACGGGCGGTCAACGTGCACTTAGTCGCTTCCGAGGGATACCTCTTGTTTGTCCGAAAGGGGCCCTTAAATGTGCATACCCACTTAATAGAAATTACACATAATACGCTAAATAGGCTGTGTATCACGCCGACCCAAATAAAACTCCCGGCCGAAACTATGTTCGTCCGACAGGCATTGCACGGGCGGTCAACGTTCAATAGATCGCTTCCGGGGGATAACTCTTGTTTGTCAAAAGAGGCCCTTAAAGGTGCATACCCACTCAATAGAAATTACACATAATACGCTAAATAGGCTGTGTGTCACGCCGACCCTAATTAAAACTCCCGGCCGAAACTATATGCGTCCGACAGGCAGTGCACGGGCGGTCAACGTGCACTAGGTTGCTTCCGGGGGATAACTCTTGTTTGTCCAAAAGGGTCCCTTAAATGTGCATACCCACTGAATAAAAATTACACATAATACGCTAAATAGGCTGTGTGTCATGCCGACCCTAATTAAAACTCCCGGTCGAAACTATGAGCGTCCGACAAGCAGTGCACGGGCGGTCAACGTGCACTTAGTCGCTTCCGAGGGATACCTCTTGTTTGTCCGAAAGGGGCCCTTAAATGTGCATACCCACTTAATAGAAATTACACATAATACGCTAAATAGGCTGTGTATCACGCCGACCCAAATAAAACTCCCGGCCGAAACNTTTTTTTTTATGGAAAAACAAGTATCGCAAATTTGGATCTGTTAGTATTGACAAGAACTGAAGAGCTCAAATATATATCAGTATCCTCTACAAGTCATATTCAACAGCATATCGAAACGAATTTAACACAATTTAAGTAATAATTAAACTCCAGACGATACATATCTACAGAAGAAAACACGCGTGTAATCATGCGCTAGTTACAGTGGAAAGACAAAAAGAAAACTGCTAGGACGGTACAGAACAATACAACAAAACACAACATCGAAAATGATTAAAACTGTCGTCAACGCCTGGGTACTTTCTATGCAGTGCATTGGGGGAACATTTTCAAAAGTATGACGAATCTGCTTCTTAGCACATAATTAATCACCCTATACGCAGATGTTAATATACATTTACATCCCGTTGATGTTCTAATTAAAATCAATCAAAATGATAACTAAAACAGCGGAATTGCAACACTTTTAAGGCAAAAATGATATAAAAAACACAAGTGCCAGCTAGGTATCTACTCGTTGAAATGATTTCAAGATTTGCATGGTACAGAGCCAGCTCCAAATCACCTTCGTGCATCTCAGGAATGGTGTGAAATGCCAGAATGTAGAAAACTTTGTGTTACAAATATTTTTATTTGAGATCATAATTTTAAAATTAATCTTATATAATCATTACATCATGTGTCTTTGCAGACAGAAAAAGAAGACAATACCTTTTGTAAATGGACCAACATATGAATAAAATACTAAATTGCAATTTTAAAGTGTAGTTGTGCCGTAGATGGTTGACAGTTGACTGCGGCGTATTTCATAGCCCAAGCTTAAGTTCTTTCATTACTTTTAAAATACATAGGAACTAATTTATAATAAAACCTAGCGCCAAGATTTAAACTTAAGTCTTACAGTGCCTGCTGTCTCTTCTATTGAAGCGTATTTAAATGTGTTTTATGTGTTCACAATTATTATAAGAATCTATTGAAACAAAAAAGCACGCTTAACTATAGAACCAAAAATCATAAAAATAGTGAATATTTGACCTTTATCGCTTAATTTGTGACCTTTTGACCCCCACTGATGACCCTTACCTGAACATACCCAAACAAATATTTAATTGAGGGTCACCAATGTGTGACACATGCATATTTACAAACTATTTCTTAAAAAGGTTTCAATTTTTGCACAAAAATATACCAAAAAATATCCAAATATTGACCTTTGACCTCTGACCTCTGACTGTGACCTTGACATCATGAATTTACAATGCATATGTATATTATCGTCATGACTAGTATATTGTACAGTTACATGCCAAGTTTCATGAAAATATTTCCATTAGTTTAAAACAATATTAGGCAACACTTAGACTAGTGGTAAATTCTAATTTTAATCGCACTGTTGCCATGGAAACGCTGATTGTAGTGCTTTATAGATGTACCCCAATGCTGCTCCCATCTTTATTTACATCGCCATACCATACACTTCGATATATGAAAGTATCTTTCCAGTGTAAAACAGGTAACACAATTTTGAAAATTTTCCCCTACTATGCAAGGTAAATATATTAATATTAATTAAAGTAAGTTAAATGCATCAATTACCATTAAATGTGCTTGTTTATATATTTATGTTTTTCCCACAACTGCCTCTGATGCGATTACATGTTTCTCCCAAAACCAGGTATTCATGGAACGTTTTTGCCCTTTTTGCCTAAACTGCGCGTTAAAATGCCCTTTTTGAAAGTAATGCGCAATGCCCCTTTGCCCTCCTGGATAAAACACTATAGTAAAGTCAATATTGTAATCACATTAAAAAACATACCATAAAATACCCTAATTCAATAAATTTGATTTAGCAACAAATACAATGACCGTTTCTATAAACGTTTCAGAATTAATAATGCATTATAAAAAAGTGAATAGCGTCTGTATTATCTGTTGCTGACTTTATCAATTGAGTAAAAGGACAAAGTTTGCTCCTGGGTCGTCATGAGTGCCATTTGTGACCATTCAATAACTCATTGTGTTAATACAATCTCTGTACTTTTGTTTTCATATAAGTTTATAATCGTGTTCCATTGAAATATTTCCACATATACTAGTGCTTCTCGTACACTCGTTCTCGCTATTTGTTAACCATGAATTCAGAAGATGCTCTTCGACTTTTATTATTTTGGGGTTTTAATTTGGGTAGTTATATTGAGTTGGTAGTATTGAGTGAAGTTAACGAGTTTAGTTATTATTTACGCTATTAATATATTCTGCAGTAATAAAATGTTTTCGATGTGTAATTAAAGCCCTAAATTTATCTCTTGGTGTGTGCTCTTTTCATAACGCCACGAAATATTGCGTTCTGGTTAACAAATACATCGTCCTTTAAAATGAAACTTTGTTTAACTGATTTTCAGGATGAAAGCAATGTAGATTTATACAAGAACAAACTGTTAGCTTTCCGTTGTTTTTTTTTTACAATTCGTTATGTTTCTAACAATAACATCGGGAGAACGTCAGAATTACATTTAACGCCTGAACACTACAATACATCCTTTTGTTTACTCTGAGTATTTCGTTGTTTTATTACCCCCAACATTCATTTAAAACAGCTCCATGTGTAATGTATAAACCAAACGTATTACATCGTGTCCAATTCAAAATAAAATATAAGTAAAATATACGTAAAATATGTGAGTTTGTTTTCTATTTAAATTAGGTAATATGTTTGGATATCGTTTAACAAATGTATTATGACATTTGGTAGACATCACATTAAATAGTATCAAACAATTCGAACAATGTTATGGTTGCTCATTATAAATAAGATTGGAATGTAAGATGTTTCATATACACATACCTGCGATAATTTCCATTTTATCACTGGCTCCGCTGTTTCTCAATTCAACACTGTCACATCCATAGATAATTCAATGTGTATTTACCAGTCAGTATATGTTACGACTACGATGAGTACCAAATCCTATCGTCGCATGGTTATGACTGCGGGACATGTAATTATGTGCACTACTTTTAAACCCGTTGGCAATGTGACTTTACCTCGATACAAAAGTGGGTATGTTCTTGCTATCTGGTTACGACAGTGCTGTACATTCTCAGAGTTTAAATTGGCGAGATTAATACGTTGGAAATATACTGAAGTATTAAAAGGGGATTTGATTAGTTTTGTGCACAGCTAATATCCAATGAAGCATTTGGCGTTTAGAGATGTAACCGCCCACTGAATATTAAAGGTACTGTAACAAAAAAACTAAAAGAGTTAACTTGTTTCGTACTCAAATATGTCATTCCAAACACCCGTGTTCAAATAAGTTTAATGCAGCTTACCTTTACTTCAAATTATTTATAACCTAAATGGAAAATTTGAAAAACTTAAAATATTAAAAATAATAGTAAAATGACTTAGGTAAAGCCTGTGTATTTCAGTTAGACCGCACCGAAACCCAATCGTGCGTTAAATGAATTTGATACGGAATCGGTACCTTGGATGGAGTTTAATACAATTAGTACTTTCTTTCGTATTGTAAATATATAATGATACGATTAGACCTCCAGGTATGTCTGCAAAGAAAACGGTACACGGAAGCATTAGCAATTTGGTTCAACAATGTACACTGCTTATCATCAAAGGCCTTTTACACATATATCACATATTTATCACAACTTAAAATGAAAGACTTGATTTTAACCATATGCAGAGTTAAAGCAGGTGTAATAAGGCTACATTATCAACAGTGAATCCGTCAGCATCCCCCGTTATTTCGTTAATTTAGCGCAGTCATTAAGTTCCGTTACAAGAAAGGGCAATACATGAACTTAACACATTTAGGCAATAGCATTTCTTTTATACCTAATGATAAAATATGACATTTCTGCAGTGCCGGTGAAAAGAACACATTTTTGGAATTTCTTTTTCTATTTTATAGATTATCATATCAAGATGTACTTCCCTTGTTTATATCCTTGTTTATATTTTTTTTCTATGATCACGAGTAAAATAAAATCGATTATCCACCGAATCCAACATTTTTTCTTTTAATTTTGTGCTTTTTTACCGTTTATTTACATTGTAAAAGAGTTTAACTGAGAAATTTCCCTTGAATAATGACTTCATTTCGTCAACAAAATGACGTCAAAAATGACGTCATTTCAATGTTTTGAGGCACGCCACGGGAGAGAGGGTCACTTTTCAGCGAAAGGGAAATTATAATTAATTATTTTCTTGAAAAAAAGGGCATAAAAGAAACAGAAAATTTGTTCATGTCAGTGTAAGATCGTTTGTTATTTCACTCGTGATCATAGAAAAATAATATTTTCACTCGTGGCTGCGCCACTCGTGAAAATATATTTTCCATGATCACTCGTGAAATATCAAACGATCTTACACTGACATGAACAAATATCCTCTATATCTTTGTTTATTGGTGGCATATAATTTTAGAGAACATATTGCATTTATAGCGTAAAGAACATTCATATTGATAAAAAGGCTACCGATATTCATTCAACTATTTTAATAGAAACAATTATATTAAACATTTGTGTATTCTTATGTATTATGTGTACTGATTTTCTCATAGTTTAACTATATTGCTAAACCAAAGCTTAAGAATCGTGTTTGATGAACGTTATAAATGCAGAATATTGGAGCCTCTGACACACAACTGATACTGCATTATTTTAGAGGTAAGCAATATTCATTTGGTATTACAAAAGCGCACATACACCCCAATGACAAACCAGAATAAGTAAAACGTGTGCGTGACTTTCGGTATGCGGTTATACTCCATTTCAAAATGTCAGTTTTTGATGTATTCAAGTCAACCCATGAACTTGATACATTTATGCTTCCTGTTTGCATACTACTTCATTATGAATCGTATCATCCGTACCACAATGTTAGGAATGTTTCAAAGGTTCTCACACAGAAACGGGAATTTCCGTATATATAATTTTCCTATTCATTATACATTCAACATTTTATCATATACAAGTACATCAAATAAAGTAATAATGAAACTCTGGTTATATATGAGAGTAATTTGTGTTTCCGCTCGCTACTATATTACGTTATTGGGTAAAAAAGTCAGGAAATTAATTTTAAGATTAAAATCGGGAGAATAAACCTATTAAATGATTAGTAGTCTCTTCAAACAAGTAATACACCAAATTTAGCTTAATACAGTTATAAATAGATAATAACAGGTAACTGCCATATCGTTGTGTAATATATCAAGTGAGGCTTAGAACAAAAGAACGGCGAGGATTGCCGAGCCGCTGTTTTATTCGTGCCATGCCTGATATTAAACACAACGACACAACAGTTACTTGTTTTTCTGTTAATAATACCTCAACATCAAACTTTTAAAAGAAATAATGAAATATATTCGCTATATACGCTGCTTAATAGCAGGAATGAATATGATGTTTGACGTTTAACGAGTCCATCATGACGTCATGAGCATTTTAGCTGAATATTTGTAAAATAAGTTGTTTGTTGTTTGTGTTTCTAAAATATAATAGTTTTGTTTGTCAAATTGTTTGTTTTGTTGAATCTGATTCTTTTTTACCAAAAATGATGACTTAATAGTTTATTACGAGTCATATGACAGCCTCCAAACATCAACTTCCTGTTGACGTGATATATAGAGAATAACAGGTTACTGTCTGATCGTTTTGTAATATATCAGGTGCGGCTTAGAATATGATTACGGCGAGGCTCGTCGAATATTTATATTTGATAAAACGTCGATAACAATAGCGATTTAGCAAACAAAAAAGTACCACAAGTGATCTTTCTCATTAATATTGAATGTGCAAAAGCAAAGTCTTCATACCGGCTCTTTGGAACAACCCATCAATGGGACGAAAATAACTAAAATCCAAACATATAATACCAATACATATTTCACAATACAACATTCCGACCGCCAGATTTTTCAAAATCCAAATCCAAGGAGAAAGGCGCGTACCCAACCAACATTCTTTTTTTATTTTTGAAAAAAACATGTATCTAATGAAACTTTAGATCGTCTTCTGGTATATGATAACGTATTTAAATTATGAAATTACGAATGACAAAAAGTGTCCTTCCGTAGGGTAACCGTAGGGAAATTGTAGTGGCTGGTGGTTAACGCTAATTATGCTAACCGAAATATCGTATTGAAACGACCGCGTTCGGTGTTTAAGAAATGTGTTTCATTGATTGAATAGTTTTATTACTTCCTCTTAGGACAATAAAGATGCAACAACGATATGTTCTCAATTTACCATATACTGCTTTGAAGTACTTTTGCGTTATTTCAAGTCTACGAACATTACGTAAGGGACGATGCTTTATAGCTAATCCAATAGTTCCCTGTGCTCAACTATATCACCATTATTTGTATTAACAATACTCTTCTTTTTGCGTTTTCTTTCAGGGAGTCGTGTTTGCAACAGCCGCACATGTGTATACATGATGAATACCTTAACAATTTTAATTGGCCATGGTATCGATCAAGGTTGCGTCTGAAGCACGAAAGTATCGAATTTCAATTTGTTTGGCATTTTATGAACAATCATTTTTACAAATATGAAAATCGTTGTTTTCTCAAGAACATGTGTATTACATTCTCATAAAACCTTTTTTTGTCAGAGTTCAGCTTCATTGTCAATTTGTCTTTTTGAAGTGTGCAACGTAACCGTAATTACAATTGTAACTTATATAATTATTAGTAACAAAAGCACCTTGTAGAACGATTTTTTTCCCAATCAGACCCTAATATATATAATTAAAAAAAACAACAACAAAGCAGTCAAGTTAAGAGGAAAAGCATCACGGACACTAAATTTGATCACGTTCTAGAGCAGGGGTTTCGATGGCTTAACATGACAACGCAAATATTTGGACAATCATTTATGTCTCTCCAATTCAATACCACCTAGTTAAAACTCAAGTGGAAGCTCAGTAACTAATCTTTACCCGATTCCTTCTTACGTAGAGTGTATCTCGTCCTCATCACGACCTCGCTTTCCTGTAACAAAGCTTGGTATGGATGAAGACAATATGACGTACTTAAACTTCCGCAGAAAGAATGAAGCTAACTATATAGTGCATTTGTTTGTTATATTGTTTACCTACAAACAATACATTATGTTCAGAATCTATTAATTCCACGTATACTGTATTTAAATTTAGGGTGACATAAATGATGATTTAACAAGCATGTATCTAAAGAATTTAATTCAAAACACGTTCGCAACCAGATGAAAATGGCTTACGGTATGTGTCATTACTGTTTAGGCGTTATGCGTTAACAAGTTACAATTCTGAGCAATATTATCAACTATACGCTCTTCTTGAGCAAGGAAATTATTACACAGAAGCTCTTTCTGAGCGATATAATTATCACAAGATTTATCACAAAACAAATACTTAATGCACAATGAGTTCAAAAAGGAACACACACAAAACACAAAGGGCCATGATGTCCCCATATCACTCAACTTAACCCCAAAAACGTGTGTTCAAGATATGTCATTAAAACAAACACTTAGATACCATTTGTATGGATCCAAGAAAGGATCATTCCTGTGCAGGTTCATTAATATGTTTGGAACACTTTTGTTTCATTGATTATGTAAGCATAACGCGATCGAATTTCGGCTGGTCGCCTTTAAGTGGCTGGTTAAATCCAGAAAATGTATCTGTCTTTTCGTTGGATTGCCTGCCCCGGAGTCGTGCGTTTGTATCATAGTAATGATCCCTGAAACAAAGTGCTTAAATTTTGTTAGTGTATTGTTAATTAGTGTTAAAGCAAGAAAAAACATAATTTCTTGCTGCAAAGCAATATAACTCGAAACCTCGGAGTAGTTCACACGAACGAAAGATATGCTGACTACGAATACAACTAATAAATCCCAACACCACTTATGTATCCCTATTAGATTTTGGTGAATTTTGGTCGTTAAAAAATGATTTGCGACAAAGGAGAAGATTCTGTTGTCGCTGGCAATAACAAGTTTTAAAATATGACTAAATGGATAAAATGTCTGACTGTTACGAGTAAGAATTTCGATGAAAATGCGAAATGCTAACCACATTCTCTACCTAGGTCAGCACCGGGAAAGCGTTTTCGGGACGGATTCAAAAGAATAATCTATATTTAGTACAAAATTACCATAAATAATGTGTGTGCGGTCGAAAAGCATTGAGCGTTTTTTGGGGGAAAACAGGTCGCCAAGTAGAGCATATATGTGAAAAACCACGAAACATTTTAGGCTCCATTGTGACAGTTTGCCTGTCAATGTATGTATCTCCGAAAGTAGTACAATTTATGATGTTTAGCGTATCCAAATTGGGCGTGAAAGTAAACAATATGCGATTGATTGCAGTATATATACAGATTGACAATACTGTTTTAGAACATTCCCCGGTCTTATTCATATGTCAGTTTAAGATTCGAGACTAACATATTGTTATTGAAATCGTATTTATTCGCTTAAAGGAGAGCTCCGATTGTTTAAGTTTGGGTAAGTGTGAACAGGCGTCGACAGGCATACATAATTAGGCAAAACTAGTTAAGTTGAAATAAATCTCCCTAGATGTCTATCATAGTTTTGTTTATAGTAAGGTTTTGGTATCTGTCAAATGTGCACGGCAATTTTAAAGCAAAGGATTTCCGTCCATTTCAAATACGATATTAGAAGCAAGTTCCTTTAGAGCGATATTTTACAACACAATACCGGTACTTTCTTTTTAGTATCATTTTTATCTGTCGTGTGTTAATACCGAAAACTCCACAATGGTTGTAGGTAAGCTAAGGTTATCGTCTCACGGACTTAATATAAAAAGTGTATATGATGTTGGAGTCGCATACATAGTGCTTTTAAAACGTGTCTTAATTCCGACGTCTTACAAGAAGAATGCCTGTTCCTTTTTTAATGTTATAGTGACACTGAACTGAGAGGTAATTTTGTTTGTGTTTTGAATATGTCACTACCTAATGATTTTTTACTATTCTTTATTATCTTACATAAATTGATGTTTTATAAATAACATTTTTGATGAATGAGGTTGACCCATATGTTGTCGTGTCGGTATTCAATATGTTATGCCATCATAAACATGTGTTTATGCTCATGGATCATTTTGACGTAATACATTGCATGAATGTATGTTATATAAGATGTGACTCGCACTGTATACTTTAGCAAATACCTGCACGTTTTTAAATCGGGTACTTTTCAGCAGTTTTCTAGTTGTAACATGCCAGCGACAAGAACATCAGTCTGTATAGCGCCTACACAAAAGACATCATCAATTCCGACTACAATAACAATGACGCGGTCAATGAGAAGTAAACGTATAATACAAAGTACACTAAGCATAACAACAAGTATTAATGTAAGTAGCATTTAAATAACATTGCCATTGTATAGTTATTGTCTTTGAATGATTACACATCTACGTGCTTAGCTATGAACAATTAAGATTCATGTTGAACTATGAATTGGCATTATTCTCAACGTAAATACACATCATTATATATACGTTTGTTTTCAAAAGCTCACGTTTTGAAAGCCAACCGTTTTGTCTGAATAAAATATATAGTTATATGTGTGTTTAATAGGCGACCGCATTCAGATACTGGTACGACACCACTTAGCAAACGTACTGCAGAATAAGCACTTAACAACAGCGATAACCATTAATTAAGGCATGGTTTTTGAAGACGATGCAAGGACACCATGACCAATAAAGAACATAGCTCATCCGCTGCTGCGTCAAGAAATATTTCACCTGCCACAACTTTAGTTCTAAGAAGAATGGAAGACGATATAGAAGCAATTGGAAACCATAGTTCCCAAGCGGATGATGTTTTAAAGCGAAGTTATTGTCCTCCTCTTTCAGTCGTTTATGAACACGTGATCACTTCACTTGTGATGATGAAGATGAATGGCCAGTCATCAAGCAATGGCAGGTGATTTTATTGTGATTCATATTGACAAGTCATTCGCGACTTAAGGCGCTGTAAGTTATCCACTTGAAATGCAGGACATTGAACTTAACAATGAAAAAAAAACACACATCCTAGTAAGTACTCTATTTCCTTGACTACAAACGAAGTATTTAAAATGGTCGTAGAGTTACGTAAATTGGCAACACCCATAGGGATATAAAACACTGTTTGAAGAGTGTATTGGACCTAAATGAAAACATTGAAGAAAATAAATTGTCAAGCAGATTGCCTCACACAAACCGAAACGCAAGGTTTATATCCTTTTAGAAATGTCAGAATCTCTGATTAACACCGTTTTATAAATTATTAGACATACCATCAATATAATAAGCATCTGTTATGTTTTTGATTTGTGCATTGTATTTATGTTTATTATTTAAACTATATATTCTTTGTTCATTTAACCAAATCATTTTAAAAACATAGCGATTTTAATATGTCTTCGTTTTTATGTGATCCATGTGTCTAGTCATTTATAAATTTCATTTTGTAACATAGTATGTGTTTGCTTAAAAGATGCTTATTTCAGACTAATCAATGTTAACGGATACAACAAATATACATGAAAATTCGTCCTTAAACATACTAAACTTTGAAATAACTTAGTTCAGGTAATGTTTAAAAAAGCCAAACATATTAAAGTTCAAAAAGTGTAAAGTACACATAGAATTTTGTTTATAAATGCATATAAATGCATATATAGGGTTTTGTCGTAGATATAGAATAGGACTTTTGTTCATTAAAATAAGTCTGTATGTATATTGTCGTGTAAGTGGTGATACATAACATTGATTCAAAGGTAGGTGTTCACATTTTGTACGTGCCAAAGTGATATTTAGTTTACGATTTACCAATATAATACACAGCCTGAAGTATTTACACATCAAAAGAAGTGTATAGTAATGCCTGCACATAGTGTTAGAACATTTATTGTCTATTGTGTTTTTGTCTTGTTTTAAACTTTTTGGTACTTAAGTCTCTTTCCATAAAAAAGAGAATAAGTGTTTGACAAGCTTTCTCAACTGCGTGTGCAGCTGAGGCTTTTATATGTTTCAATTTTATTCAATTATGGAGTTGTACACTTGTTTTTGGATCAGTCAACGTCTGAATTATGTGTATTATAATTTGAACATTCTCATTTCGAACATGAAACACAACAACCTTGACTTATGGCAAAAAGAACGTGTCTTTTTCACTGTTCTCGTATTTACAATCTATTACGTGTTATTTCATTCACAATGACACTACACGTTTCTTTGTTAAAATGAACGATGCGCTTTATAAGTGATACATATAAAAAGTGTAATATTTGCTTCCAGTTATCGAAATATTATTCATTAATTGATGTAGTTAACGTTCGTTGCAAAAGGTTTTTCTGCCATGCTTGCTATGAAATTGCAATAATTACCTCAAATAAAACAAAAATATTATAAACTTTACTGGATTTATTAATATTGTGTTTACATTTGTCTACCGAATATTGCATTGTTTAACACGTATCATGTCAGCGACTTAAGTAGTTATTTTGCTAAAATAAAAGACAATCGTAAGATGTAAGAATTGCTCTCCTGATAATGTTTTTTTTTGCATTTCATTAATCCCACGGAAATAGCATAATAATTTTTAATAACAATTATCAGTTATGTTTTATCTATAGAAACAAAAGCATACATTTGATAATACGTTTTACAACATTTAGGCAAAATCTAAACGTTATTTAAATGCAGCGTGTACATTCGTGAGCATTCTACTTCATACTAGAGCATTGAATGTTATCAATGGATCTGGTGTCCTTTTGGCTCACCTTTTATGAATGCAGTTGGAATAACAATGCTATATATGATATTCAATTATATAACTACAGCATTTGCATAAATAAGCATCCTTTTTATTAAGATGTGCCAAATTTTAGCTTCGTATGTCTAGTTACAACACGCATGTAAACGGATATAATGATTAATAAACTTAACGAAAAGAAAAATGTCCCATTGTATGAATGTGTATATTGACCTTGTAACGCGCATGCGCAGAAAAACGGACGTTGGCGTGTGTTATCTATTGATAAAGTTAAATGAGGGTAGATACTAAAACAGTTAATTTAGAAATCCCATTTCCTTCTTTTGTGTTAATATAGTATAGCTTATTTATTGATATCAAAACTGTAATTCGTTTTGTATGTTATGATTGATTGATGTCATTCAAACGCTGATGCGAATGTATTTGTTAGAGATGGGTTTATAGAATCAATACACTTATATCAAATACCTGTTAAACGAAGTTACTATACAAACTTAACTCTTGTTAGAATCGAAACAATATCATTCTCGATGATCATGACAATTAGTTATGAAATAGCCAATTATTAAGCCCAATGAAACGCATGTTTAACTGGCATGCAACACTATTATTAAGTTCTTAGAAAAGTGTTTCGTTTGTAAGAAGTGTATTTATGTATAGTAACGTTCAAAAACGCGGGGTTTCCAATATATTATATACGCTCTTGCACAGTTGGTACTGAAGTCGATTAACTGAATAAAAAAAAAAACGATTTTAAAAACCAACTCGTCATTATTGGGAAATTTAAATATGTTTGTGTGTCGGTTAGATGTCATTAATTTCTTTGCGTGATTGTTTCTTATCGTTGGTTTTAAGAACAACAATCTTTGAAAAAAAATCAATGAAATGTAGACATTACTGTCCGATTTCTGTCCAGATCTCAAGATTAGTGAAAAACATGTACGTTAATGCACCTTGATATGTCTGTAAGATTGGACGGGATTATGCAGTCAAGGTAACAATTTAGTTTTGAACCAGCCCACCTCACAGATAGATTAATTCATATCGTTTTCTCCTTTAGACGTTCTTTAACAAATACCTGTTCATTTATAATTGTCTCAAACCAGGTTATCCCACGACAAAGAGCTGGTTACTACACGATATACAACAATAGACAATGCTAGAGCAAAACTTAATTTTTCTCTGACTTTATGGGGTAAATAATGTTTGCAATTTTAATTTGAACTTTATATAGCAACGCTGCTGTTCGTGTCGTGACTTTTGATTGTTATGTCGTGTTGCGTTATGATCACATATGTGTCGTGTTCTGAGAAAACTGAGCAAAATGCTTGTGCGTAAGTTGTCATCTCAGATTAGCCTGTGCAGTCCGCACAGGCTAATCAGGGACGACAATTTCCGCTTTTATTGAATTGTTCGTGTATATGATGTATCTTCTTAGCGAAAATCAAGTTTAGGCGGAAAGTGTCGTCCCGGATTAGCCTGTGTGGACTGCACAGGCTAATCTGGGATGACACTTTACGCACAAGCATTTTGCCCAGTTTTCTCAGAACACGCCACATATGCGTTGTTATTAGCTTATGCAAAACGTCGAGAGTTTGAAGTCGGAAGACAAGCAAGATAACAAATGTGGGGAAAATCCATTAAATCCATGAAACGTGACTGATTTGAGTTGCAAAAATAACCTAGCGAAGGGAAATAACCCGGTCGTGTTTATTAAATTGGACGGCCGCAGTCATAGCCCTCTACGTTGGAAATTTTATATTAAAATGACAAGGCTAGTTTCTTTCTGTCTTTTATCTCATAAATGAACACTCAATTGAGACGTTTTCAAGTGACGTAGATATATTACTCCATATACTACTCATAAAACCTGTAAGTGTTACATGTGTACACAAATGTACCTGAAAAAGTGCGTGGGACCATTAATGTGGACCAAGAAACAAATTATCTAACAAGCAAACTTTTCTCATAAAGCGCAAAATTGACCAAATGTCTTCAATAATACTAACCTGATCAAACGATCCCTCCGATAGGCCCATGATTTATACAACCAGGATTTAGTACCACTTTACGATGTTCCATACCAAATATTAACGCGGCGTCCTGCACTTTCATGCACGTTTTTTTACAGTTGTATGGGTTATAAACGAGTATATATAAAAATCGAACGTAAGGTCGTTGCCAGTTTTGACCAATGGCACAGAATTTAAACAAAACGTGAACATGGCCAATATCTTATGTACCAAATATAAAAGTTGTGGGTCTCGTGGTATCACAGAGAACGAGTAGTCGTGATTTGTTAGTACATTTAAAACATTGATCGTCCAACCCACAATGATAAAGAGTGCAGAATCAATATCCCCTTTTAAACCTACGCAGGTAACCAATGAGATGCCTCCATACAACATCGATTGATGCAGGGCATTAACGAGTTATTATTTCAATCTTTTTTTCTTTTTTTTCATAATATAAAGAACAGAATGCTCTCTGCTGAATCATTGCAACGCATCAATTAATTAATTTACTGACGTGTAGCCTAAAACGCATAGAAGTAGTTCCCAATGGACACGTTTGTGAATATTACTATTAAAGCCTATTGGCGACCGCCAGCAGTCTACATAGATTTAAATATGTGTATATTGTTTCTTTATTCGTTAATTCTTAATCATGCGTGAGTTTCAAATATATACAAAATATTACGAAAAATGCGATGACTTTCATTAAAAAAAAGTAACAAACTGATACTCTTTCTAAAGCTTGAACACGTTCACTTGTGATTTCAGTGGTTCCCAATTGACATTAACCTTTTGTCCGCACTAAACTGCTCTACATGAATTTCGTTACCGTTTAAACTTCGTTCAGCCAAGCGCGTGATTCACTGTGTATGGATCGCAATTCTATGGATGTTAAACCAGTCGGAAATAAACGGGGTAGAGAAAATGTAGGGGTATAAAGTACAGTAATACAAAACCAACGCTGGAGTCGATACTGGATGGTTATATTACACCGGTCATTTGCAGCTTTATGTTAAGTTTTCTACACTGTGGAAACGGATGTAAAGCATAAGACATAGTTTTGTGAAGGTTGTAAAAGTCAAGGATTTTTTTTTTAACAGCATTATGTGTTAATGGATTTTTTAACAGGTATGTACACATTTGTAATTTTCAAATCTTTTTTGAATAGAGAATATAATATTGATAATACGCGCCAGATTACAAGTTCGCATTCTTCAAACTAACAATCTTCGATTATCATAATCCTCATCAATATCACCATTATGATCATCTTCATCACCATCGTCGTCGTCGTCATCATCATCACCATGATAATCATCATTTCATCATCACCCTCAGGAGCAGAAGCAGCATCACCACCATCATTTTTATCATAGTTGTAATAATCATCATCATAATAACCATCTTCTTCATCTGCTTCTTTATTATCAATATAATCATCAGCAGTATCAACAGCATAGCCATCATTACAAACAGTATCACCATCATCAACATCATCATCAACATCACCAGTATCATCATACTCATCATCAACGTCATTTAGATCATCATCATCGTCAAACTGTTTTCTGTATTCGTATTATATATACAATGCAGTCTTTCGGACGGGTTTCTTGCCTCTTATTCCTTTCTCATAATACAATTCTTCTTTCGTTAACAACACATATTTCAATGGATAAATTAATTGAGCTCAATAACATATACTTCATTTAACGAAAAGAACAACAAGTACAGCGAGTATAATATTTTTAAATATGGAAATACATGTTAATTCTAGACATTATGAAAATGTACTTTTTTTTAAACTTCAAAAGTCAGAAATTACTTTGAGTTCTGACCTTGTTAGGCCTTTGAAAATAATCTGATTTAACATGATATGTGTAAAACAAGTTGCGTGATTATGATACAACTTTGCTTCACTAGCCTCACCGTGTTAAACGATATCATAATGTATCAACATTGACAATGCATTTGTTTAGAATGTAATGTTTGAGAGAAAAAAGAACCCGTAAAGTATATTATTTTACAATGTTTATGTTCTCAAAAACAAAAAAACGTTATTGACGACACAGTGGTTTGCTGCATATATATTCCGTGAGTCGTATGTATTATTTATATAATTTATGCATTATGTCGTACCTTCATTTAGCTTAAAAAGTATCATTTATTACAATAAACATGCGATTGGAAATAAACCACTTAAACATTTAGAACTGCGTGATAAATTATTGATGAAAATAAGTGCTCACGGACTTTATAGGAAAGTAAACAATATAATCATCGATCAAACAAACATATCGGTTGCTGCCCTATATTGAAATCGAATAGCAAAACAAAAGAACTGCGTGAGCGTGAAAGAGGTTTCGCACGTAGATGGGGTTTCTGTTAATAGTGGTTATTATTAAACAGTTTAAATACGTCATGCTGTGTGCGTTGTTGTTGTTATTAAGCGCTCACACATAAGGCTGAACAGTCTATGCATGTAAGATGTAAACTACAACGTGAAATACCCATTAAACTCTAGTTAAATATATGTATAGTATAGAACACTATTATTTTAACTTTATCCCTAACAATTTATGTTGACAATTGCATTTAATCGCTAGGAATACAAATGGATTTAAACATCACTATAAATGGGGTGTATAATCTTTAAACGAGAAAACACGATTTCATTAAATAACACTATTATAACAATTGAACTCGTATTGAAATGTTCAAGGGTATTATTTAATACCTTATTGTATTGATATGTTATTGATATTTTAATACTGCACACATGCTATCAAAGAATGGAGTTTCATTTACATCCAGGCAACTGAACAACTTAAACTTATCAGTAGGCTAGTATGTGAATATATGTGCCTCCATTTGGATTAGAACTTCCGCCAACATAAACCGCCGACTGTAATGAGGACTATAACTGCATTATTACCCCTTAATCAATTGTGCACATGCGTGTAGTGGTGCGTGTAGTGGTGCTTCAATTACATTTTATTAATAAATATAATAATAGCTCTTCTTATGTTGGTTTCCTTGCACCCGCTTAGGTGAGCACGGGCCTAGGGTTTATAATAAAATAAAATAAATATGTTTTGAAAGACATACGGGTTAAGCTATCATTCGATATTATACATATTGACATCGGAATTTATGAGCATATAATACGGCAGTTACCGTCGATATGCCCCTTTAAGAACATAACTCTCCCTAACCCGCGCACTAGCGCAGTAGGATTTTGAAAGGCGCAATTGATCTTTGTCCCGACCAATATTTAAGCGCGGTATAAATATTCAACGTGTAAGTGTTATAGTTCTTCTTGAATGCTTTGAACTTTTATGATAACATGCGTACAGCTCAACGACCCGCAGTGTCAATAGCTAGGAGTTGGATTATAACACCTAGGATAATGTTGGGTTATTAGATATGGGCTTATTAAGTTATTATTCACTTAAAAAGACCCTCTCCGCCTCCCGCCATTTAACCTATCGTTGTTCACCTTAAAGCGATTCTTAAAACGCATAAGTGGAAACATGGACATCGTCATTAAACGACAAAAGAGAAATTCGAAAATGTGATTATATTGACGACAGAATAGTTTACAGTGCAAATCTATAAGTAAGTTGTTGATAGAATAAGCGTTATGATTTCCATTCACATGTTTGCTTTACAAAAATGTTAGAAGGAAATTAATCAACGTACTATCGTTTGTACTGTATTCGTTTCCCCTTTTCATGGAAAATATTTTCATTTAGGTAGTGTTTTGTTTCAAACCTAAATTATTCAACTCTTACCGACATTTGAAACTGTTAAGGGATTGACAAACCAAACCATATGAACTTGAATTGTCATTTTTTTTATTTTTTTTTAAAGAAACCCNACATGGCTTCATTACCAACCCTGGGGCGCCCTGCCCACATAGGTCACACCCACCCAAAATTGCCTTTACTATAACTTCTTCATTTCTACACCAATTCACTTCTAATTGATACTGAACTTCTCTATGACAATACGGTCAATCTCGACTATGCATGGCCCCATTACCAACCCTGGGGCACACCTAGGTCAAACATTCGGTTTGGGGATACGTGTCGGCCTCTGCCGCGCCATTTCTAGTTATAATTATGCTTCCGTCATTTGTCAAATCTGTTAAAATGCCTCGTAACAAATGTGTCCCGATAAAGTTAAAAAAGGAATCGTTCCTTATCTAATTCCTAGCGATAAAACTACTCAATCACACATTGAACTTAAATAAATATTTGAATAATGATGTCGCATTCTTTCGGTGCATCCCCAATCAAAATGATGTCACTAGCAGCTTAGCATCGCTATTGTATAGTCCGCTCTGACATCATAAAATATTATATATTGCGAAATTAGTCATTTGTTTTCAGTCATTTACAGTTATTAAAGTTATTATATTTAATACAAAATTGGACTTATGAATGATAGATAAAAAAAAATGTAAATCATGGCAAATGTCCACATAATGGGTGTAACAATAATTGTAAAACTCCAAAAATATACTCATCCTTGTTCTCGATTCGTTTTATAAAGTGAGGACGCACACAAATAACTCTGTATCAGTGGTATAAACACAAATACAAGTGTTATTATTTTAGTACACTATTATCAGCTGATTAGTTGGCAGTTATTTTCTTAAATGATCGTGACTATACGGAATGTCATTTTTTTAGTGTTCTTCTTTGCACTGGCCTCCTTGGACAGTGTCACAACCTACAATGCGAGCGCGTGCTTTGGTAGCGACGGTAGTACGTGTAATACCCTGGTTCTTGATCAGTGTAAGGACAGTGAACGAATCTATATCAGTGACCAGAAGTATGGGGTCAAGGTTGGGACATGTAATAACAACAAAACCAGATGTTTAACGTAAGTCTATAAATAAAGTTAATCAACTTGAAAGTGATCGACTTAATTAAAAACTCGCTTACTTGTTACATCATTAGACTAACATAATTTGTTTTTTAAAGCCACATTAACGCTAAAAGTCAACAAATATTTCGTAAAATAAAAACTAACCCAGAAAACAATCAATGCTCCCTTTAACAAAAGCCAAAATGTAAACGCTAGATGTGGTCTGGTAACATATATTTAACGAGATACAAAATGCTCGTTTTTTGGTGGCACAAAATATTCCATTTTAATTCCCCGCAACGTTATATATTCATACGACACACGAAAACGAAATTGGTGCATAAACATGTGTTGAATATATTTTACAACAAAAAAATGCCTTTTGTATCTTGTTAAATCTATGTAAAAAGACCACATTTAGCGTTGAATTTTTTCTTTTTGCTATAAGGAACACTGATTGTTTAGGGGTTAACTTTATTTTATGTAATATTTTACGAAATATTCGTTGATTTTTTTAGCGTTTGTGGGTCTTTTAAGCATTTCATTATGCTAAAATATAAATTCATGACGTCGAATGGTGCACAATTGAAACTTGCGTATACATCGCTTAGTAGTTTAACAAACCGTTGATAATCACTAGGTTCACAGTATTCACGTATTTTCATGACGAACGTGTATATTTTACACAATATATCGTTTCTAAAGGTGTTATACTAGCATTATGTGAGAATCATTCAGATTCAAAATAAGAACGAAACGGAGTGTCTGACCTCATTGATTCAGACCAGGCTCAGGATGTTGCGCATATACAGCGGGCGACTGTTTGGAGAGCTTAAATCACGCACATTCCTATAACCTCCATCGAGCATGTTCCGGAAGGTCAGAGTGCGAAACGCAAGTTGGACGGCAAAGCAACATTAGATGCAATGGAAGCATTTCTGTGTCTTCATACGCGACTCATTCGTACTCGTGTATTACAGGTATGAGGTTTCCATGATGAATCCGTTATATACTTATTGAAAAACTATATTGTGTCTGCTACATATTCTACATCATATTTAAATAAGATTTTGCTTATGCGGATATACAAATAATATTGAAGAAAACATATTAGTACGGACACACACATATGTTGCATAACTTAATACTCATCAACGTACATGTTTTTTTTTCTGCTTAGCATGTGTTATGCTCAGTTACCCCTTGCGCTAGTGTTTTATTTAAGACATGACACATGTTGAAAATGGAATTTAACACATAAATACACACAATTATCAAAGTTGGGTTCATCTCACTTGGAGAAACCAATGCGAATCAGTTAATTCGGTTTCGACTGTCTTGAAAACTATCACAACTACAACTACTATGACTCAACTAGTGACTAATATACATAATTTAACATGATATTGAACATCGCGGGAGTTATGTATAGCTTAATATACATGGATCATAGAACAAAATATTGGTTTCATTCATGTACCTAACAATTCAGGTTCTAACACCGAAATCTCAAATGCTGATGTGCATGTCTTTTATGCTTTCTTGCAGTATATCATGTAAGTTTTGCAATAATCTGTGTTGTGTTTCCAGATATAATTGACTTTTGCGGACCATCCTCTACCAGCGGCAAATCTGTCCACATTATATTCGACGCACAAACATCGTCATTCAATGCGGCCTCGAATTGCTCCTGTAGCATCTCATCTAGCCAAACATTGGTTGTCAACTATGTCGATATTAGGATGGCAACGTTCCATACAGAGGCCCCAGGGACAGATTGCTCCTCGGCACGGTTTGAGAGTGTCCCTCTGATCACATTGCCCAAACAATGCAACAATGGTGTAAACGAAGAGGTGAATTTCGTGTTCCAGACTAGTGTTAATACGACGGGAGTAAAGGAATTACGTTTGGTGTTAAATGATTTGTACAGAAAAGGAGCATATGACAGGCCTTTGTTTATTTGGGTTTCTGTTACAGGTACGTACCCAACATTACGAAAGCACATACATCACTTAAACAGAGTAATTGTATCTGCTACATTAAATGAGTCGTATCTTAATACAACGCCGTTCGTATGTGTATTATTCGTCACACAATGAAACATGAATGCACAGGTACATAGCGATTGATTGTGTTAGGATGCGATATGCTGATATTAAATTGACATTTTTTCTTCTTGCATTTGCATCTTAACATATTCTACGACATATTCTTTGCAGCACTTATGAACGCAAACGTTGACGTGAAATGCACAAAAAGTCCGATTGACCCAACGTTGACATCAACATCTATAATCACTACCTCTTCAGCGACTAACACGCAATCAACTATACAGCTAACTAATTCTACAAATATTGGAGGTAGTTAAATATTGTGCCTTGTATATGCTAGTAGTGATGCTAGGAAATAATCGATTAGCACCATATAAAACTAAGTAAATAAAATCCTATTTAAATATTTAAATATTTGTCCAACATTTACAGCAAATACATGCATATGTTTATTTATTTTTTAATAGCTGGCATTTTTTTAATAACACACATTTTTATATCTCATAGTTTTAGATGATGGGCCATCCAGAGGTGCGATTGTTGGTGGTGTCGTTGCAGCAGTTGTTGTTTTACTGATTATTGCTGGTGTATTATTCTACATCCTGGTATACAAAAGGTAATTTTGGGACATTAAATAATTTGTTAACAAGTTTGTATAAAAAGTAAACATATTGGAATTACTAAATTAGGATTTAATAGCAGCAGATGTTTTTCGTAGCACACATAGGACATATCAACGCTTAGGCTATTATATTTGTATTTAATAATAGGGAAATGCAGCATTTCTATACAATATCATCTCATGAAGGTAGGATACAGATATATATCATCCATGTTGTAACATTTAGTGTGATGTGCTCTTTCGATGACTCACAAGTAAAACGTGTATCCTCTGTTGCGGTGTTGAACGTGATATGTCACGTAGTCGAACATTTGCGAGAGAGTTCATACGTTTGTATTTGTATCGCTTTCATCTTATGACATGTACATTAAGATCGCGTGTTTATTTAACGGAAGAGGATGCCATATAAAGCACTTTCTTGAGCGAGTTCATTCTGTTTGTATTTGTATCGCTTTCATCTGATGACATGTGCATTAAAATCGCGTGTTTATTTAACGAGAATGTAGAAACACTGGTCAAGGCATTGTTGTGTTTGGTAAAACAATAACCAAATCTGAAACAAGTACTGTTCCTTTTTCCGAATGTAATATAACTTTACAATGTTGTCTACGTCAATACCAGATGTCAACTAAAACACATCTACTAGTTTTTCCTTTTTTACGGATTTTAAATGACACATAGATATTGAATATATACCATTTACAACATGGATTCGAATTAAGATCTTTAAAATTGACAGTTAAGTGCTTGAAATGATGTATACGTAATTGATTAGACCGTTAGAAAAAATCTCAGATGTAACATGGGATTATGCCGCTCAAGCAGAAAAACATATACTTTACAAAATTCAAATCGATGAAGAACAAATTGCTTGTAGGACATCCGAATTAGTGTAAATAAACGAATTCGATTTTTTTTAATGGGAACGGCTTCAATATCAAAGCGACAAAAACCACCTTATAACTGTTAATAGAATGCGGAATTCACTTAGCCCACAGCATTTGACCGACCTGGTACCTCAATATGTCGGAGCTGCTACTTGCTTTAATCTCTGCTGCGAATGACGTTACTATGATTTTTTCCTGCCTGGCAATACAAACGTGAATGATAACATTTGACACGAGAATCGACTACGACACCGATAATGTTAGTGTATAGTGTCGTAAGTATCGGAAGTATATTACAACGAAATGTTTTAAAGACATAATTATTCCCCAAAATACCCTATACAATTTTTAAAACTATGAAAAGAGCGATGCTAACTAACTAGCTCAAAAAACTATAAAACATATTGCTCGTCGAAATGAATATAACCCAATTGCTAAGAGCCTCTGAAGGCTCGGATATGAAAACAGTTTATGCATTAAAGGGGAAACCTGGTTCTACTTTGCTCACAATTAGTTTTATAAAATCTTACTGTTGCCTGTTTGTTATTTGAAGATCAGCAAACATGATATTGTAAGAAATAATTGTTAAATGAATACTATTACATATGTGTTGGCATGTTCATGTTTGTACCTTACATACATATTTGATATCGTTTATGTTGTGTATGGCACTTATAGTTCATGGAACATTAACCTATTCATTCACATCATTCATTTAATGTATTTACAGGCGAAGAATTCGTAACCCACTAACAAAAAACCATCTTCCGATTGACCGTGCGACGGATCATCGTGTTGCTGGCAGGTTATCAGGAACCGTTAACGATAACTCACCAGATGATATTAGTGTTGGTGAAAGCGGTATATATGTCGAATTGAGAGGGCGGTCGGGTCCAGATTACGCCACATTAGCATTCCCTTCTAATAGTGGAACACAAAAACTTGTCTTACCACCAAGACAAAACCGTCTGTAAGACAATCGCAACACAATTTACCAGAACCCATGGCATTCCTGAGTATCAGCAATTTACCAACTACAGAATAGAGGAACACGGTCGCAAGATAAAAGGCAAAAATACAACGACAACTTTAAACCATTGGCAGAGATATGGCCATCGGCAGCACATCATCTTGGCAGAAATGCTGATCAAATTGGTTAAGAAAACACTTCGAACTTAGTCACACTACGAATTGTCCATGTGATTTACAATACGACTTGATTTTGTGATTCACAGCATTGAAAACAGCCTGATGGACAGGAAATGCTAATTGCTTGTGCGTGTGATGTTGACGGTAGATAGTCATGATGTCAGTAGTATTGTGATTGACATGCCTGCAGTGATGAATTAGTCAATTTGTCAGTTTACCTTTACTGTCGCGGTTATGTTTTTCTGAATTGTATAGACAAATTGCCACTTTACTAAAAAGAAGGATCGGTGCTCACACTTTTTTCTACTGATAATAATTCTGAAGTTGCATAGTTTTTGATGTAAATAGAATCTTTTCAAAATGATATGTAGTATCCTATTTAAAAAGTAACCACATATAATGTTGTATTGTAAGCGTATTTATTTTCACTACATCGTTTTCTACTGCTGTGTGCATTTCAAAGCAAGTGTAACCTATTTGTGAATTCAGTTTTAGAAGTCGAGGTCGATGGCACCGATACTCATTGTATTTCATATGCGTTTTACTACTAAGTTTCAAACATGTAATTCACATTGGAACGAACAAAAATATATTTACTAATATATACTCGCTGCAAAATGTCTTTGCGGGATGACCTAATTACAGCTCCACTAAGAAACAAAAACGTTTTTCTGCTGTGCCATTTGGAAATACTCACTTCTTTTCATACCTAAGATTTTGAACCAGCATTAAGTTGAATGAAAATGTTCGCAATGTATTCTATTGCACTATAACGGAATTATAACTTGTTGATTACATGTATACGGACATATTCTTTTTCTGTATTCATGAAACAAAAATGAATACACGCATGAATTGGCAATTGTGATCCTGATTTCTACGACTGCGACATGGTTGTGTCAGCCAAAAATCGTCCTAACATTACGATCGAAGAGAAAAGAAAGAAAACGAAAACATGCAATTTGTAATTATCTCCACAGTTCACATCATCAACATATCAAAACAAGTACAATTGTTAAATAAACTCACGCTTGAGAAATATACGATAAATATTACTAGATAAATTAACGTATTTATTTTAAATGATATATATATATAAATTGGCAAACTCAGTTGATTGTATATAAATCAGGAATTTTATTTAGCTTCACTATATAATATTTAGCAAGATTGGATTGATACATATTTACCAACGATGCATGTAAAGATGACTAAATTGTGTAGCTATTTTATTAGGTTATCCATTTAATGTAAGATTCCTTATCTTTATTGAGTCTTTAACGCAAAAGGCCACTTAACTAATTTTGCCCTATTATCCATAAACATCAATCCCAAAATGTGCAAGATAGATGATCTTTTAATTAAAAAATAAAAACTCTTATAATTATATCGTTTTCGAAAATCGTCGAAACATTGGCAAAAAGCCTACACGTATATTCGTTTGTAATATCTTGTGAATTACAGAAGGGACAATTTTGTTGATTTCTTGCAATACTATTTCGTGCATATTTACCAATTTCATTTCCGAATGGATAAGCCGATAGTTTCAGTCTTGTGGAATAGATAATCATGATGTATCAAAACATGTCTCAATAATGTCAAAATATTCATTGTTCTCTACTAGCATAAACGTATGTCGTTATTGCTATTGCGCTATATGTGACTAAAGTATGTTGATGACTTTGATTGAAGGCTCACTTAAAGGATACATATTAGGAGTGTGGTATCTGTTGAATGTGGATTTTAAAAAATAAGTCTCCTGAGGCACTGTGTTCTACCGTTGTCTGCATTCAGTGGTGATGTATAATTTTAGAAGTTGGATGACTTTTCTTATTTATTGCAATAAATCTAAGGACATATACATAACTAAAATGATATCAGACTTGCGAAATCTGATTAAAGGAAAGGCAAAGGCAAGCTTTGGTGGTTTGCTGTTTTTAATAGGACCTTATGGTAATTGGAATTAGTGAAAACAATGTTTAACACTGCTAGCTAGTATATCAAGGTATGCCTCATATATAAAAGTGTCTATACAAAGCTGAACTGGATATTTATTTACAATTTAATTTTTGTTTCAATTCTTGACTAAATAAATTACGTATGTTTCAAAATACTCATAGATGATTACAAATCGACATGATCAACATTTTCAGAACCATATGCCACACCATAACTGCTCAACAATGACTTCACAATGAATACCCGCTATTTGACCTATTAATGCAGCCTTCAACACTTTTATTCGTACACCTTTGTTTTAATAGTTCAATTTTAAGTACTTATAATGTAGCAACAATGAAAAGCACTAAATAAATAACACCACTGATAATATTTTGGCAAAAGATAATACTTTGTACAAAATTAAATTAAGTTAACGGCTTTTATAGCTTCACCAACCGAAACTCCTACTTACATTTAAATAGCCAATGAAGTTACATACAGTAAAAACATACTAAAAAAATCAAAACTATGTGCATGTGTAACCTCAATCGGATCGGCATCATGATTGGATATGTCGTAAACTAACTCCGCGTTTATGATGTTTAACGTTTAAAGGAAGGCTCTTATTAGCGAAAATCCAGCTTAGGCGGAAAGTGTCGTCCTTGATTAGCCTGTGCCCAATAAATCTGTAAACCAGGGTCAAAGGACTACATTATTCCTTTCGAAATAGATAATAATTAAATACGGTAATAAATGTTTTTTTATTCAGATTCAAAAGGGGTGTGTTCTATTAAAGGTTAAAAATGCGCAAACTGGATGCCATGACAAAAAAGTCACATGCTGTCAGTTTGATAATAAGTCCTCATGGTTGAATGCATGATGCATATAATTTTACACTACAGTTGACATGATTTATCTTGGTATAAATTTGAGGTAATTATGTTAGCAATACAAAAACAACCCCTTTCTTTTCACGTCATTGTAATACTGGTTTCTAGCCTCACATCTGTTTTNGGAGGGTCTACTTAAAATGGCAGCCTTCATGCCACTGAATGCTGGTTTGTAATTTATATGGTAAATCTTTTGAGATACAACAGACACATTTTGTATATGGTGTTTGTTTTTAAAGGTTATGACCGTATCTTTCTAAAAATGAATTATAATATGATAATAGGTGCTACCTAATTTACGGGCAAAAGCTTATGTGATGTTTGTTAAAGATAGCACGGGTAATATATGTCTGCATATTATCATGCAACAAAACATTTAATTTCTTTACATTACAATATGTAATCGAGCAGAGCAATATAATATATATTAGATCGCTGTGGCTTAGTGGATATGGTGTACGCCTAGCGATCGGGAGGTCATGGGTTCGAACCCCACTGGGAGCGTTCCTTTGATCTCCCCCAAAGACACCAAGTACTGGTTCTAGTCCCAGGAAACGGACTCGATAGCGTTTATATAAGCCTACGGCTTTCGATGCAATCGAGCTAAAATAAATAGGTTAAAACTAATAAAATGTAATTTGTTTTAATAAAAAACAAGTTAATGAAGCTATGCTTTATATATAGGAACCCCTTGTACTGTTTTCAAACTCTTAAACATGTATTTTAATTTTTGTTTACTTTTAAACAATGTTAGAATTTAAAAAAAAATATATCGTGAAACTGTGTTTTATTGATGTTGTACATATGCAGTGATGTCATTTATTTTAAAGAGTTAGATTATTTCTAAAACTAGAAGGGATTTTAATTAACTTTCTAATTATGCTTACCGGTTAGTATAAAAAAAGAAAGGAGCCGTACTTCATTATTTTGGTCCCACGTCTAAATCATCGCGTCGTAAATGAAACCCCATGCATATGTAAATGAAAAACTTTGTGTACTTAATTAATGTTAATAAACTCATAAACGAAACAATGCTTGCGGGAGTGTTTGCATCTATCTTGAAAGAAGTGCATACCCTTCATTCACTGTGCAAAATTACACAGACCAGAAATATCACCTTTGGACACAATACTCTTTGCATATCTTTGGCACTGTTAGAGCTTATGTCATGAAATGTTGTGAACTTATTGTATTTTTCTTAATCCTCAGGAATTAAAAGTTGGTTAAAACTATCGCTTATGGCATACACAGATTGAACATTACTAGGTTGGCGCTAAGGAAAAAATTAGTAGCAAAAATTCAGATTTATGATGAAGACCCACATCATAAGCTTATTGCTAAAAATATGAGTGTACCTAACGCTTATCGGCTAAATGTGTAAGTGTCATGATATTAAGATGATTAACTCTTGATCCATTTGCTGATGTTATATATCTACCATGTAGTAGTTACTTCCCTTGATATCTTTGATACTGATTGTTATAATGTATATTTGCTTCACTTCACATGAAGCCATTGAACCAGTAACACGCAATAAAAGTATATACAAACTTATGGCGTTCTTATGATTGATGAACATATTATTATAATGACCAACATTATGACAGTAAGACTAATACAAAATAAACCACAGCATACTTATTTTCACGAATTTATTGTTTTCAACAAGCATTGTATGAAATCGTCTACCAGACCATATTTAAATAAAATATAATCAAATATTTTTCATCTGAATTTAATTGCAATATTTCGTTTATTTTCATTTCATTTAATTCATTTTCATGTTTTGAGAGTAAAGATATTCAGTCATTATGAAATGTGGCATTAAACATATAGACAACAGCTTCTTATTGCATTTGAATGAGGCAGTTTTCACATGAACATGATTATAAATAACAACCCGATTATTAAACTGCATGTACATCCCAATTGATTTAAGTCAAATTTTTGTATGTTCAAGCTCATAAAAAAAATAACACATTCAGTATGTTCATTTATACCCTCATCTTCTCGCCCTTGTTACTGTGCACTCAACACATGGAGTATTAGACACGCTCTTATGAGTTTGCATATACATGTATTCGGATAAGTTCCAAACACGCGTTTGTTAGTTAAAAAGTCATGGCAATAAATGTCAATGAGTTGACTTCATCAAAGATATAGAACCAAAACTAGAGATGTGTTTGTCAGAAACGCAATGCCCCCAACTGCGCCGCTTTTTTTTTACCTTTGACCTTGAAGGATGACCTTGACCTTTCATACTCAAAATGTGCAACTCCATGAGATACACATGCATGCCAAATACCAAGTTGCCATGATCAATATTGCAAAACTTATGACCAATTTTCGAAACCTAAACGCAAGTTTGACAGAATTTCAGAAGGACAGACAGACAGACGGACGGACCGTGCGATCACTATATGTCACCCTACCGGGGCATAAAAAGACCCCACTTTGCCAGTACGCCTTTTGTGAAGAAATAATAACAAGCAGTCTTCAAATAAAATGCATACCGTATTCTACACTTTCGCTTCTTATATGGTCTTCAAAAAATTAATCTCTCAGGGACAGTTCATTGTTGACAAGACTAAAATTCTGCTTTTCGCTTATTTGCATTTTTTTTTAAAGTGTCAGCATAACGTGCAAAATAATAATGGTAATACACAACATGGTGTGTCAAATGATGTTTTAGGCAAGGATTATTAATTTTAGGTATAAGTTCAAGTGTACAACACACTGTTTTGTAATTAAAATATTGCAAAGTGTACTACTGGCACTGCATTATGCACATTTATGATTAAGCAAACATTAACATTCATTTATATGATAATCAAGAAATTTGATACTAAAACCACTTAGTAGATATTGTTTAATGTACAATGTATTACTCAAAGTCATCCTCACACATCACAATGGTCTCTAAACAGAGTGTGCTTTTTTGATTATGGCATACATTTTATGAACTAATACAAATACAGAAAAAAAACGTCTTTAGCTGCCTGGGAACTATCATTTTTAATATCAACAATTCATTTGACGTACCTGATGACTGCAAATTTGTAATTTCACTATTCTTTCACAATGTTTTCACATCTGATAGTTGTTATGCTGTTTATTCTTTTTGCTTACAAACATACAAAGTCTCTTCACAATAATTGCAGTTTCTTTACAGTCCACTAACGTTGAACATTACAGAGCCACAAGAGAGATGGGCTAAACGATCTCGTAATTGGCCCTCACCCGAGATCGTAATGCAAGTTGTTTCAATGGGAGCGTTGGTTACCCCTGTTGGCTGTAAATGGAGTAAAATAAAAATGTGGAGTGGAGAGTTTATTTAAACACAGGTGAATCATACCTGATAAACAGTCTTAACAACACACAAATAAACGTATATGTCCCTTTGAAAATGATAGTCAAAAAAGTACTTTATCCCACGAAAAAAGAGTTGACATCATACATAGTGAAAAACATTGTATTGTGGCTAGCAGAGTCCAACCCAGAAGAATTATTTCAAGAATTTAGGTTGTTGGAGTTATTACGTCTAGGAATAGAAAACTTTGCAGTGTTATATGCTCAAAGAAGTTACCTTATTACATGATAGAAGAGAGAAACTTGATGGAAGCAGTTGACATAGAGGCTGAACCGCAGCGTACATGGGAAGCAACTATAGCGGAAATGATAAACGAAGGACCGAGAATAATTATGAGATTCAGTAAAGTGCGACAGGCTCGTATTGCATTCCCACAGCTACTGATATGGTTTACCAAGACGAAAGCGGAGTTGGAGATACTGACGCTTGAATACAGGAACAGAAACAACCATTGCAAGGATGATAAAGGAATGGTTGATGGATCAGATATTGTTCTTCAAGAAACGCTGAGACGACTGAATGAAATACTGATGCAAGTCCGTGAACGGTTGCTTTGCGAAGGAAGTTGTATTAATGATGAAAACGAAATTCACGAGCGTATGTTACGATGAAGACAATTCATTGGAACACATCAATAGCATTATTTTGAAACTATTATTTACATTTGCGCAAATTTATTTCAAATGTATACTCTCTTCCAGCCAATAGGAATACAGAAACCGGAATTATTACGCATTTCAAACCATTCAGTTTGTGTCTGTGTGAGAAGAGCAAATTTTACGCAGTTATTTCATTACATCATGGTATAAATCATTTGCTTCAACATATTTAAGTTGATGCGATTACACAAACATCGGCTCATGTTTGATCTACTAGACATGTTTGCATAGACAATTCATGTGATACCAACGTCAAGGAATTGGCACCGATGGGCGATTTAATCTATAACATGAATGTCGTGAATCAAAAGCATCGTCACATATCACAATATTGCGACTGTAGTATTTGACAATTATAATCATACACTTTGCACCATATACAAACTTTATATAACAATAATACAAGTAGTAAATCCAGTTTTGAACAAGTCACCAAACTGATGTGTTTGTTTCGTTATACTCGTGGAAACAGTCGTATGGGCCCTATATGTGCCACTGATATGCTTTATACGTTTAGCATGCTACTATAAAAATTAGGACATTACAAATGCGAATTATAAGGTGTGGCCAGTTTTTACCACTGGGACAGGAGTTTAACAAACCGTGAACATGGCCACTATCTTTTGAGCCAAAAATAAAAGTTGTGGGTCTCCTGGTACACGTATCACAGGGAACGATTT
>VMBQ01000722.1:0-28114 GCA_007657795.1 Dreissena rostriformis | reverse complement strand
CCACCACCACCACCCCCTCCACCACCACCACCACCATCCCCGCCACCACCACCACCACCACCACCATCATCATCACCACCACCACCATATATCACCAGCACCATCACCAGCACCATCACCACCACCATCACCACCACCACATCCACGACCACCGCCACCATCACCACCACCACCACCACCACCACAATCACCATCCCCACCGCCACCACCATCATCATCATCATCATCATCTATCGTGTGATAGTCCAAAATCAGCATTGGCTAAACTTTCCATGAATGCATCATCAGATTTTCTGGAAGCAAAACTATAAACAACTTAGAACACATCGGTAGACATATATATAAATATATAAAGCCCTTATACATTTACGTATATTTAAACAAATGTAGTATACACAAGTGAATAACCGTTGGATATGACAAGATACGATATCACATATTGGACTATTGTTTAAGTCATGACGGTACACATCAGACAAAAATGAACGTGTAACTATAGCATATACAAATTCCGGTTGACGTGTGTGTGTGCACGTAAAGAATAGGAAGTGATCATCGAAATAGGATCATAGGTCTCGTCATGGTGTATCACACCCCTATCAGATGTCTTAAACGTGCTGTGGAAAATGGAGTCAATGAAAACGCTATGTCATGTTTTGAAATTGATCAAAATCCCCGGATACATAAGCTGATCTTATCGTACAAAACGTGGTGATTAACTAACCGGCTTAGGTTTAGGTTACACGTAAGGGTATCGACAAAGCTTAAAGTAAACATAACAATTGGAGCGTGTTAACAAAACACACTTAACACTACACGTGTCTTATAAACACTCATTATAAATACTATAATGTACAGCTATCCTTTTTAAAATAAAATTATTATGTTCGAATATCTTTTAAGAAACAAAATTCATACACTATTTGTTTATGTATGTACCGAGTAAGTATTGCAAAAGTCTCCATTTTGCTTTACAATAATGATCTCCACTGCGTTAAGAACAAAGCTACGACAGTATTGTGTATAACATTGAATAATTATAACATCAAAGAAAAAATTCGGCTACAAATGTTTACCTTTGCCGGAATCGAACCCAGAACCTTGTGGTTCAAACTTCAACGCCCTTTGATTATCCAATCATGCTTCGGTTATTAAAACGCTATGTAAGTAATTTTTCAATTCGATGAACAGCGATACACTCGCTATATTAATGATAAGGAAAAAACGAAATCAATGGTAAATATAGTTCTTAGTCATAAGTGTGGTTCCGCTTGTTTAAATGTACATTTGTAAAAGCAATATAAATCAGTTTTATATCAATCTGTACACATACACCGTTTAATATCTGTTCAACAATGAAATAGTTCATTATTAACATCTTACCGATCAAAATATCCAAACAAACATTGAAATATTATAAATAATAACGTTTTGGTATATTTTTGTCGCATTGATTCGGTGCATACAAAATCGAAATGATGTCACTATTTGACTAAGCCTCGACATCATATAGTCCTTTATTACATTATACTATATTATATATGGTAAAAATATATGTTTGTAGTCATATACAGTACTTATAACTAATAGACAATTAAAAAACAAAGGATCAGGAATTCAATTTAAATCATGGCGAGTGTCTACATATAGGTTGTACTAAAATGGTAAAACTAAAAAAACATCGTCATCATCGTTTTCGATTCGTTTTATACAGGGAGTCCACACAAACAAAACTCTATACCAGCATATGAAAAAAAAATACAAATATTATTATTTTAATTCACTATTGTCAGTTGGTAAGTTAGTAGTTATTTTCTTAAATGATCATGACCGTAAAGAATGTCGATTTTCAGTCTCCTTCTTTGCTCTGGTCACCTTGGAAAGCGTCGTCTCCCTTACAACCTACAATGCGAGCGCGTGCTTCGGTAGCGACGGTAGTACGTGTAATACCCTGGTACTGGATCAGTGTTCGGACACTGAACGGATATACCTCAGTGACCAGAAATATGGGGTGAAGGTTGGGTCATGTGATAAAGATAAAACCAAAAATAGATGCCTAACGTAAGTCTATAAATATATAAGATATTACAATAATGAACCTAAATCAACTTGAAAGAAAATCGACTTAATTTGAAACTCGAGTTCCTGTTACATCATAAAAATTAAATAAATTGTTTTGTTTATAGTTTGCGTATCTACTCAACTAGACAGTATCATTAAGATTAATTAAGTATTTGCGAAATAACACTGTCATTTAAGCATTTCATTATTTAAAAAAAAAACATATAAATGGATAACGGCAAATTGTGCACTCTTGAACCTTCCGTCAATATTGCTGAGTAGTTTCAAAAAAAAATAGGCTAATCACTAGATTCACGGTATTCAAACATTTGTTCTACGAATGTGTTTTTTTATAAATACTTTTAGCCTAATATATTGTTTCTAAAGGTGTTATACTAGCATTATGTGAGAATAATTCAACATTAAAATTAAGATTAAGAATGAAATCGAATTTCTTAACTTATTGATTCAGACCAGGCTCTGGCTGCTGCGCCTACACATCGGGTGACTGTATTGAGAGCTTCACACAACTACACGCCTATGACCTCCATCGAACATGTTCCGGTCAGTCCCAGTGTAAAACACAAGTAGGACGGCAAAGCAACATTAGATGCAATGGAGGCATTTCTGTGTCTACATACGCGACTAATTCGTATTCATGCGTTACAGGTAGGAGGTTTTCCCGATGAATATGTTATATACTTATTGAAAAACTAAATTTTATCTGCTACATATTCTACATCATATTTAAATAAGATTTAGTTTATGCGGATATACAAATCATATTTAAGAATACATATTCGTACGCACACACACATATGTTGTATAACTTTTACTCATCAAGGTTCATGTTTTTTTCCGCTAATCATGTGTTATGATCAGTTACCCCTTGCGCTAGTGTTTTATTTAAGACAAAACACATGTTGAAAATGGAATTTACACAAAAATACACACACTAATTAAAGTTGGTTTCATCTCACTGTAAGAAACCAATGCGAATCAGTTAATTCGGAATCGACAGTCTTGGAAACTATCACAACTACAACAACTATGACTCAGCTAGTGACTAATCAACATAATTTTACATGATATTGAAAATCTCTTAAGTTATGTATATCTTAATATATGTGGATCATAGAACTATTTAATGGTTTCATTCATGTACCTTTCCACTCAGGTCCTTAAACCGGAATCTCAGATGCTGATGTGCATGTCTTTCTTGAAGTATATCATGTAAGTTTGGCAATAATCTTTGTTGTGTTTCCAGATATTAATGACTTTTGCGGACCATCCTCTACCAGCGGCAAATCAATCCACATTATATTCGACGCACGAACATCGTCAGTCACTGCGGCCTCGAATTGCTCCTGTAGCCTCTCATCTAGCCAAACATTGGTTGTTAACTATGTCGACATTAGGATGGCAACGTCCCATACAGAGGCCCCAGGGACAGATTGCTCCTCGGCGAGGTTTGAGAGTGTCCCTCTGATCACATTGCCCAAACAATGCAACAATGGTGTAAACGAAGAGGTGAATTTCGTGTTCCAGACTAGTGTTAATACGACGGGAGTAAAGGAATTACGTTTGGTGTTAAATGATTTGTACAGAAAAGGAGCATATGACAGGCCTTTGTTTATTTGGGTTTCTGTTACAGGTACGTACCCAACATTACGAAAGCACATACATCACTTAAACAGAGTAATTGTATCTGCTACATTAAATGAGTCGTATCTTAATACAACGCCGTTCGTATGTGTATTATTCGTCACACAATGAAACATGAATGCACAGGTACATAGCGATTGATTGTGTTAGGATGCGATATGCTGATATTAAATTGACATTTTTTCTTCTTGCATTTGCATCTTAACATATTCTACGACATATTCTTTGCAGCACTTATGAACGCAAACGTTGACGTGAAATGCACAAAAAGTCCGATTGACCCAACGTTGACATCAACATCTATAATCACTACCTCTTCAACGACCAACACGCAATCAACTATACAGCTAACGAATTCTACACATATTGGAGGTAGTTAAATATTGTGCCTTGTATATGCTAGTATTGATGCTAGGAAATAATCGTTTAGCATCATATAAAACTAAGTAAATATAAGCCTATTTAAATATTTAATTATTGGTCCAACATTTACAGCAAATACATGCATATGTTAATTTATTTTTTAATAGCTGGCATTTGTTTTAATAACACACATTTTTCTATCTCATAGTTTTAGATGATGGGCCATCCAGAGGTGCGATTGTTGGTGGTGTCGTTGCAGCAGTTGTTGTTTTACTGATTATTGCTGGTGTGTTATTCTACATCCTGGTATACAAAAGGTAATTTTGGGACATTAAACAATTTGTTAACAAGCATGTATAAAAAGTAAACATATTTGAATTACTAAACGAGTATTTAATAGCAGCAGATGGTTTTCGTAGCACACATAGGACATAACAACGCTTAGGCTATTTTTTTGTATTTAATAATAGGGAAATGCAACATTTATATACAATATCATCTCATGAAGGTAAGGATACAGTAAATTAGCAAGCATGTTGTAACATTAAGTGTGATGTGCTCTTTCTCTGTTGCGATGTTGAACGTGATATGTCACGAAGTCAAACATTTGCGAGAGAGTTCATTCGTTTGTATTTGTATCGCTTTCATCTGATGACATGTACATTAAGATCGCGTGTTTATTTAACGGAAGAGGATGCCATATAAACAACATTTATGATCGAGTTCATATGTTTATTTTTGGATTAATTTCATCTGATGACATTGGCCTAAAGATCGTGTGTCTATTTAACAGGCGAGGGTGCCCTATAAAGCGACCACAACTACGACGGGGAGCCCCAGATGGATCTGTTACAAATATGAGTTACAAGTCACATAGCGAGGAATACGCTGAGATTGGATTTGTTCCTGACATGTCTCCAGTAGAAAATCCAAATTATCAGAGATGTGTCCAAAGCGAAACTGCTCCCTCTACGGGAACACGGGCAAATGATTATTCAGATAATACGACGAGCAACGGACACACATACCAAAATACAATTGGCGTTCAGACGTGTGCACCCGCAATAGTTGTGCCACAAAAGACAACAAGACCGTCAGGGACATTAGCTAAAATACGACAGCAAACCAGTNAATAAAAGCCAACCTTCTGGAAAACCAAGTGTAGTAAAGAGTAATAACACTGCAGCGAAAGATTATGAACATTTGGGAAACGTAAAATCTGGTGTGCTAAACATGAAGTTGATGTTTGAAAATAAAGAGAGCGACAGTGATTCATCGCACCAAAGTTCACCTCGGGGAAACGCAGTAAATGAGTCTGAAGGGCGTGCAAAGCAATCAAACGTCAAAACTTGATGTAATGGGAGAATTATGGTTGACTTCAACACACATTCGCCTGAGAATTATCCATAGTGACTATTGTTGATTTTCTTGTTATTACGTTTAAGTGAGTTATACTTTTGATCGCGATAATTGGATACACTATGCAACACGGATATGTGCTATAAGGCTTGTTGACAATTGATGATACAGTTTTTAACTAAATGAATTTAACAAGTAACTTAAAAAATACTAGAAGTTGATTTATTTAAATTAATCAATTTGGGGTTTATTTTAAAGTTAATATAGTTCAATAATAAGCAGATATTTTTTTATATTCGGATATATAAGTATTATCAGTACTCAAACTTGTTATTGCATGATGTTGATTGTCTTTATTTATAACAAAACATGCATTTATGTTTACTAATATACATTTACGCATTGTATGCCTTATTTATTTTTAAAATAGTACATTTTAGTACGGGTATGTACAAGGAACGTGATTTGGAAGTAATTATATGCATTTAGCACTGTTATTCTAATATGTATAGTAATGTGTTATTCCAATTGCATTCAAATGTGTCGTGTTAACAAAAAAACTTGACAAATATTTTACTATCACATATATATATATATATATATATGTGATAGTAAAATATTGGTCAAGTTTTTTTGTTAACACGACACATTTGAATGCAATTGGAATAACACATATATATATATATATACATACAGACAATATTACACAAGCAATAGTTTCTTTCGAACATGTACTATCAACCAAAAACACTGTTTCTATCCTTATTTTTGAAACCAATTGTATTTTGTTAACATTCATGTATAAATCGAAGACATACGAAATAAGCATTTTTTTAAATCTTATAAAACGTTAATCAATAAAGGCGAGAACGAAAGTTTGGAAAAAGCGACATCAAAATATAAAACGATATTCAAGTTGCATATAATTGCCATGCATTGTCTTTGAACAGTCGAAACCACATAGATCTACGAAAGACACGTACACTATTAGGAAATTCCTACTATTCTGTTCATCGTTTATTCCGAGACAAAGGCACAATTTTGGATCTACAACAAATACGAATGAACGTGTCGTTATCGATGTAAACTTTGTGTTTTTTTTATTTCGTAGAAGAAATCGATAAGAACTTATTGCACCATTATACGTTGATGTATTGTATTCAACATTCCTTTTTCATATAATATATTTGTAAATGATAGAGAAAACAAACTTAGACATAAACGTCTTATATAGTAGCTTTTAAAAGATTATTGAAACTCTAGAACGACATATTCACTAAAAAGCAGAACGTATATATCGGCATGAGATTTTGAAAAACTTAGTAAGCACTATTAAGAATGGCCCGTAATTAGTTGTTCTAAAGGCGTAATGACATTCACTCAATAATCTTAATCCTCTGATCAGAATACACATATTTAATTATTTGTGCTGTCATTAAAAAAAAAACAGCCACATTTTTTGACGAAATATGACCGAGTCATGCGAAAATGGGTCTTATGCCATATGCTGCCAGTGTAGCTCCAGATCAGCCTGCGCATTCGCACAATCGGGTCAGGAGCTACGCTGTCCATTAATGAGACCATGGAACCTTGTGTTTCTTTATAGCAGATATGGTATTTTAATGTCATTTACGTATTAGCTGCGAAAAAGCTAGATAGTAATACAAGCTTCACCAAAACAAAAAACAAAATAGGTCAGATATATGTCGTCTCCGCGACTCGAACCTAGTTTAGCGCTGATCACTCATCCATTCTGACTTACACTGGAGAAAAGCAGTACACTTTTTATTTACACACTTTCGAATCGCATCCCTTTAAAATTATAAGTTTTATTAAACGGCAAATTGCTGATAGCTTTAGATTTGCCAAGCGCTTTATTTAATTTATTTTGAATTGAATGTTCTTTGGGGATTGTTGTCTCGAATTATGAATGTTCAAACTTAATTTCTTCTTCATCAAGTATTTGTTTAAATACATGGGTTTAGCGTCCCGCAGGTTTGTAAATTAAGTTCTTCGTCATCGCAGCATGCTTTCAAAGTCAACCCATTAAGTATGATAGCAAGAATATAAATCAGTATAATGACCTGACAAGTGACAACGCTGTATATCTGGGCCATGGATGTTATTTCTATTTTAATGGGCCATGTTCACATACCGTATTTTGAAGTTTTCCATTAAATGTCTAAACATATTTAAATACATGTATATGAACTATGAATTAACAGTGCAATAATGAGAAAACAGCCACAGGTCTGATTACGCTGGCCCTAAAGACCATAGGGCATATGTCTTATTATAACCACTCGGCCATTCCGGCGTTTACGTTTTGACTGCATTTTTTTATTTTTTATTAGTTGATTAAAAGAAAGCACAAAAGTATTACATCGCTTCGTGTAACAATTGCCTTATTACTTAAAGGACAATATTGTTCTGTGCGTTTTATTCATTAAAACGTTTAGTACGGGTGGGGTTCGAACCCACGCGGACATTCGTCCATTGGAACTTAAGTCCAACGCCTTAACCACTCGGCCACCGTACTGACAACAGAAATGAACAGGAAATACACAGCAATAGGAGCGATCTGCTTCCTTTCCCCAATAATACAAATTTAATGTCTGTTATAGTTATTGATCCAGTTGATTCACTCATGCTACACTTGGGCGCTGGCTTCGCCACTTCTCCTAAATGTTTCATATTGGGTTTATATCTACAAGAGGAAACATTAATAAACGAGACACAAGGACATTTTATGTGCATGAACACTTATTGTGAAAATGTATATGAACCATAATTTGAACATTCACCCCCGAGCAGAAATATTTTGCAAGTGCGCTCTCAGCGAAGTCTTCGTCTGAGGAGTGAATGTTCGGTATAAATAAGCATAGGTTCGCATTAAACTGTACTTTTAAGCAGTAGTTTAATCATCAAGTGATCGAAATTGAATTTATTTACTATTTTTTTATTCAAGAAACGGTGATTATCAAAACTTTATTCATTATCCGGTTGTAATATACAAATCACATTGTAAAGCCTTAATTTGTATTGTTTTATATTATGTGTGTTCTATTAGTCAGAATGCAATAGTTTGAATGAATTTAAGTGTTGTTATTATAGTCAAGACGCTACTATTCGGGTCATGCTTATCAAAATTATAAGTATAAAATACGCAAAAGTCTGATAGAAGAGAGGACCCGCCGTGATTTGAACTCGACTCGCATGCTGACTACCGATGCTTTACCTCACGGGACTACGAAGCTATTTGATATAATTACATTGATATTCAGTTCTTTAAAGATGTTAGAGATTTCGTAATGTATTTCAACACATTACTGCTATCGAAAAGATTGTTTAATTTACCGTAGTATAAACTTTAGAATTATCGTGTTTCTACTTTAGCACACAGTTATTCGCATTTCGCAGAATACGCGATTTTAAATGATGACATTCATTGTAACAAAAAATGATGACGTTTATTGTAATACAAATTACTTAAAAAGTGCTTATATAAGTTGGGGTAATCTAAAGAACGCTCACACAATAGGATGGAACCCATGACTGCCAGGTCGCTAGGCGGACATCATATCGACTACGCCACGGCGACGTTTTAACTATGACTATAACTGTATCATTAGTATTACTGTCGAATATCAACAACGTTATACGGTAACCGATTTAAAGATGTTTATTTTAGCGCGATCGCATCGAAAGCCATAGTCTTATTGACCCTTTTTCAAGTCCGTTTTCTAGGTGAAACGAGTATTTGTTGCATTTCGGATAGATCTCAAGAACGCTTCCATATTTGTGATCTAAACAGAGACGGACACCATATCCACTACGCCACCGCGACCTTCTTATTTAACTGATTTGAAGAATTTAACTGGAAACTAACCGAAAGATTGAAGAATTGAAGAAGTCTGAAGTGCATACAAATACACCACGGGGTCAAAATATGATCAGATTAACAAAACACACACAACTATCTAAAGAATCCTGCATGCGATCCATACGTAAACTGTAATTGAGACTAATCTTGGTTTGCTTATCCGTGAGCCAGTATGATCAAAACAGTATTATATGGGTTTTGTATGGGGCCCGTATGGTATATTTTTGATAGTATTGCGTCTATTGGGCGAATGTTAGTTTGTTCGCAGGGTTTGTATTATATTATTAATTCTAAATTAAGTTTGTGTGTCTTAGTAAATATATCAGTGTAGCCTTAGTAGTGAAATTTTTAACCATCTTGGCGTAAGATCAGACTCTTTTAAACACATTATCAATATTTTTATTAAACTATGTTTAACAATGTTCATTTTATTTATGAATAAGAAGTATGGAAAAAAGAGCGACAACGACCCTCGCATATTAAAACAAGTAACGCGTATGATGCACTTCCGACTAGGCTATACTATACTCAGTTTTCAGTATTTGCAATGAATGGATTAAAATATGCAAACATATAATCCCCCTGGTTTTGCTTATTTACCAACTTCCTTAACTGAAACAAGTGAACGCATACTAACAATCAATTAGTACGGATTTGGTTCGAACTTATGCGAGCAAACATTCATCGGCATTTAAGTCCAACTTCGTTACCCCAAGGCCAACGTTCTTGAATGCAAGTTCTGAATGAAAACATAGAACTGTATCCTGTTATCGATAATTTCCAGATGTTATCGTATAAATGACCGGTACAGTTTACCTAGCGGGTATTATCTACATATGGCTTGAGCTGGATATTGGCCTGTTAACGAGTAAAATACGAACAATTCAAAACAAAATACTGTATTTCTCTGTAATAGGTTTGGACGCTTATTTACATATAGCTCAGATACAAATGATTTAAGTCCACGAGCTTACATGTATGTATTATGTCATTCAGACTAAAGTGATCTAAAATCTTTGAGCTTTGTGAATTTGTATGTGACACGAGCAAAGCTTAAACAATTGAAACAATGTTCGTGCTTTGTGCGATATGTTTTCGTTCGAATAAGGTCTATTAAGAACCGCCAAGTCAGTGACTTAACTACATAACTCAACTAAATAAACCGGTTTAATAGGTTTCCCCTAGAATGTCTTGATGATTTGGCTTCGTTTATCGGATCAACCCATCCCTATAGTTCATGCTAGATTTATTAGCTTTGATATAGCTTTTTATCTGACCTGCATTATTAAACGTATTTACAGATTTAAAACAGCAAACACAAACACTTAAGATAAGCAACATGTTCATAGTGGCCCATAAATGCAATAATATTTAATAGTTTTCACTGCACGACTCATCACGTTATCCTACAACACACTTTAACCCCACCTACATTAAAGCCATAAAAGAACATCTGAAGAAGAAATAAACAATCAGTCGATCCCCTGGCTGCGTTATAAAATCAAAACAAACAGTAAACAGTGTTAAGTGTAGTCGCCTGCAATGCCCTGCTCACGAGCCAAACGATTAAATGGAACCCCAATATACTGGGCATAATAGTATGGAGCGGTGCGATTTTCACAAGTGTTATGATTTAACTTATTGGATTCACAAATTGCTATTCGTTTATTTTTATTCATATATATAATTCATTTCAAATTGGTAATGCATATTTAAAAACATTTTTAATGTAAACATTAATTTCAGGTCGCATTTCCAGCTAACTAGATATCGTCTATTTTATAAGCAAACCACTTTATGCTAAATGTCCTGTTCACCTAGTTCACGTCCAACTGGACCTCACTTTTCGTCATTATGCTATGTTGAATATTTTAAACAACGACATGTTGTTCTGTTATCTGTAAATAGTTTAGATGAGCAAGTCGACGAGAGGATACAAAAATACAGGTGCATGACATACATGTATTATTAATGAGCCTCGCTCTGGGAAAAGGGGGTTTAATGCATGTGCGTAAAGTTAAAGTGTCGACACTGTCTGCTTTTATTGTACTCTTTGTTTAAAGAAAGTCTCTTTTAAAAACAAAATCTAGTTTAGGCGAAAGAGTCTACACTTAACCGCCTATGCATTAAACCCCCTTTTCGCAGAGCTCGGCTCAAATGTAAACAGTCCAGTGCTTAAGAAATACTATCCAATAACGATACCTTTACTATACTATAACAATACCTATACTATGATATAAGTATAACCAACGATCATACCTACAAAAAATGCGTTTTTGTTTCAACAATCTTTATGTTTTTGTAAATTGTGTATACACTTATGTTGGGCAGGTAATATTTACATCAGATTAATTAAATATAGCAGGTTATATAGATATCAAACTAATCGCCTATAAACCAAAAATGAATTATATGGGTGGGTGGATACAATCAAGAAGAGATGATTCTATGTTTGGGAAAGCGGACAACGACAACGAGCGAGGCCTGGTATTGTAATGCGCATAGGGNTTAGGGTTAGGATTAGGGGTCGGGTAAGGGTTAGTGTTAGCCTTAAACCTAACCCTAACCCTAACCCGACCCCTAACCCTAACCCTTACCCAGGGTTATCTCCCCTATACCAGGCCTCGCTCGCTGTCGTTATCCGCTTCCCTCGATAATGGGACATTAACCGGTGTCACTTCAGTGAATACCATCCATGTGATATGTAACGATCATTTGATATGATGAAATATAGGCCAATACAACTATCCTGTCGATAAGAAACTCACGGGTTTACGTATATATCTTACAAGTACGGTGGCCGAGTGGTTAAGGCGTTGGACTTAAGTTCCAATGGACGAATGTCCGCATGGGTTCGAACCCCATCCGTACTATTTGTTTTAGTTTGATTTCATAATGAGATAAGTCCAAAACTTTTTCGCCACTAACACCTGCAAAACATCTGAGTAGGTTGGTTGGCAACATCTGGTCTACTGCACTGCACTCAAATTCGAACAAATTATATTAAGTTAAAAGTTATAAGTTATAAATTTATAAATATTATGACGTTGTGATATATACATGTAATCTGTCTATCAAAAAGGCACATACTAAGTACGTCGTAAGTTGACTTTATAGACAGTATACATGCACTTTGGTCATCTATACAGATTTCTTGAAATGTAAGCATATTATTAAAAAAAATAAAGTATTCTTAATGATACATACAGTCAAGAATATATAATATATACTTTTATGGAAATCAGTAGGTGTGTATGCTTATATTTACTACAAGCGCAATAACAACATCCGGTTGACGTTCAAATTAAGAAATAATTCGTGTACGTTATAGTTTGTTGTCGAATAACCCACGGCCGGAAATTTAGATGCCAAGGGATTAAATCACGAGTGCGAAGCACGAGTGATTGGAAACCACACATCTAAACTTCCGGTCGTGCGTTTTTCGACAACAAACTATAACGAACACGAATTATTTCGATTCTAACACGGTTTTTACTAAAGATTTATACAATGTATCTTATTTTTCTTGTGTCCTATTTTATGTGAAGTTCCGCCCATAAAAATTACTTTCGGCTGTTCTGTCGATCAGATTTCCGCCCTCAATAACACCCAAACTGGATGGAAAAAAACGTGTCATTTCTCCCGTTTGCTTAAATAAGAACAACAACAACTTGTGTAAACTTACAGGTTTACATTGTACACTTTTAATTACGGCAAGAGTGTTACAGCTACAACGATAACAACACTGTATATGTTACAATAAATTGGAATAAATTTACGGATTATTACGCTGGTGGAAAATGTATCGGCATGTTTAGTTACAGCGCGTGCTTTCAGTGTATAAGCTCCGCCCATAGTAATTGCAGAATAACCCAAAGACTATTTTCTTTTTTGTTTATATGAAAATTGGCAGGTGCCGTTTAAGAATCGATAATAAACTGTGAAAACGTGGAAATATAATGTAAAACGAGGAAAATAACTGTGATAATTCAACTGTTTTTTTTTTATTTAAAGAGAATAATGTTTGCAATAACATTTAGGATATGCGTTTATGTATTACGACACTTATTTAATTAAGCGTCTGTTCAGTTATATTACATCGATTTAGGTTCATATTGGTTACGATCTAGAAATAAGTCTGAAATGAAATTTACTTCCTATTTGTTCATATGTACAAAAAGTGCACAAACTTCAATCTTTACGTGATGATCATTTGAATAAGTGAATTCATTTCGAAATCCAAGCATACATTATACAGTTTTTTGCCTGATACGAATATCTTCTTTAATTATATCCATATTTAAACATGATTTAAGTTATGCAACTGACAAAGATAATATAGTGACGTAGTGTAGGAATTAAACAGTACGTGTCTAAGGTTAATAGAGGTATAAAAGGTATTTTCACTTTTAATATTATGATAGCAAGATCCCGACGGTGGAGTGAAGATTTATAATGAATCTATTCTCAGGTCTTAAATTATAGCGCAGTTAATGATTTTATTTTAAGGAAGTGTACATGCACCCGTACCAGTCACTACCGAGTCGTGTTGAAAACAGTATCACTACCGTTACTGGGTTTCTGTATTTAATAAATTATAATGTTGCTTTTTATTAAATAAGATTACAATAAACTTATCATATGATGAATGTTAGGAATGTTGGATAACAAAACGACACATTTTGAATTACATGTGTGTATTTTTTATCCAACTATCCAAATATCATCATATAATACGTTTATTATACAAATGAATACTAGTTGTCTTGCCATAACGCATTTAATCGCAACATAGGCACATTCTTTGACACCGCTCTGTTTCTAACTTCTATACCAAAAAACTATTACGTGTTGCTTTTTAAAATTGTACTTAACTTTAAAATTGAATTATACTAACACATGATGAATATTGAAGTATGTTTCAGCGAACTATATCTGTTTAACAATTATTAGAGCCACACATCAAGTTAATAGAGTCCATTAATAATTTACTTTCTGAAATTTGTTTAAAAAAAGTAACAAAAACGTTTAAAGAACACAATCAGGATAGTATTTGATAATTTGCAAAACTTAGTGACTTCTTTACAAAAATGTCACATGATTTGACCATGGTCACGTGACGTTGTGCAGCAGCCAAATTGTGTGAGCATCACGTAGGTCGAGAACGAAAATTAGCCCATGTCTTATAGTTTTTTTATGTAACTCATAACATATGTAAATAGCGTTAAGAAATACAATCAGTTATATGCATGTTATGTGTAACTCAATTACTCTACCTGTTTTGACGCAGTTTCGTTGCTTGACAGCTACGCGCAAGTCGTCGTACACAAAGCACTGGTAAATACACAACGATGACATATTGCGGTGCACGCATGAAATGTAAATAAATAACGGGTTCGAAAAGAGGTTAGGATTGATAAGAGGTACCTATACGATAAGCCCACCGTCTACACTCCTCGGCCACCGTTCTTGAGTCTTTATATCAACTTATTACTCTATCTTGTTAACGATAGTTACCAATATTTCACCATATAAAGGACCGGTACAGTTAATACAGCAGGTATTCACTGGATATGCCGTGAAAGCGAGCCGTTAACATATACATCAAAACAAAATACCCTACTACTCTATAATAGTTTGCCTTGCTAGTTAACATTTAGCTAAAATACGAATGATCTTCGTGAAAGGCTTTACATATATTTTAATTCAGACTCATGTGACCTACAATCTTGAGAAATCTAAATATGTATGTAACAAAAGACGCGCATATAAGAAAACGATGTTTGCGCTAAGCATTTTTTACTTCAGAATATAGTCTATTAAGAACAGCCAAGTGAGTGATTTGTCAACGCAACTTAGCTTATTGAACCTGTTTAACAGGTCTCATACCGAATGTCTTGTTTATTTGGCTTTGTTTATTGGCACAACCGATCCTTATAGTTCCTAATATATGTATTAGCGTTAAGAAAGTTTTGTATATGACCTGCACTAGATTTAAAACAACAAACAAATACATTAAAGATAAGCAACATGTTTATAGTTGCCCATTAATATAATAATATTTACCACGTTATCCTACAACACACGTTTACTCATCCTGCAATAAAGCCATAAAATAACATCTTACGAATAAATAAACAATTAACCGATCCCCTGGCTGTGTTACAAATTAAAACAATCAATAAACATTAGTTAGTATAGTCGCTTGCAGTTCTCTGTTCACGAGCCAAACGATTAAAGCGAACAGCGATGGACTGGGCATAATAATATGGAGCGGTACTTGTTTGATTGTAAAATAGTTTATTTTTAATATAATTATATATATACTATTTAAAACGACATGCTGTTCAGTTATCTTTTAAAAGTATAAATTAGCAATTCGACGAGAGGATGCAAATACAAAGCCTTGACACACTTGAGCCTCGCTATGTGAAAAGGGGCTTTAATGCATGTGCATAAAGTTTCGACACAGATTAGCCTGAGTTATCTGCAGAGGCTTATCAGAGACGACACTTTCCTCCTAAACTAGATTTTCGTCACGACGAGTCTTCCTTTAAACGAAAAATACTATGAAAGCACAGTCGAATCTGGGACGACACTTTTCGAACAGGTATTAAACCCCCTTTCGACAGAGCGAGGCTCAAATGTTTACAGTCCAGTAATTAGAAAATACTATACTATAACTATACCTATATTATAATATACATATAAACAAAGATCATACTTACAAATAATGCGGTATTTTTTCTACAATCTTTATTTTATATGTATATTGTGTATACAATTATTTCGGGCAAGTAATATACACATCCAACTAATTAAATTGAGCTGGTTATATACCTTTCTGACTAATCGCCTATAAAGCGCCAATAAACCTTATATGAATTATATGGTAGGGTGGATACAATCAAGACTGGATAATCATATGTTCTACAAACACAGGTTTGAACGATTATATTAATGATACAGTGTCTCATTCACTATGCGGTATTTAATGATCGAGTACTTTGGTTTAAGATGTACCTTTTTTAGCTTGATAATTGGACATTAACCGGTGTCACTTCAAACCCAATGAATACCATCCATGTGACATGTACCGATCATTTGATATGATTAAATATAGGTCGATACAACTATCCTATCGATAACACACTAACGGGTTTACGTATGTATATTACAAGTACGGTGGCCGAGTGGTTAAGGCGTTGGACTTAAGCTCCAATGGACGAATGTCCGCATGGGTTCGAACCCCATCCGTTGTATCCCCTGCTGGGCCGGTCAGCGGGCTGAGTCGCGAGGGATGTCGGACCTAAACCTTGTTTGTTTTCATAATCAGATAGATCCACAACTTAAGTTTTCTGCCCCTAACACCTCCAAAACAAAGGAGTAGTTTGGTCGGCAAAAACTAGTTTAGTGCACTAACATTTTAACAAGTTATATTAAGTTATAAGTTATATTTTTTAGCGAAGCAATTATAACAGTACATGTCTAATGTAAATATATAGGTATTTTCTCTTATTATCTTATTATAGCAAATTTCCGACGGTCTCAAATTATAGCGCAGTTAAGGATTTTATTTTAAGGATAGTGTACGTGCACCCTTACCACTCACTACCGAGTTGTTATGAACAATATATCACTACTGCTATGTTTGACAAAACACATATTAATTATTGAAAGGTTATTAGACGTTTCACTGTACAATACGTGATATTGTTACGGCTCGTCCAATATGACTTCAAACTGTTTGCGAGTCCAAATATATCACGTATTGTACAGTTTAAACGTCTTATAAGCTTTTCATTCTATATCCCTTTCTTAAGCTTTTTGTTTGATTTTAAAGCTGCAATATGCATGTATAATCGTTATTTGCAGCACGCCTCGCGCTACCATGGTTCTAAGCCTCGCATAATTAACTTGATCTTTATCCAAAACTCACATCATATTCCATTTATCATATTATTTCCTCCGTGTATCCATTAATAATTATCAAATATCGCATTTTTTGACATTTTGTTCTTCCGTAGTTGACAAAAAACAGATTCTCCATTTTTTAGAAAAAACCCGCGTGTGTCATTCCGCGTAGATTTTATAACAAAGTAGTCCATGAGCTAACAAACTTTTTATTGAACAAGCAACCTTTGTAACATAGGTTACTTATGCTATTGTGTTGAAAACGATACAATTGAAAAAAATGCTAGAAATTGAAAAAAAATATGCAAGCCAAACAAAAACTCAATGTTAATACTTCAATGACTGCTATAATCCAATGCTTTTAACAATAAATTTACAACGATATGCACTTCCATTTTCTGTTCGTTCATCCCGTTATCGACATGTATTTTACACCACACCTTTTTTTTCATAGCGTTTGTATCGAATGCTTACAATTCTTACCCAAAACACGATTTACGAAATCCTAATCCTGTCTGAGCGAGTTATTTTATTCCTATCGAAATTTAAAATTATGCATGACAAACACACAATCAGAAATACGTTTTAGATTCGTTCAATGCTTTAAAAATATTAAATATTTTACTGTTAACAAACCACCACGTCCAAATTATTGTTGCTAAAATCCAGAGAGTCTTGCTTTAACTAGTATGTTTTGTCAGAGAAATGACTTCACACGAGATACGTCATAAATTGCGTCTATTGAATGCAAATAAAAATAGATAAAAATACAGAAAGATGGTTCTGTAATATATTTTAAAGAATAATACAAAATACATTTGGATACTTTTTCTCGGTAACGGCTTTTAACGTTATAAAACAATTGCTTAGTGCACTTGTACTAAACTGTCCAATATGGAAAAAATACAGACTTTTTGGATCCAATACCGGAATATATTGGACGGTCACGTGGTGCATATGAAGAATGCCGATTGGATGAATTTTTTTGGATATAGAATAATTAACAATTATAAGAGCCACACATCAAGTCAATAAAGTCCATTAATACTTTACTTTCGTTATTTAGTGTATCTGTGTATATGCACCTATTTTCGCTATAATATTTGATTTAATGATCATGAAGGTAAAGTTACTAAATTTAATGTATGTGTTAACAATGCAAATGAGTCTCGCTCTGTGAAAAGGGGGTTTAATGCATGTGCGTAAAGTGTCGTCCAAAATTATCCTGTGAAGTCCGCACAGGCTAATTAGGTACAACAATTTCCGCTTTATTGTATTTTTCGTTTAAAGGAAGACTGTTCTTTACGAAAATCCAGTTTAGGCGTAAAGTGTCTTCCCTGATTAACCTGTGCGGACTGCACAGGCTAATCTGGAACATGAATTTACACACATGCATTAAGACCCCATCTTACAGAGCGAGGTTCAAATGGAATATCAGAGCTTCAATACAATACAATTATTGATTACATGTACGTACGTACTGCTTAATTTCAACATTATTTAGACGACAATTTTATCCGTGTCCCGAAAACGAAACTTTTTTCTTAATATTATCTTTATTATTTAAGTTACACACTTAAAATTTATTAACTAATATAGTATCTGACAACAAATATTCGTTGCATATGGCACGGGCACTTTGCCTGTCATATATTAAAATATGTGCGATTTTAGAAATATTGAAAACAACTATATCAACTACGTATTTTCCTGTGTAGGTAATAGCGATATTAATATTCATGCATCATATGATTTCTATATATATAGTATGATATAATACACCTATATAGGTAGTTTAATCATGTTCGAATAAATATTATATGAACGTAAGAATTTTTTGTTCAGGTTATCGTAATATAGTGTGAAAAGTGGAATATTTACGAAATTGTCAAAGCTGCATATCATTACCCCTTACCCGTAATTGTGCGCAGTCGAATTTAAACCAGCTTTACACACAGCTTAATAACAATAACCCCCTTACCATAACTGCTAGAGACAAACATGGAATAGTAACCCTTAAATTTAACATCAGAATAGCAATACGCCTTGCCATAAAAAAAATCGCGTCAAAGTAGAATTAAAAAAAAATTCAAAGCGGAATTACCATAACCCCTTATCATAATTGACAAAAGTCGATTTTTAACCTCCTTTTCACAGCACGTCTGAATAGTAATACACCTTTACCGTAACTGCTAGTGTCAAAAGTCGAATGTTAACCCTTAATACCAATAAACCTATACAATAACAATTTGAAACAAACATCTTGCAATTATATTGTGATAAGCACTTGAACCTTCAAAATAGTTAACTCTGTGTTGGTTATATCGATACAAAATAAATTCATACTGTGAACGAAAAATAGTTCGCTACTTTACTAGTACCTTTTCAAAAGAACATATTTTAGAAATACACAACCTATCTAGCACACTTATGACAATATCACTAGACTTATATATAATATCCATACGGAACCATGAGTAAAATAATGTACAGGACATTAATAGCATGCCCACTTATAGCAATTCACGACAGTAATCAATATCCATTATATGTTAATAACCGAGCGTATTTGCAGAGCCTTTTCGAGGACTTTGAACAAAGCTCCATTCAACGTTCTCAACATCTCGATGTTTCGCAGAATATTGGATTGAATTGGAAACTGACACTTCAGAGTCGAAACCCAAATGTTGTATTGGCCCATCTGAAAAAAACAACAACAAGCACACTAGACATTGAAATGTAACAACAAGCGTTTTCTATGAGCAAATGAGTAATTTATTATTTAAGCTAAATATTTCCGTTTTGCTCGATTGCATCGAACGACTTTGTCTTAGTGAGACACTATCACATCCGTTATGGTAACGAGATAACTAATTGAAGGAAACGACATAGAAAGTCGTAAAAACTTCTTAGTTACTCGTGGGGACGAGTTGAATAACTCGTGGTAAAGACATAACCAACCGATCAGAATGCATGCAGTCAGAAAAGCAGTCAACAGCGCAAGTTTGCCCTGTATATTTCATACGAGAATATGTTAGCTCTCGTTTCAGGCATTGAGAAAAGCATTGAAAACCATGCATTCTCATTGGTTAGTTGTGGCGTCAACACCACTTTTTACGTCGTTAACATGAGTTATTTATCTTGTTTCCAAGAGTTATAAAGTCGTTCCAAAGACTTACTAAGTTTTTCCCACAATTTATGTATGTCGTTTCACGAGTTACTAAGTCTATTACACGACTAACTAATTCGTTTCAACGAGTTTGCTTTGTCGTTTATAAGTCATCTAATTGACATAAATAAAACAATGCAGATGTTATATCTGTGCCACCATAATTTGCCGGTACTCGGTGTTTTTTCCTTTAATACCTCTTACATAGTCGGAAATTGAATACCAGCGTCCGTATATACAGGGCATCCAGACGGTATCTCGAATCAAGGGTTTCAATAAAGTGACTTAAATATTTAAGTTTAGAAGTTTCTCTCATCGACGACAGACCTAAGCATGTTGCTTATTTTACATTGTAAACACACCCACCTATACACGCAAGCACACACGCACGAACAAACATTAATATTATGCTTATGTTTATACAAACTAATGCTCATTTGTTCTTAATAAAGCAACACAAAATGGAGATAATTATGATGTCATGTTCACAGGTGTAATTCCATCTCTGGGAACTTCTAATCTTTCCAAGACAACAATAATTAGTTCCCCAGAGTGTTTTTAAAGGTCTAAGACTTTCGATGTAAACGAGCCTAAATGAATTGATTTATACTTAACAAATGTTTCATTTGTTACGTTTCAGTCAAATCTTAGTTCACATATAATTTCAAAAGTTCCAAAAAGAAAAGCGTAATTGATTCAATAATAAAGGTAGGTATGTTTTACCTTATAGGCTATTTCAAAATTGTACTCACCGACGGCATCTAGTTATGATGTCAACTGCACCACAAACAATCAGACATAGTAGAACTATCTGAACACCGATCGGAGTAGTATCGGGACGGACATCTTAAATTAAGAAGGTTTGGAGTATTATATAACGACCTTACAGCGGTACATTTTGAATGATGTAATTATTAGTTCGTATATGCCTGGTTTTAGAAGCATACTCATGACGAATTATGTCGCTGTAAACTCGTCTAAATGATTTTTCTTAACAGTCGATACGTATTTATGTTGAACATTGAACTATATTGAAATGACTAGTTTGTACCTCCTTTAGGTAGGAGAAAATTATTTGTTTAGATTCTCATACGAAATTTGAAAAAAGCGACGGGTGGGTGGTTTTATTTTATTTTTATTTTACTGGTACATAATTCACAATCTAATTAAACTGTGTAAGGCTGTCCTCTTCATAAAAAAGGCCCTTTCCATGTCAATATTGTTTAGGTAGTTAATATTATTTGTTTCCTATATTAGTACATCATTCGTATTTTTTATTTTCAATTACCATATTGTGTTATTGATTCTGATTATTAATATATGAATACATATACTTGCAAGTGTGTTACTTTGTTACCATGTAAACACGCTGATGAAATAAAATATTGTTTAAAGAAACCACTGCCGTTTCAGTATAAAACTTGTCTGAAACGTAACTTAAAGCCACACAACTTATTTGGCGTAGTAAATTTAAGTATAAATTAGAAACATATTTTATCTATGCCAATAAGAATATATCTGGTGGTGACAAGTTAGAAATCCGTCTTTTTTGCACTTTAAAACTTTAAAATATTCGCGTTTGTCGAAACGGACGTATACGTCTAGAAATCCTACTTTTGGTTTTAAAAGCGGTACTGTTTGAAAAATAATAAATTACTTGCTAACAAGGATATATAATTAATATTTCATCTATGCCAATAAGAATATATCTGGTGGTCAAAATGTCGAAATCCGTCTTTTTTGAGCTTTAAAACTTACAAATAATCACGTTTGTCGAAATGGACGTATACGTATAGAAATCCTACTTTCGGTTTTAAAAGCGGTACGGTTTAAAAAAACAAATCTTGCTAACTAGGCGATATATTTAATTTGATCATGCCAATTAGAATATATCTGGTGATATATCTGGTGGTAACAAGGTAGAAATCCGTCTTTTTTTGCGCTTTAAAACTTAAAAAAAATAGAGTTTGTCGAAATGGACGTATACGTATAGAAATCATACTTTCGGTTTTAAAAGCGGTACCGTTTGAAAAATAATAAATTTCTTGCTAACAAGGCTATAGATTTATTGACAATTATAAACACTTTCAAATTGCATATATATGTATTGATTAACATGTATTTCATTTCAAAGTGTGTGGTTTTGACATACCCCCGCACCTCTTTGTCACAGTAATAGCAGTTATGAAGATGGGTCATTTGACAACTACATAACATAGAAAAATGGTTCATTGAAAGTGAAAATTGTACTCTACACATTCGTGGTGATGACATATTTTAAACTTCACTTCAATTGCTTGAGAATTGATAAATGTGCTCATAAAAATTATATTAACATGTAATGATTCTTCCATAAAAAAGGTCCAGGACAAATAATTTGAATATTCGAATAACTCGAACTTGCAATATAGAATTCAAGGTGGTAACGTTAGTTAAGTTTCATTTCAATTACATGAGACATGTAAAAGTCGTTCGCTCCACAAACTTATATCATGTTATGCGTAAAGACCGACAAACCAACCATCTAACTGACAAACCCACCAACCAACCAATCGACCGTACGACACAGTGATTCCATTATACCCCCTGTCAAAAACATGTTGGTCGGTGTATAAAACTAACTAGAAACATACACAGTATAAACAGTATCCATTCTTCAATGTACATAGTAAACACACAGACATTAACTAGTCATGTTAAATGCATACACTGTATGTAGTTCATAGTCACAGTTGTGCTACCTTTGTTTTCAAACGCATGCACTTCGATCAACATCAAGTAGAGTTTGTCACAACGTTGGCGGAGAATGCCCCCAACGTTGCATGTTATAATATGCAGTAAGTTGATAATAAAAATTGGCCACGGAATCGCGGCTAGTTTTGACGACTAGGACTTAGTTTTAAGAAAACTGTGTACAGGACTACTTTGCAATATTACACGACGAATAGTACACTGTGGTCCCTGAGAAACAGTGTTTTATGTTTGTTTGATATACATGTCTATATAAATCAAGTTACCCAGGAGTGTGACCATTATTCACACTAGAGGCATGGTTTAATTAAATAGTGTTGCATACCAAAAAAACGATGTTACACATCAAATATTAAATCTCTACTCTTGTTGTTTCAGACATAAAGTTGTTTTGCTATATAATTCCTTATAATCTTCGGCAACACAGTGCGTTAGCAGTGTTTACCCCAGGGACATAATGTAACACAACTGTGTAGAGGACTGCTATACGATTGTATATACCAAATATAAAAACTGTGAATGGTTTCAGAGAGGTTATCTGTTCATAGTTTATTCTAAAACTCATGAAGTCATAGAATGCTTAATTCTTATTTTTAACGACGATGATTAAAATCGGGCATAAACCACTTCATAGCATAAGACAAACCACATACAAGTTTGAATGTTGTACGTAGAACATTTAAGAGAACGCCTGCGGTCAAGTTTGTGATTTCTTACAAACAGATAAAATGAAAGACAGACGGGAAGACATATACACGCCCATGTTGATTTCAGTATACCACGTTTACCCCGTTGTAACAAAAAATAGAACTTCACCTTTACTTTTTATCGGAGAGTACTATACGCGCTTGTAACACGTTTAATGTGAGGATCCCATGACAGAACCGAACATTAAGGTACACAAGTGGGCAAGTCAAATTTTTGAATTGCAGTTTTATTATTAAAAAAAAAAACATTTAGACGGGGCTTTTTGATAAGTGCGGACTGGGATTATAATCTAACAATTCATTGTATCCAGCCTTAACTGCCACACATACCTGCCACACATCTCGGTACTACTTCTGACCATCCTTTTCCAATGACGCACGTTCTGACGTTACCTACATGCAGTGTGAACCCTTCACTGCATGTGTACAGAGCCATGTCGGACTGCAGAGTGCCCTTGGTGGCAATTTCTCCATTTGTGGGGTTTGTTAGAGCACCACAGTCTACAACCAAATAATATAAATTCCTTGTATATTGTTTTATGCTAAGTCCAAATCGATATAAGTGTATATTTACTATTCATTGAATCTAACAGTTGTGTGTTAAAGAAGGTATTTGAATTGTAAATTAAAAGCATACATTATTTGTTTGGTGAAATATATGTTTCGTGCGCACTATTAATAAATATAAGGCAATGTATGAACATAATCAAGTTCAAAATTATGTAATAGATATGAACCGAAAACTAGCTGAAGCGCGTAGCCCCGAAGGCAGTTCGATATTTTACATAACGGACAGTTTGGGGCTTATATCGTTAAGTTATTTAACACATTGTCAACGCATTTCATAATTCCCGGTTTGCACATGCTCTCCAGTATTACCACTACAAGCCAATGTTACGTAAAATAACCGAATAATGGACTGCTACCAGTCCTATATTACATTAAAGGAACAGGGAGAGCAATGTGATGAAGTCTAAACAATATTTTAACCTGGCATATACTTGACTGATCGTTTCGTGTAAATGCGACTGTATTTGAATCTTATCGCCAGCTACTTACTGTAATCACATCCGCTTTTATCAGGTTTTGCCTGGTACTTCTGGTCAGCCGGGCACACACATTTGTTGAACTGATCACAGATGGAGTTTGATATTGAAGCACATTCTGTTCCACCGGCCGTGCAGGCTGAAATATAAGTAAACCTCAATTGAGTTTATTAATTAAATAAATAACACCATAATCGTTTGTTGTTAATTTTGATGTATGGTATAATATAGCAACTTCACTGTTTACCAAATACCTATGTATTACGTGGAATCACTTAAACACTATTCATATTGTTTTCTATATTTTAGTTATGCTCAGAATAACATTCGTGTATCGTTAATGTAATTTTGTTATAGGACGTCAAGACAAGTACCAAAAAATAGCAATCATTGTCTTGATCTATTATGTAAGCTTATTTTCATTACTTTTTTATACACATTTGTATAACCATGGATGTGAACGTAAATGATGCATCAGTTGGGTTGAAGAGAGATTTATTTGTCTATGTCGTAAAGATGACGGGTTTAGTAAATGTTTACGAACAAGGGGTACATTTGAATTCAAGTGTTGCATTGTTTTAATTAATAATCTTGACTATTACTATTTTATAGCCACATTATTCCGATGTTTGTAGACAAGTGAAGTTGTCAGAACAACGTCGTATACAATAGGGTATTGAAAGGAAACTCAACAGGGGTTTGAAAGTGACTTTGACAAACAAATGGCTATTTTGTATACATATATTTAATATCGCGGATCAGTACTATATGCATATTAATGTGTTTGCATGCTGCGCATAACACACTTTCTTTTTTATATCAGGTACAACGAGTAATGCTATTTTAAGACAATTTCACTTCTTCGAAGAATTAATGTCTAAATAAATGAACACGTAAATATATGAAATACGGATTTCAAACACGTGTCATTCAATTCGAATGTTGTTGTTCACAGTTTGGTAAAATGAAGTTAAACAAATAATAATCGTAGATTCAAAAAAGAAAGTTTACAATATGGTTAAACAAGCGAAATAAACCTCCTAACTAAGAAAACAATGTAACAAATGCTGTATCGTAGTTGTGTAATCGTCATTCGAAATCGTTACAATAATAAAGCAATCATAACGCTTTTCCTAGACAAGTTGGAAAATACATGTAGTGCTTAGGGAGCATTTTTATTTGGGTAACAAATATTTCAGCCTGCGTGGCTCAGTGGTAGCGCATTATTTTTTGGGAAAGGTTATTGTTTTTATTCAACTTTTTATTTTCTCTTGTAATTAGTAAAGACTACTCAAAACAGTATAGATTTGTTAACAAACTTGTTCAATGACATTTTTCAAAACTACGAAAATATGTTGATAAGTCCCTTAAACTATTTAAACATAGTTCTTGTTCGACAAATGTAAGCAAAATATAGAATCGATAAATATTTCGTTGATTTCCTTTCATTCGAACTACACACTTGACCTCATAGATGATACTGACAAACTTTTACCATTAATAACTTTGTTATTAGTAATTAGTTCACTTAATAACAACTGTCATCGTGTAATGGAATAAGAATAGTCGAAATGCATAAACATCCAGATAAACAAACAACCCTAAATGAATGAATACGTTTATCTCTTACTTGTAACTCCAATCTGAGCGTAGGTAAATTTCACTAAACATAACACCGCAATCAAAGACAACATGGCGGTCAAGTATCCGTGTTTATGAGTACTCAAATGAATACGTTATCTAGAATCCTCACTGTTATATATATGCAAGTGTAACACTTAACAAAACAGCTTTGTAAAGAATCAACGTGTTCAATACATTTATGACAACTTTGTTAAATCTCAACAATGCCACAACGATATTGTCTTTTGTAGATGATATTGATACAATCACAATACGTGTTAATTTGGCAGACTATATGACTATTTGTATTTCTTTGATTAGTATAATGAACAGATCAACTTAAGTCCAGTAATTTAAGATTAAAGTATGACAATTATTACAAGCGTCATGTTTTAAATTAATGAACTATATGCACGTTGTATAACAATGTCTGTATTTATTTATAATTTGATTTCCAATTGTTAAATTATTGGTATATGATCCTCTGTGTTATTCTTGGTTGATCGACGTATCATTAATAATTAACTGGCGAAAATTGTATTGTCTTATTACATATAGTTTGTATAAAATTCAATTTCCCGTGGCAAATAATGAATCTCGGTAGAAGTCGGTCGATCACAGTTTGAACTCCAATTGTTAAAGTGACCTTCAACATATTGACCATATATTGCCGACGGACTGTCTTATTGCTGCGAACATTTTAGAAAACGATATCTTGAAACATTCTTGGAACATGTTGGTGACATGCCGTTATGCTATAACAGCCATCTGTGTCGAATATTTAGAGAATGCATATTTTAAAACAAGTATCGTTGTACATCACAACTATTTCTCATAATCGACTATCCGAAAATAGCGTTTGTGGACCCAGAGAGACAGGAACGACGCAATAATGAAATAAGGTCCGTGAAGTTCGTTAGGTAAAGATAATATGGTATTTTGAATTTAATATCGAGTAAAGGCAAAATATCAATAGCAATTTAAAAAGTATCTGCTTATGATTGAAGTATATAAATTTCAGAACGAACCCAATGAACTATAAATGAAGAACAGAACAATTGCTTGTACTTTTTGAGTGACTTGATAAGTTCAGATTGACGACGGTATTTTATTTGCTTCAAATTTCAACAAAAATAAACTTGGGAAGTATATATCACTCCACATAAAGCATATTTAATAATTGGGAGGAAGGATGGACGTAGGCACCGGATTATTACCGCTTACCACTAAAATTGAGCTAACGAGGCGGAGTACTAGCGATGTATAGTAAGTATGCGAGAAGGAGTAGCCTCCCTTAATAATAAAAGCAAAACGAGATATAACGAATCGTAATGGCAACGAAATACGGCTATTCTTCGATAAAGGTGACCGGTTCCGTCTGACTCCACAGTATATTCAACTACAAACAACACTCATTGAGGATCTATCTCACTTGTTATGTACGACATTATTATATTCCAGTTTGATATTCAGGTGCGAAAACAAGATTTTGGGTTATAAGGGACGGAATAGTTAACAATTACTAACCGTTGAAAAACACAACAAGCTGAACATAACATGTAATGGCGGATTA
>VMBQ01000721.1:147082-250846 GCA_007657795.1 Dreissena rostriformis | reverse complement strand
ACGCATGATGCCCGTTGCTGACCGCATATGGACTGGATTGAGAAACTGGAGTTCCAATTATGATTTCACACGCGAAATCATGATATTTTGTTATATTTACAACGATATGTATATATATATAGATGCCTACAATTCTGTCGTAGACAACACAGTGCTAACCTTTTTTGTTTATGTGAATGATTCCAAAGAGTTTATAAAATTGCAGCTTGACCTCGGACTTAGATATGTATTGACTTATCAGCAAGAGCTGCTTTATCGTCACTAAGAATATCATGCTGGGAACATTCACGGCTAAGACTCATTACACTGTTGTCCGCTTTAAGAGAAAAGTGATTTACAGAAGACCAACAAAACTCCGATATTTACATATTAAGAATGTGGGTGAATTTATTATATATTTGAAGATCATTTTGCCTGTTAAACACCTTTCATTTATGGATTTGACCTGTAGTTAACCATGCGCATTGTACTTACAAAGGCGTCTCGAAAGCAGACAAGAAATAAATTTGTTAATTGTAAATCCATAACATTCGTTCTGTTGTGAGTTGGTTTCGCAGTTTAGACAGTTGATTAAGAAATTCCCACCCGGTTTTTAATGTTCATTTTTTAATTGAAAGTAAACATATCCTCCAGACAGACTACTGTGTTTCTCAAACGAACTAAAGCAATCTTCAGTAAAGCTAAGCAGTAACTACTTTTACCATATCCAGGTGCGTCAAAATAGTCGTGATTTGTTTATGTGTGAGTGATGTGTTTAGAGCTCACAGTGCAATATCAGCTGTTGTTTCAAAAGCAAGTGAGGTGGGAGTTCCTTTTGAAGACATTATAAGCAGAGCTGGGTGTTCACGAGAAAATGTGTTCTACAGGTTTTACAAGAAGTCGGCAAAAGTCTGATTGCGAGTTCGACCGCAAGATATTGAAGCAAAAAGGTTTTTCGTTTTCGAAATGTAATGGCTTTAAAATCTCATTTAATACCGTAGTTAGTTTATTAAGCGTGATGCAATTAAAACAAGTAAACAAGACTTACATTGGTAAAGTCGACGTTTGATTGCAATTCAATTAGTGAATATAGAATTATTAGGGCATTAAACGCTTCTTTAACATTATATCATGTGATAGTTGAGAATAGTCAAATATGACTTTTTGATTTGTGTTGTGTAGTAATTATAATGTCAAAATCGAAAATCTATTAAGACCGACTGGGCATGTGCAGTACTCATCTCATATGATCCCTACTTAATGCTATATAGAATTACAAACCAACATCGAATTGATCAAGGTAAGTCTACCAATTTAACTTAAACAAAACGTTTTGTCCATTTCCTGTAAATGACTATATAATTTGCAGTAGTGGGCAGAACTGTTTTGTTTTCTTGTAGATAACACGAAAGATTTCTACTTGCCAGATTATAAATAAATATGATTGTGCAAAATTGTCAGAAAATATACGGCACAGAAATGTTGGTATTTAGATTGAAGAAATATGCAAACATAATTCACAATTACAAGCAGTTTTCGCTGATGCTACAATCGTAGTGTGAAAGTTATACAATGGCTGTGTTTATTGGAATAATTGGCGATGCAATTATTTAAACGCAACATCTTCCAGCCTGTCTTGTTAGCGATAAACTTATTTTGTCTCGGTAACTTAACATCATATTGTCAGTGTTACAAGTAGATACATATTTCTCAATGGCATAGGAGTATCCAATGTATTTTACATCCTTTTATGAAATAAAACCCATACATAAAAGTCTTTGTGCTCTACGCTTTGTGATCAACTGAAAATGTAACAAGTCATGCTCACACATTTGAAAAGAATTGCAAGTCATGGTATGCATTTAATCTGTGCATTGAATCATGCAACTTACAAACGCAAACGAATTTAATATAAAATCATGATTAAAGCTGGGGTTACCGCATTGGAAGCGTCATTCGGGGTTTAAACCGGTTAAAGGGATTTGAAACCCCACAATTAGTCCAGAAATTATAACTGAACATACAAAAGTTAATAAAAATTAACCTCATAGCTTCATTATTCAGAGATTAAATCAAAACAAGAGAATAACACTTCTGGTTAATAACTTTTTATTACCCAGTGGTTTGTAAACAAGCAATGAAGACCATCAAGAAAGATGCATTATAAAACATATACGAAGCGACGCACGGAGTCAATCGTCTATCTGCCTGTGCACTGTATGGGCAAATGTAAAAACCAATAATTCATTATTCTAAAATACGACCAGATGTATGCGACTGTTTTTTTGAAGATGCCCTGTGTGTTCGTACGCCTGCTTATGTTGCAATGGATTTGCACCAAGTGTTTTGTGACGTCAAAGACAGCGATTCATGCCAAAAACCTCACCACACAGTTGTTTAAAACAGATGGATACAACAAAAACATTCGTCCTTTAATGGACCAGGACGGTACTGTTAAGGTAGAGACAGAGATGATTCTAAATAGTAAGTAATTTGTATAATAAAATATATTTTTTTCTGTTTACTACAGCAAAAGCACGTTTGTATTACAATTCATTTACATTTGACAAACAAATTAATGTTTCATGTTAATATATTCGAATATTCGATTTTTAAACCTTATATTACTATGTCCGAACTTATGACCGTCCGGAGCAAAGTACTATTTCTGTTTGTCACAAATACATTTATTTACAGGACTTATCACAAGAACTTTAACCCTTCACTTTCTCAAATTAGAGTTATTAATAAATAGAAGCCTCGCGCTACCATGATTCTAAGCCTCGCATGATGAAATTGATCTTTATCCAAAACTCACATAATATTCTCTTTATATGGTATGGACCCAAATAGTTGTTTAAGTCTGTTATAATGTGATTTGTATTTATACTGTTATTTCATGTTTAATAGACTAATGATAATACTGTTCTTGAGATGGCAAACAAGGTTTTGGGTCTTAAATATATTCATCTCTCAATCAGTGATGCAGAAGCTTTAAATTCATACTATTATCGCCCTACTGAATAAATTACCAAATTGATTGCCCACTAATCAGCATGTTAAACTTTTCTACATAAACATCCATAAAAGAAGATAATTGTTATGCTACCTTGAAGAAAATTGGAATAATTATATTGAATATGCTACATACAAAAGGCAATAATCAAACCTGACAACCAAATTACTGAATTTCCAATGTCAACAGATTTTATCAATACATTATCTGCTGACTTTCAAACTGTTATTACCAGCACGCAAATTTCAAATCATTATTTGACAGCTTCATAACATCTGCGTTTGTATTGAAACGCCCTTCAGTGATTATATAGGCCTTTGTATGATCAAACTAATATAACCCCCACCAGAGCACAAATGTAGACTAATTCACAAATAACTAGCGATCTTGTAATTATGTTTTACACACTAAGGACACTCTTCTATGATAATGATATTTGGAAGATATAATTTAACCTGCTGTGCTATTCAAATATATTCCTAATATAGACATATTTCTCTGTGAAAGCCTTTCTAGCCTTGGTAGGGCACAATCTGTCATTTATTATATTGACAAGCTCTCATTAAAAACTTATTTGTAGTTATTTATGAAAAGTCTTTATGTTCTTGTTAATCAAGGCACCTGTCTATTTTTCAGAGAAGTACCTTATGAACCATTTTGTATTACAACGCAATTTTTCAAAAATATCATTTGATGTAAAGGACTTCACTGGGGGACAATTTAAGTTTGAAAGCTTTTGAATATGTGTTTGTGTTTAATAGCTTTAATCGATATAATATGACCGTGGAAATCTAAAGGTATACTGTTTCTACAAGGCTAATTCAATTTTTTGTTATCAACTCAAAGGAATATTGATGTGTTTGCACTTAGTACAAAAATTATATCAAAGTAAAATATGTTAATGGGTCTGTTATTGCACTTTTTTCTATTTGAAGACTTATTCACATTCCAATAGATTTTATTATTTTTTAAATACATATGTATAAGGGTATTTCTGTTTCGCATCATTATTAAAGTTGGTCATAAGTCTTTAAAAGACATATGGTATGCCTAGATACATAATTTCTTACATTCAGAGTTATAACCGAATTATCAAGTTTTATGGACAAATGTAATAAACAAACATAAACAACGATTTATCCATGTTATTGTCAAAACAAACCAATGGTAGGTTTTGTGTTCTGAATTTGGGTAAACTTGAATCCGTCTACTAAAATAAAATAAATTCTAAATACTGCTCTGTAAACATCTGATTATTGAGTACCAAAGTGTATTGGACTATTTGGACATATCAGATAGCATGACAACGCTGATCCTTAACCCAATGATATTCGGTTATGGAAGGAAAACAATTAAAAGCGACATAACTGAATCATTCAGATCTATGTATGTTCTTTGTACAAGTTGAACCATAAACTGCCAGCTGAAAATGACTAGCTTTTAAATTCCTTTCCATAAATGCTTTATATAATGGACAATGTAACTCGCTTTTCAACATATACCACATAACATATTCTGACATGAATCTAGATAAGAAAGCCGATTTACTCAAATTATTATCTGTCGAATTGAACAACAAAAACGTCTTTGTTTCCAACAATGCGCTACACACAATCCAAAACTATTGTTTGTCTGTTGGATATTTCACCGTTTACAACAGTATTTCAGTCATTTCTCTGTGGTCAATTAAGCTCAATTGGTCGATGTCGGCTCATGTACTACTTAAGAGTATCCGGGAAACTACAATGTACCCCGGGTACGGAAAATAAGCTTAAAGGCACGCGACCATATTTTGGGGTAATTTTAAATAAACCCCGGGGACCCGGGGAACTTTAAAGAAGTACTTGAGCCGACAATGGCCAATCGGGGTTATCTAAAATGGTCGGTGTCTGTCCAGGTACTACTTTAAAGAAGTCCGGGTACTCGTAAGTCTACTACAATGTATCCCGGGTACGGGAAGTATACTAAAAGGCACCCGGCCATACTCCGCGGTACATGTTAGTATATGTTCCGTACCCCGGGTACTTTGTAGTAGTACCTGAGCCGGCAATCAACAATCGAGAGTCAGTTAACCAACTCACAATTTCCTGCGTTAACTCATGTACAAATACTAAGTGCACATACCTTTGTCAGATACAGACAACTTCAAAACTTTAATCAGAGTTAGGAGGCTGATGAAAGGATTCACGACCTATCAGAACACAAGTTATTTGTCCGGGCCGGGGATCAAACCCACAATTCTTGGATTTGAAGTCTAACGTTCTAACAAATGAGCTACCGACCAAATCTAGAAATAACGTTTAATAACTACATGTACGTTATAAATTGATGTTATCATGATGTCAGCGTCAGTTTGGGTGAGTTTTTTTGTGTTACTACCTTACTTTGGGTGTCTTGCAATACCGATGTGCATTTTCTGGACACACTTTAATTAACAATTAGTAATTAGTAATTAGTATAGAAACAGGTATTTAAAAAAGATAGCTAAAAACATTCAAACAGATGCATGGATCGGTTAATTATTGAAGTGCAATATCAACGTTATTCCTGAATATTTGAGACAAGTTGCATACAATATGTTACAAAGTATAAGAATAAAACGGATAATAATCTTCGTATGTAAAATGTATGGTATCTTACTTCGTGAACAGCCAATACCATATCATTTGTAAAATAGGAATAGTAATCAAATCAAAAGATATAAGCCTTTAGCTTTTATGTCATATTTGAAGCCGCTGTGGGAATGAACCCATTTAAAATGTATTTTAAAACTAATAATCATGTTTTCGTACTTCACAATGCGTTTGTTACTGCAAATTAAGTTAATTATCTAAATTATGTTCCAATTTTATGTTTAAATAACCGCTAAGCCCGAGACCAACGTGAAGCTCCCCGCGATGCACGTAACTCACCCTGTCCTTTATACGAAATATATTAAGTTAATTATCTTAATTATGTTTCCAATTTTATGTTTAAATAACCGCTAAGCCCGAGACCAACGTGAAGCTCCCCGCGATGCACGTAACTCACCCTGTCCTTTATACGTTAGACCTAATGACACTAAGGAATGGGAATTACGATATTATAAATAACTTGACAGCACATGGCAGAGAAGTCTTTGTACATGCAAATAACGTCCGCTTGACAATTGACTAGCTATTTTGGCCACACAAGACCAGCTCTGTATAAATCATAACAGGAAGGCTTGGTTTTAAAAACATATGAAAGATTAGTATTGCTTACAATACAATCAATAAAACAGTTGATTATTTGCTTAGTTTATCATCTGCCAATACAAAGTCAAGTATACGCATACAAAAAATATGGTTGTTTTTATCAAAGAAGACAACGCATATGCATAGGGTTTCATAACTTATGTTATGCAATTAAGACCGTGCAAGCACCTATATGCGTTTCTTCGACGCATATTGATAGGGGTTTATTATATGTATACTTCAATTAAGATCGGGTAACATGTTAAGGTTAACTTATAACATGCCTCCTGGCAATGTGACGGACAAGCTCCTCAAGTATGTATCATGCATAGAGAATAATTAACTTACATCAAGTGAGAGAATCTCCCAACCCTATTTTAAGAACGGGCGACAGCCTTCACAGGGCGCTTATACAGTTCAAATAAGGGTTCAAATAAGTGTTTGGGTATATATATATATACTTGAGGTGCTTGTCCGTCACATTGCCAGGAGGCATGTTTTACCTCTAAATTGCTTATTATTTTTGGTAAGAACTTAGTTATGAGAGGTCTTGTTAAATATTGAGTGTAATTGATCCGGAAGTGTCAAGTTCAAGGTCATATGATACACCAACGACATTGAGTTCACACTGAGCAGTAGTAGCCAGTGTATTAACTTTAATTTGACAAATTTTGACGCAATTAATTCAATTACAATAATATATATTTTTTAGTGTTACGTAAAGTGACTAGTAAGATGAAACGTTTTCACATTCGGCGGAAAAATACTACAGTGAGCGGGACTCAAACTCAAATGAAGATAATATGAGCATTTGATAATCGACCAAACCCCTAACCCAGCAAACACGTGTCATGTTTGTAACGTTTGCTCAACGTCAAGCCGACGTAATATCGATTTGATATCGGGAAGACTTTGAATTTAATATCTTGTGTTTGCTGGGTAATCACTGAGCCATCTCCAGCCCTAGAGACAGGCTAATGGAGAGACGGGCTAACTCCTTGTTCCACATGGCATTATAGGAAGAACGCACACAACTCATCAACATGCAATCAGGCTCATTTTAAAAGAGTTCAAAATACATCGTTTCACATATATTACCTATAGTTCCAAAGCTTGTAATTTCATGTCAGGTTTCCACAAGGTGAATTTTCCACTTTACCATGACACAATTTGATGCACAGCTCCCCAGCAGCACGGCAAGGACAACGTCGAGTATCACACTTTCCTGTGCACTTTCACAATATCAGTAAACTCCGTGGTAAAGGCTTCAGGCACTTTTTGGGTAACAGCACGCCAAGGTGCTCCTCCCCTGCACCACGTGTAACTGGTGTCAGTCGTGTCTCGGGACCATCGATATTTATAAGCAGTTTACATTCCCTATATATTAGAAGGGCTTCTCTACGAATATGTCAGTTGTTAACACTACTTGTAGGAGGAAGGCAATCAAGTCCAGCACTTGCACTGGTATAGTTCTCTAGTCGGAACTGGTCAAATGTTTCCGCAGTTGTCGTCGATCTGGCCCTGCCCAGACACGTACCAGGTACTTTTCTGCTAATGCTTTATCCTGCTCTGACAAGGTATCTGTCTCCCCAAAGTTAATTAAAACTGAATCGGGTCATAGACCACAGCTTCATACTTGGTTCCCATTTTTCTCATGAAGTTATCGCCTGTCAATATGTGAGAAGCGGTCCTGGCATTCTTGTTCTTTTCCATGAAGACTTGAGGTCAGTACTATCAAAATCAACGCCCTTGAGAACTTTTCTTTACGGGGTACCCGCTTCCTGCATAATGTCATGGTTCTTCTGTTTGATCACTATGTCAGCAGCGCTTATATCAGATGAAAACATCTTGTCAGATTCATTAACCCTACTATTGGGCGATACTGTGACCGAATGTCTTTCGTGACGGACAATCAGCTGCTTCATATCACGGTTTTGGTGTGCACTTGTAAGCACTTCACCTTCTTCACCAGCTAGGAGTGGACATGGTAAAATGCTCCGGTGAAAAGATTTTCTGAAACCAACACTTGTAGATGCCTCATTGTCTGTCTCACACTCCATTGTTTTTTTCCCGATATTTTCTTCTCAATAGCCTTCAGCTTGCCGGAATGTGTGTACGAGTTATAGCACTTATTGGTATTGTGGTAAGAAAACATACCATTGTGATCATCCGCCTTGTCATCCAAACGTTTGATGCGCTTTGTAACAATATCATTCATAAGTGCAGCATCGTTCTTGACCCTCGCACGCTACGTTTCTTCACTAATTAGAGATGATTTGTTATATTCCTAGTAGATGATACATCAACTTGGATAAAACCCGTCGTCCTCTGCCACCACGGGAGCCAAACTTGTGCTTTTTGGACAAGAACTTTTAGATGCCATAGTAACCAACTACTGAGTTAGTGAATAGTGTCTAAAAATACTATAGCCCTTTAAACCTTGAAAAGACTGACTTGACTCTACCAAATGTTCTTGTTCTTTATTGTCTCTTTTTTATTATAGTATTTTATTTTTAGGATTTCACACGTGATTAACAATATTACCAAAATAAACTGTTGTTACTTTAACATATAATATTTAGTTCTTTCCTTATTAATTGTCGAAAATCAAGTGCCCCTTAATACTGAAAATTGCTAGAAAATCTGGTGTCTGTATGTTATGTATTATTTCAAAGGAGATACCGCATTGACAGTTTCTCTGGTAAACATAAAGAGAGATCGTAGAAATGTAAAACATATAACCCTGGAATCAAACTTACAAAGACAAGTAAACTTTTAGTTTATTAAAATGACATCATTCTGCGGTAATAAGACTCGCATTTCGCCTAACCGTGACTTTCCCGCTTTTGTTAATAAAATGAGTGCCTCGATGATCGAATCAATATTTACAATCCCAATCCACTAATAAGCATGATATTTAATAATAATCTATAATGAAGAATGGTTCTATTGCATATTATTGGAGATTTTCATACAGATATAATATGCAAATAAACATTTGAACGTTGAATCAGCAAAAATTAGCTTTACATCTTAGTAAAATTGCCGCTATCAATGCCTGCAAATTAAAGACTCAAAGAACCAAATGTGTTGATAACAAAAGACCTTGTACATAAAGTTTCAAGGTCATTCTGACTTTAAAGAGATACATTGATAACATAAATGTATTCTACACACTATATTCAGTCAGTATAGATATATTAAAAATGTATATTGTTGTTACAGTAAATACAAGTGTTGCAGCCATTTTATAGCAATAAACGTGCCATGATGCCAGACAAGCCTCTCAGTTTGTTTGCATGTCTTGGAACCCACAAATTCAATTCCACTGAGAAACTCCTAAAACAACATTTTGCATACGGGTCCACAGACCAAGTACAGGACTAAATGTGAAGGTTGATTAAACGTTTGTGGATAAGTGTAGCTTTATTAGTTTTCCGTCGAAATAAAACCCATATAAGGACCTGATAAGATTGATTTGGAGCACATAGTTAAGGAATCATTAAGTACTTAATGCAATAGGCATCCAATGTGTGTTACCTCGAAGCAGATTGACTGGGTACAATACTTAAATCATGCTATTAAACCCGGATAAGCACATGTTAATGTCAACTGAGCGCATATTAATAGGGGTGCATCACATAAAACCGCCGCTTTTATCGGTATAACCGCCCTGTATAAAAACATCAGAAATGCCCTGTGCTTGTGAAGGTTAAATTTGTAGTCCAAAAAAAAACAATATAAGGGTATCGGACACATACAGATTGATTGGGTTTCAGTAGTTATCCATCGCAATGAAACACAAAACCTCTGGTTGTATGGACGCAATTGATTGGGGGTTCTCTACGTATTTAATTCGATAATGACCATAGAAACAATCTCTATGTGTTCACTCGACGCAGATGGACATCGTATACATAACTTATATAATGCAATTAAGAGCTGTAAAGCGCTTGTTAATGTTAGCTGCGGGGATCGTAACTTGCACGTTTTACGCCGGATGGTGTCATCATTTTACGCGACACCGGTTAAAAATCCGAATATAAATGTATATCGATTTAAATCAATATTGTTGTGATAAAATAGCGGATAATCGGTATTACTATAAATATATCATCGGTTTTATAAACTGCCGCCACACCCCTGACAGTTACAGTGTATTCAATAATTGACAAGTTCAATATACTTTCTAAAAAGCACCTTTTCTGGACGACATGTTTTCAGTGTATTACAATCGTTTTGTAATTCTTTTGTGTGTAGGGAAAGCATTGATGTTTACCAAAAAAAATCAATGTTATTTTTTTAAGATTGGAGACTACAACGGAAAACTTTCGCGACGGCGGGTTACAATCAACTAAAAAATAGCCGTATCAACTGATGGAAGTAATATGCCACCAAAAAAATTGGCAAATCTTATAGAACAATATTGATACAAACTGTATCTATATAATGTAAAATTTAGATGCATAAAATACCACAAAGGCTTTTTAACAGTTATTTACGTTCATAAAGTCAGTGCTTAGGAGGCGTTACTAATTCATGGAGGTGTGACTTTGCACACCTACTACATTTTAAAGGAATCGTTCGATTGGTAAAATCGTGGGTATGTCATCCATCATAAAAATGGCGGCTTAGTGCTATTTAATCGCATGCAAGTCAGACACAAGTGAGATTTAAGAATACGTATCAGGTAGCATAGAGAAGTCGGTAAACTAAGATTTAATTAACAGATCGCAATAGTTAACAAACGCTTGTCTTATCGAAGAAAAATTATTGCAATAAACTTTTAAAGAGGATAATTCGACAGAGCTCAAACCATGGATTCTGCCAGTGCCAAGAAAGGTAAAGCTAAATATTTATCACAATTATAAACAAATCAACAACAATAAACATGAATTTAAAAGTTTCAATAATTAATACGTTAGCAAGTTATTTAGTGTGCATACATATAATTTAACTTTATTTGTTCACGAAACAGGAATAAAAATTATAATCACTTTCTATAACAGTAAAGCATTATTATATAATCGTGAATACTTCTATTGGTAGCCGCTTTAAATTACAGACGAGGTGTAGTTTAGGGTGTAGCTACCGACCAGTCTTAGTGCATGGCAGCATACACGGTTAATATAGATCATTTGATGTGTTTGAAATGTAAAATAAGCCTATAAGTAATTGCAGTTATCAAAGAACATCTATTCACACTTTGTTTTGTTATTGTGCAAAAGCAACATATCGAAAAGAAGTTAAACAATTACCAAAATTAGGAAAATAAAAGCGTGGTCTAATCCCTTTACGATTAGAACTCTCAATATTGATCACTGCCACATTCAAGAAATAATCGATCTATTCCGAGTGTACACTTGGGTACAGAATCCGGATAGTGCCATCTATAATCTCGCCCTTCTTTCATCAAGAGCGACACACGACAGTCGAAGCGATACACAATATTTTGCGCGACACACGAATCGACACACGATATTTTGCTTGATACTCAAAGCGACACACACTATTTTGCGCGACACACGAAGCGACACACGATATTTTGCGCGATACACGAAGCGACGCGGGAGAATGTACCACGAAATATCGTCCTTGTGAAGATAACCCAAAAGGCGATATATCCTGGTAAATATCGCGTGTCGCTTCGTGTATCGCGCAAAATATCGTGTGTCGATCGTGTGTCGCGCAACATATCATGTGTCGCTTTGAGTATCTCGCAAAATATCGTGTGTCGCTTCTTGTATCGCGCAAAATATCGTGTGTCGCCATTTGAACGCGAGACACGATATTTTGCGCGATACTTAAAGCGACACACGATATTTTGCGCGATACTCAAAGCGACACATGATATTTTGTCGCTTTGAGTATCGCGCAAAATATCGTGTGTCTTGTCGTGTGTCGCGCAAAATATCGTGTATCGATTCGTGTGTCGTGTGTCGCCCTTGATGAAAGAAGGGCGAGATTATAGATTGCACTATCCGGATTCCGTACTTGGGGGATAATCACTCACATACAGGTAAATCTGAAAAAAAACGTTCTAATTATTTGACAATAGTCAAGTTAAACTACACATTAAAACGTATATGCATGAGATGTCATATCTTAACTAGGCAAGATTTAAACCCGTGATTTATATAAAACAGTTTCGATTCGAACCATTTTAAGTTTCGATATAATGACCATTTTTATCCACAGAAAAGAAGTACAATTATTTCGCATGATACGCACACTACTCATTTTATGCACGCGGTAAAAGCAGCCCCGGAAACATGTCATCCCGTTATTTTTCCTCTATCGTTTACTGGGCCTCTCAAAATTAGCCACTTATCGTGCCATACGAACATGGTTCGGTAAATATTAAAATGAATTAATTACAATTAACTGAGTTATGAACTCGCATGCAAAGATTCCAAAACAAAACAAAAAGTATTTAAAGGGATAATTTATAACAACTTTTTTTTGAGGTTACATTTTCAACAAGGAGTGTTTATGATTAAATCCTAAATAATAAAGCTATTATAAATTACAATAATGAAGTGCAAGAGTATGGGCTTACAAGTTGGCGGAATGGCTTATGTCTCAAATCTAACGTCTGACGTGTGCATGGAGGCAAATTATAGCGCTCCTAAAACGCATTATTCAGAGATGTTATTACTCCTCCACCATTATTCGAATGCTGTAATTCTCTACGCGGTCTGAATATAAAACAATAAATAATGAATATGTTAACTTTTATAAAATACCTCAAACCAAGATAGTTTATATTAAATTCACATACATATTTTGTAAAGAATTACAATGCAACCGGTAACACATAATACCGTCAACAGGTCATACCGGCCAATAAAAAGTCAAACAGGTCACATCCTTTATCGACGTAAGACATGCATATTGAATGAAAACCATTTAAAAACACAACACTGCTACACATGGTACACGTGATTAATATTGAATTATCATTGTTATTATAATGTTTCATTTATTCAGAAAACTGGACTTGTCCAGACGACAATAAAATGTGTAAAAATATGTTAAAGCAGCACCAGTGTTCATGGCTATAGAAATGCAGACCCGCGTCTTTGTAAAGTTGTCACCTACAATTAAAAAAAAAAAAAAAATGTTTTCCATGTTTTACATTTTTGCTAACTTTTATAAAGTGCGCATGTTTGGATTTTCAAATGTTCTATCAAGTAACAGGAAAACGTATACATGAATTGAATAAAAAAAAAATCATCATTTTTAATAAAATATATACGCTGCAAAGCGAATGCGGAAATATTAACGTTGATATTTTTATCCATATCTTTATATTAAACAAACATTTGATAACGCCACATAATCTGTTTAAATTATGTATAATTCATTTCAAAACGTGAATTTAGTATAGCTTGCGAAAACAAAAATACATCCACGATTTCAAATAAAAAAATCTGTGGCCGCCAAGATTGTTTGTGGCCGGTTTATCTGTATTTCTCAGCGAATGATGAAAGATAATGAGGCCGCGTTAACCTCTTGTTTGGCTGGTTTTACTTTTGTTTGAGGCTGGTTAAACGTGTGTCATTTTGAACTTGTGGCCGGTTTGGCATGCTTACTTATAAAAATGTACGATACATTTTTACTGATATTTATAAAATGTATTCTTTTTTTCTCATTTCCACAGGCACAGCTTCTGCTGCCGAACTAAACGAGGTAAGCAAGTATAATTGGATATTCATTCTTAAAGCCCCATTAATACTCAAAATTCAACGGAAATTTCGTTAAGTAGTTCGTAAATTAAAGTTACCCAATAAAAACCAATGTTTCTTATAGCAATAGCCAAAATTTTAAAATTGTTTAAACAGCCGGTAAAGTGTGGTCAAGTAATTTAGACATCTTAAATGGTAAATGGGTGACGGTTTTCATAAAACCTACGTTTTATATTCCGACGTCGACATAATAATAATGCAGTGGTTTTACCAAAGTACCGGGTGAGGTTTCGAATTCATTAAAAAATCTGTCTATATCCGACCATTTTTGCAGCACAAAATATCCGCCTTAAAAGTAGGCTTAAGGGAAGCCTCGCTCTTAGAGCGAAACATGTAGCGCTAGTTAATGAAGTATATTATGTTAGTGTTTATTATTTAATGACCTTTGCTACTTATCTTCATCCTACCATTTCACTGCCTAAATACGTCAATTAATTCCACTACTTCCTCTACTTCAATTTCTTCCAATACTTCTTATACATCAACTAATTCAACCACTTCTACTTATACTTTAAATTCTTCCACTACTATACTACTTCCAATACATCCTCTTCTAAAATTACATCACTTAATTTAACAAAAACGTATACGTCTACTACTTATACAACAACAACAACAGCATAATCGTCATACACCACAACAACAACCACAACAACAACAACAGCAACTTCTACTACTACTACTACTGCTACTTCTACTATTACTGCTACTGCTGCTGATGCTGCTACTGCTACTTCTTATGTTTCTGCTACTGATAATGCCAGTACATTTGCTACTGCTACTTCTACTGGTATTTATACTACCACTACTGCAATGACTTATATAAGGTCTGCGAAAATAGTTACATATTTGGCTTGTTATAAAATTGTGCACTTTTATTTTTTATTCAGGCTTTCATGAAGGGAACCAAAGGCATGTTTGAAAAAATAAAGACTCTATCTAGTGTTTCCGCCGTGCAAGATGAAATTAGCAAGCATATGAATGAATGGAAGTCTTGTCCGATTAAAATAGCAATTTTGGGTGCATCTGGAGCGGGGAAATCCTCCTTTATTAACACATTGCGGGGGCTTAAACCTGGAGATAAAGATGCTGCGAAAGCTGGGACAAACGAGACCACAACAAGCATTACAAAATATCGGCATCCAGGATTTCCAAATTTTGAATTATCGGATCTCCCTGGGGTCGGAACTCCAAAGTTCCCTAAATAAACGTACTTAAAAGACATAGACATCGATGCGTATGACTTCTTCTTGCTACTTACTAGCACGAGATTCACTGAGAATGACCTTTGGTTGGCCAATGAAATTATCAAAAGGAAAAAAAGATTTTACTTTTTAAGGACAAAGATTGATTTTGACATAAGAAACGACAAAGAAGACAATCCGGCACATGATACTGCCAAATGGCTTGCAAACACCAGAAAAACATGTATAGAACATCTTCAAAAAGGTGGCATTCAAAGCCCTGTGGTTTTTCTCACAAACAATAAAAATGCAATGCAATACGACTTCTCCGCGCTGCAGCAAAAGCTTATCGAGGATTCTCAAGCACTAAAAAGGGATGCAGTTGTACTGTCTCTTACAGCGATTTCAGAAAAAATATTGAAAGAAAAGCTCGAGGTCTTGAAATCTAAAATATTCGGAAACGCTGTCCTTGCAACTCTTGGCGCATTGGTCCCAATTCCGGGCGTAGGAATAGCACTAAACTATTACGTGATGAAGAATGCAATGGAATTTTACATGGAACAGTTTGGAATAGACGAACCATCTTTGAGGAAAGCTGCTAATCAAGTTGGTGTTACTGTCGAATATCTAAAAGACCATCTTCGCCTGAAATCTGGCAAAAATTTTGTATCACAATACGATTTCTGTTGCTTTTGTGAAAATGCACATGATCAGCAAGTTGTAGATTTAATAGAAAAAATGTTGCCGCTTATTGGAAGCATAATTTCGGCGATCAAAACCGCTCCATCGGCTGTTGCTATACAGAAACAACTTGTTGATATTTGCTACACAGACGCTTGTCACGTATTAGAATATCAGTCGGAATGGTTAAAACAGAATCCAGATTAATTGTAATTTTCAGTCACAATTCATGATAAGCAGTAGATTGGTTGATGGCTGCTTAGTCAGATATTTCTTTGACAGACGCAAATAACGGAAACTTAAATGGGGTTTTACTGTGGTTTATCTTTAGTTATGTACATGTGTGTATTTTCTAGTGCTTTTGTGTCGCACTGTTTGGTAATTGGTACCTTTTAATAACTAAAGGACACATTGTATAATAAAGGTTTTCTCTCCTTCTGGCTCAGCTGAAGTATATGTGTATTTACATATACTATTATTGTAGTATGGTGCGTTTTTATTAGATGCATTTCACTTTGTTTTATCAATTGATACCAAATCATGATCTATTTAAGACTTAATGTTTAAAAAAAGGTATATGGTAGCTAAAGATTGTAATACACATCCAAGCTTTGTCATTTGACCTTTTATAACCTTATTGTAGCCTTTTTCTTGTATTTTACGACGATCATCTAAATGTAGAAGCCTTATGATGCTATGCATCTTCAGCTTTTTAATAAAGATGAGATGTAGTTTATATTCGCTCCGGTTTTATTTCATTGTTCCTCATAAAGTTAAGATTATGCTGTTCTGGTATGTATATAACTATTGAGTACTTAAATAGTAGTTTTATTGAAATGTATCCTCGTTTATTGCTTTTTAATTTGAATTGTGATGCTAATGTACACCTTAATGTTTCATAAATAATTCTGGGCGAAGTGAGAGGGTTGGAGCTCCTTAAAACCGGTTTAAACCGCATTGACCGTTCCAAGGCCGTAACCCCAGTTTTTCATGTTTATTCGTTTTTTATGTACATGTGTGTATTTTCCAGTGCATGTGTTTTGTGTCGCACTGTTTGTGAATTGGTTCATTGTCATTAATAAAGGACGCACTGTATAATTAAGTTTTTCTCTCCTTCAGGTTCATGGTTCATCTGAAGGATATGTGTATTTCGTTAAGGTATTAGCACTCTAATGAGCTTCGTGTAATATCGCCTTATTTCGAACATATCCGTCACTCCGAATGTTTTCCAATAATGTGTGGACAAACTACGAATATTCGATAAATATCGCTTTGAAATACTAAATGTAGGCCCCGCAAGTTAAATAAAATCAAAACAAACATCTGCAAATTCTGCATCTAGATATGATTTCTGAACTTCAAAACACTGTCTTTCCTCAATCATTAAAGATTTTAACATGAATAGGGACAGACAGTTGTTGTTTCAACAAATAAAAATCTTGTTAGGAAGGAGGATTCAGCGCTCTGCAAGTAAATTGTTATTTCAATAATGTCATATATTTTCGCGGCACAATGAAATTGTCTACAATGTTGACATTTGTTTATGAGTTGAAATTTAGCGTTGTAAAATAAATATCTCTTATCATTAAACATGATAATGTTGAATTCTAATCACCAGAATTTAGTTTATGCTACTTTCGTTGTGATAATGATGTTTTGTTAGACTAAATGTGTCGATATAATTTATTGTTAATATTATTAAAATGGACAAACCTTGACTCCAACTTATTGCAAGCAACGAAATTAAGTGGCGACAACTTTTTTTAACCCAGTGAAACCTCTGAAAAACATTTTAAAATGTTTGCCTTCTTTTGTTGCCTTTGAATATGAACAGGTTAAGTTTGGAAGTTGTAAATGTTGTCAATGTTTGTTGTAGTGTTTTTTTTAGAAAGAATGCATTAATGTAGTCAATATACTTTACTGCACTGTGTAGGTTGCATGTCACACATGAGATAAGATGTATGTATGTATGTTTATATGTATGTAAGCTTATGAGTTTATTACAAACTTGTCCTATTTTTTTATTATCAATTTTTGAACTTTTGAACTCATCTATATTCTCACATGTAAAAGTCAAACTCAGTATGGCGTTTCTGACAAACGTGGGTACCCTTGATTGTGAAGCAGGTACTTTTCATTTCCACCGGTGACCCCCATTTTTTTCTCTATTTGTCATGCAAACATACAGTTCCGGTGTGGGGTAGCTCCCATCAGAATCGAAACCGGCAGGTATGAAGGTTTACCGATTCAGGAAAGAAATTGTCCATTTTGTAATAATGTTGAAGATGAGTACCATGTATTGTTCTATTGCCCAGTGTACTGTGATATCAGAGAAACTTTGTTTTTACGTGCTTCCGAAACAAATGTGTTGTTCTTAACACTAAATGATGTTGACAAATTTAACTATCTGTTTTCCAATTCTAATATCATACGAGCCTGTGCCAGAACCTGCTATCTCATGCTACAGAGGCGGGTATTTTTAATGTGTAAGTAATCTATTTTATTTATGTATATAATGTGATCATTGATTTAGTTTTCCCCCGTTTTATTGCGTCTGAAGCAACTTTGCTAATCCGGTTCACGGTGATCTGATCAACGTGATATATGATTTCTTACACCCATTTTTTTTTAATTAATGCGCGATAGTGTTTTTTTTTCTATCTTTCAGTATCTCACCATTGTTTTAAGGCAGATCGTAATTAATTTGATTAGCAAAGTTTCTTCAGTTTAAACTTTTTAACTTTTAATTTTTTATTTCATTTATTTGTGCAAAGTGTTGAATTGATAAAAGTCGTAATGTATGTAATTTGTAAATATTAAGTGGAATTCTTAATTGCGATAGTCTCTTATAATTCCAATATGGAATGGCAATATACATTTGACAATGTGTAAATGTTTGTAATATAATTACCATGAATGTATATTGATGAGACTTAAATAAAGATATACTCCTACATTGTAGATAATTTCCATGTTCAAAGATTGTTATTTCCAACTGCCATTGTTTTTGAAAATTTATTTTAAAAAGACTTGTCACTAGAGATTGTATTTTTTTTCTGGTTTTCCGAGGGATGATGACATTACTTGTTTGTTTATATTTTCTGTTTTCCTTTTCTTACACGTTATAAACTATCATATTTGTATTTTCTATGCATTTATTTAATAATACATACTAAAAAAGTGCTGTTTGATCAATATTTCTATTAATAAAAGTGAAGATTGTAAATAAATGGTAGAGAAAAATGAGAAAAAATAAATAATTTGGGGTTGACAACATGAAATATAATTTTTTTTGTATTGTGTGGTGAATTGTATTTAATTTTTGATTATCCATGCAGAATACCATAAAACTAAGAAATATGCGAAGAAAGAACAGATAATCATGTTATTGTAGTATGGTGAGTTTTATTGGATGCATTTCATGTTGATTTATCAATTGATACCAAATCATGATCAATTTAAGACTATGATGTTTCTGGTTATTTTAAAAAGGTATATGCGTCCGTGGTATTTACACTAAAACCATTATAATTTTCATGTATTTTATAGGACAAGGTAGATATGTTATTTGCAGAAAGTGTATTGTGTTCAGTTTGCTTGTGTGAAATGAGTAGATAAATGGTTTTCTTTTTAATAATTGCTGTTGTGTTTTTTCTTTAACCCAATGTAATGTGCCAACGTCTCTAAAATTGCGGGCTAATACTACGGCGAAAAGCATAAATATGCGTTAAGAAACATATAACGTCCTTCGAAAAATATTAATAATTTGACTAGCTTATCATATAAAACAATGAGGTACGTTGAGGTAGAAGAGTGTTACACGTGTACAAATACAACATTGAGGAAATAAGATATAGTCGTTATGTCGCCGATTCGAATGTGTATCATTAAGTATGCGTTTTAATTAAGTATGTATTAAAAACGTATAGTTGCTACATTTACCAGAAGAGTTAATCACAAAGTGTAATTCGTAAATATACAGATCGGGTACTTTCGTTTCGAATTCTAAATCAGACAAGTGCATTTGGGAAAATAGTTCAACAGAAAGACCAGTTATTATTCATTCGTTAAAAAATCGTATACACTCAAGTCAGTCGAAATTATAGTGTTTCGATTTAATGTATTCTGGAAAAGGTACTCAACACAGGAACTAATTCTTTAGTACACAATTCATGGAATAATTTACAAAAAGAAATGATTCATCCTAGTTTAAATATAACATTTACGGGACATAACACCAGTTTCGTCGTTTTGTAATACAGGATACAGTTCTTTATTTAACCTCTATAAGTATATGTTAAAGCTTCGGTAGAAGATAGATAGTTATATTTGCAAGCTAGACCAATACAAACAATTCAATTGCAATAATGTAATTATCTCGAAAAATAAAAACGTTTGTATCAATAGGTAAAATATGACAAAATCACGTTTGTATAAGACAACACATAGTCTTGGTTGCCTTTCCTGCCAGGCACTTTTTATCCTGCAAAAATAAGCCACTGCTATTGAATTAAATACTTGGGTTTTTAGATCAATACATGTACTTTAACAAGGTAAATGGATTAATCGTTAAAACAAACCGTTATTTCCCGGTCTACATTTTCTAAAATCAACATTTATTGATTTTTACGTATGAACAAGTATTTTCCAAAGATTAAATTACTTTTAATTCGAATTTAATGAGTTGTGCTAATGAGTAGCTGACTCAGTTACCATAACAGCGTTGTCAATGTACACAAAAGTCAATGAGTTAACAAAAAAAAACAGCCATTAACAAAATTTCATTGTTAAAATAAAACAGCCATTTACAAAATGTCATTGTAGTATGACTGAGTGTAAAATCGTTAAACAATGCGAAACAAACAGGTGAAACAAATTTGTTGTAAGAGCATCAAACAGATCAATGAATATTACAATCAGTCACTACATGACCTTTAACAATGTGCATTGATAAAGGTTGACAATGCGTGTGGTTTCGGAGACATACATTAACAGAGGGGTAATCACGCGATGAAGTCAAGACGGCGGCGTCCATGCAAGACAGGCATTTTCCCCCGTATAATACCCTTTATAACGTTTATTAATATTTTAATTACCGCTCACTTTCCAGCCATATCAGCATAAAAATGATTAGCGTTTATTTCGTATTAATATTCGCTCTATATCTCGAGTTTACTCGCTACGAAATTTCTTTATTTCTTAGCGGGATCACAACAGTACAGCTTCCGCTAAGAAAATTCATAGCGAGTAAAGTCGATATATAAAGCGAATATTAATACTAAATAAACGATAATAGCTTTTATACTGATATGGCTGAAACGTGAGCGGCATTTAAAAATTAAACAAAAGTAATAAAGGGTATAACACGGCAAATAATACCTGTTTCGGCACGGACGTCGCCATCTTGATCGTCGCGTGATTCCCGCCTCTGATTTATATAAAGACATTGGTATTTGAAAAAAAAATAACTTTGAAAATTATGACTTCCTCTGAAAAACAAACTTCGCGAGCAACATTTATACGAACCTTTCACTGATGAATGAAAAAACAAGACGTCATGTACATCATATGTACATGCTGTAATTGAAACATTACATATTAATAACCATACACCTACGTACTAAACAAACCTTAAAAAAAAACGACGAAAACATGAAACAAACACTGAATAAATAATTTTCATTTTATAGCCGGATTAATTCCCTTTACAAATATTCGCGTGTACGATTATTGTTTTATAATTTCATTTAACGGAATCATTTTCAATGTACATTGGTAAAAAACACCTATGATTTGGTGTTTTTTTTCAGACATGTAATGTAACTTCGCGTGTTATATTCCACATTCCCTATTACTTAAACATGTGTATTGCTCAATAAAAAAAGTTATTTTGGAATAGGTTTAAGAAATGATAAAATCATAAAAACTCAGGTCTACGAATGTTTTAAAAATAAGATACATTTTAAACATACATTAAAAGTCATATGTTCAAGTTAATAAAACTTTCCTGAACTCTACTGATATAAATGTATTTATGCAATAAAATATCAACACAATGACATTTGAAGTATATATCATTTGTTATGTCATACTTTCTTACTGCAGAAACGAACTTTTCATAAAGTGTCGCGTATTGTTTGAATAATTGTTGGTGATGATTCGACATATAATAAAAATGTACTGATTACATGTTCAAAGTATTGCTAATTTATGTAAATAAAGCTTCTAATTTAATTAAATAACTATAGTATGGGTTTTGTTTAAATATTTTTCCAGTATGCAAAAAAAGAACAATACCAACGTGTATTTATATTCGTATTTATTATACCACAGCTGTGCGTGGCATATTGCACATAACATTATTTTTATTAAAATAAATCGGTAATGCCTTTTATAAAAAGCATTTGAGAAATTCAACTGCATGTATAAGAAATGTCAGTACAACTGAAAACCACAAGACGTTGTTTGATTACTGACAACATTACAGCGAGTAAATGCGATTTAAATAACATCATTTTAGTGTCATACTCTTAAACAAGCACACATCTTATCACATTGGATTTCCTTACTGTGTAAATATTTTTAAGTACATGAATGGTGTTTCGGCTGTACGATAGACACTAGCTGCAATTGTTTAACACTCTTATTTCGTTGATGTTCATGACCTACCTTTCTCAGCATTTATTCGAGATTATTTTCTTATAAACAACATGGTATGTACTCGATACCTAAATCGTTACACATAGGAAAAAAAAAACAAAATCCTATCCTATTCCTATAATCATAAATGACAATTGTTTTAACAAGCATATGAATAATATTTAAATACCCACAAAACGCTGTCAGTTTTCTTAAGGTTTACCGGTTCTTTTCAACGCATTCTTTAAGTTCTATATGAGTATTTCACTGAACATTTACACAACAATATACAGTATTAACTTCCAATCACACTGTTGATAACACACGTGATTGAAAACATAAAACAACACGGTTTTGAAAGTATTGAAATCAATTAAAGAGCACCTACCAGTTGACCATCCGATCAATTAAAACGTTGGCGTTATATTCTATTTCACATTTAGACATATTAAACAGGGGTGGCGAAATCAAATGTCCGAGTTGTCCGAGTCGTACATTTGCTTGTCTGGGCAACTAATTTTTTTCAATTAAGTTGTCCGTGGACAAGCAGTCGGGTTGAGGAATACAAAAAATACATTGTATTTAAGCCGTAACTAAGTTTTACGAAACCGTATGTTGACACGCAATCACATTGTCAATGCTATTTGCGGAGCAATCAAGCTAAAATACGGGCACTCTCCTGCGCAGTGATCTCCCTTCTTCTATAATAAGAGACCGGATTTTCAACATTCGGCCCGACTGTTAGACAGTGTACAGACTGGTTTGTTTGTTCATTCCGTATCGAAATATTGAACGTTCGTCTTCAATTTTAAAATGCATTAACACCAAATGTTCGCTTAATTCTAGCATCATTTTTTTCTCATGTTTTACTTCATACAAACTCGAGCATAGCCGGATAGTTACGTTGCATATGGCAATGGCTGTCATTAAAATTTGGAAGTAATTGTCGGATTACACATTTACTAATGCTCATTTGAGAATAAAACAAAACGTTTACAGTTGTGTGTAATAAATTTAACGAAATGCACAATTTCCACGATGATTACACCATTGCCATCATCAGTTTTCTAAGTAACTGGCCACGATTTTATCGTGGAGTTGTACACCATAGAGTCTGATTAAAATGGTAGGTATAACAATAAATGTGTTTATAATTTATATAAACATAAACGGACAAGTGTAGTTCAACAACGGACAAGTTAAATTTCCTAAATGGTTGTCCGTGGACAAGTATAGTGTTTTGAGATTTCGCCACCCCTGTATTACCGTTTCAAAATAACATTTGATATTTATCTGTTGTAGTTAAATTAAGATTTAATATTGTTTAAGTTAATACATGACCTTACGGTTTGACGTCTGGTAAAAAAATCCCTCATTACTGTTCATTTGCATACAACTATTTATGACTTTGTCTTGTACACATTTATACAGTTATATAGATATCTGTTTCTTTTTCGAGTTTCATTGACACGATTGTCAGGATTAGGATTACACCTATACTGTTGGGCACAATCTGCACTTTGCTATAGATAAGCTTAAAGTATTTTGTCAAAATAGCGTAACTCGTTTCGTAGATATCGCAGAATCCAGCATAAATCTGACGTATAGACGGACGTACGAAGTACGAACCTAAAGTCTCCTCCGGTTTAACACCGGAATAATTTTTGAACTATGTCCAGGTCAAACATCGGAAGTCTTTCAAAAGTTGGAGTTGATAATCTTAATTCTTCAACAATTCAACATGTCATCAATTTAAACACGCACGACTAATTCTTCTACTTTGCTCATCACTCCAGATTATGTTTTCCCGGTCTTCAGGCCCTTGAGGCATAAAACATGTCAAGCATTGTTTTGCTTACTCCATCGTTGATGCTTTTGGCAAGTGACCTGGTCTGACTCGATCAAACATACGCTATAAGGGGATGCTTTGCTTACGATTGGTTGTCTATATGAGACGGCCAAATATTCTTTAACAGAACTAGGCACGGACCGGCTATTACGATTGATGACGGCACAGATTATATGGAGGTTTTGGAGACAAATCTAATGAACGATTGTAAGTTTAGCGATAATAGCGTATTACTATCACGATCGTCAATAGCAGCCGTGCTAAATAAGTTAGGTCGGCATCATGGGATTGATGATTTGTCATGTCTCATAATCCCAAAAGGAATGTACACTCTTTTGTATGTTGCATCAGATTCTTCTTGAACGCCACGAAATATTGTCTTTGGAAATAAACAATTGTATAAGAACGCAATAAAAATGTTGCCGTGCCCTCGCCTTGACTTCCGAAAAGGCACAATTAAATACACCAGTATTATCGAGAAAAGTTGACAAGTGAAGAGATCGTTTTTTTTTTCACCACGTTTGATGACATATTCCTAATTTAAGAAACAACAAAACAACCAAACTTGTCGCAGTTAATGAATTTGACTGTTACTTAATACAATATTTGAAGTACTTTCAAAATACTCGTAGAGGCGATTCAGGGACACGTGAAACATATATAACACGATTTGTTTTCTAAATCGATATGCAGGCATAAACAATTGTTTATTTATTGTATACATCGGTTATAAAGTTAAGTTATTTTACATGATTGATTCATTTATGTACCTACTGAATTGTGTTACATTTTCATCAACATCATATATAACCATAATTTTCAGGGGTAATAACTTGCAATGCTTTTTTAGGTTCAGTCTGTTTAGGTTATTTATCTGCTCAGTTATTAATAGAGAACATTTATATTAATGTTCATTTGAACAAACAATTATATGTCAACTGCTAAATCTTTAAACGTCTATTCTATCATGTGTTCATATTATTGTATGTTTTTACACGAACACTGATTACTCACTGCAGTAGAATTAATACAATTGTTGAATAGCTGTACAGTTAAATCGAATTTGAATTAAATTTGAAATGGTCGTTCGCCTTTAACATGATGTTTTCGGATATTGTTTATTTCACGTGCACGTTTTTTTTTCGTATTAAACTTACACACTGAAAGAAGCTTTTGCAATTTAGATCAATGATTAAATATCCGAAGAAGCCCAAGGTAGCAAATCGCATCAGTCGATAACGAACCAACTGTTAAACATGTTATTAAGACTTATTAACTAATTACGGAATGTCGTATCAACGGTTGATTGTATCATTTCGCGTATTTTACCCACATATTTCCACCTGCTATGAAGTAGAATTTGTTTTTGGAATTATCAGATATGTCTGTTCGTGTGTCTGTCTGTCTGTTTGCGCGTATATTTGATCGGAGACGTTCTTATGCACTTTGAAATGTTAAAACATTTGCCTCCTTTGCACAAGTGCATGATTTTAACTTTATGAAGTGAAATGTATTTTAATATATGAATAGTCGTATTATTTTCTGACCGATATTATGTCTAATTCGATATAAAAAGCTAACACTTAATGTTCAATATACAAAAAGTAGGAAACAAAAAGTACAATTTCAAAATATATATATTTACTTCATTTTTTATGATTTACAACACATGCTTGATTAATGATATACGCCAACACAATTGTTTACTATTGTTTACTAGCCGAAATGTCTACAATAGTGCTATTTTTAAATTTAATTATATAATGGAAAGAAACAGGATGAAGTTTTCATTTATTTTCATATAAAATACACACGAATATTGCATTAGGTTTTTATGTCCCTTGAATATAAAGTGGACATTAACCACACATTAGAAGTTGTAAACTATACATATTAATCACACAATGCAACTTTAAGCTAAACATTACTTATAAGCAACGTAAAAAAGCAGCAATGACGTGTCATGTCATTATTATCATATATAAACAAATATAATCAGATAAATATGTGATTAGTTGAAAAAGTCCATGAATATACATGACGCATGTATAAATACGGCCTTTTGCAACATTTACTCTTAATGTACATAGATCGATACGAACACTTTGTCCCGTTATTCGCTATGATTCTTTGTGGAATAAATATTGTTAAAACCCAATTTTTTATATTTAGCGCACTTTTCGGGCTTTTTCAACTTTTTTCGAGCGGACTGCCAGATTAGTTTAAACATATTTATTTATTTTGACATGTACAATATATCAAAATACACAATACAATAAATATCAGAAAAGAATTGAAACGGAAGAAATAAATCTCATAGAGTTTCTCTCCTGCCAGATTGACGATCGAAGATTGGAATGGGCGGACAGAGATACAATTAAAAGTTTTTTTCTTTCTATTAGTAATACTAACCTTGTGATCAGTGTTAAACAATTAAAAGAACGTACATCCTCCTAACATTGCCGATTAAAAGTATATCAGGTATTAAGTTATCTTTAGTACTTTGTTGGAACTAGTCTTTNATTGGTCAAAATCGCTCAAAGGGGACATAGTATTTCACAAACACATCTTGTTGCCATTGGGAATATAGCCGTTTTTCGGCTATAAAATCGGGCCAAAAAAAACCTGTAGTAGAATTGTTTCATACATATGTTTGAAGATAAAAATTTATATACATATATATTTAACAATCTATATATATTATATAAATATTAATATACATGATTTATGTTTTATGCTCGGTTATTTAATTCATGCACGATATTGTTTTTTCGCCAATTGGTATTTTGTTCTTTTGATTGCCGTGTATAATAATTTTTATGCCCCCGGTAAGGTGGCATATAGCAGTTGAACTGTCAGTCCGTCTGTCCGTCCGAAAACTTAAACATTGGCCATAACTTTTGCAATATTGAAGATAGCAACTTGATATTTGGCATGCATGTGTATCTCATGAAGCTGCACATTTTGAGTGGTGAAAGTTGAAGGTCAAGGTCATTCTTCAAGGTCAAAGGTCAAAAAGCAAAATCAAGGGAAGTAATAAGCTTTAAAAGGGAGATAATTTCTAAACCTGCCAAATGATATATTGAAATTTTATTTCAAAGCAGTGCAATAGGGGGCATTGTGTTTCTGACGAACACATCTCTTGTTGAATGTGTTTTCAGTGTTGTCAGAGGTGCTGTTGGTAAATGGGAATATCTTTTTAAACATATTTGCATAATTTAAATTATATATTAGAATATAGAAGAAAATGTTATTAACAAAATTATAGTTGCACTTAGATATTTAATTTTATTGTGAAACATTCTAATGCTAATTGTTATCCCTGTAGTATTGCTAAGCTTACATTAACATTGAGAATAGGCCATATATGAGCTGCATCATGCGAAAATGGGTCTTATGTTTTACATGCAGCCAGCTTAGCTCCAGACCAGCCTGTGATATGGAGCAGTCTGGTCACGTGCTTCCCTGTCCACTGTAAAATCAATGCCTCATATCTTCTTTACCATTTGATGGATTTTATTACAAAGTTAATGTCATTCAGAAGTAGTTCAGAGGTCAATGTCACTACTTCAAGGTCAAACAAATCTTAGTGGGGGATATAGCTGTCTCATTGATAGCCTTGTTTTGCAGTTTCAGACCAGCTGATGTGTATAATTGGGAAAATGTAGATACAAACCTCACAATACTGAATAATGTGACAATGTTTTAAAATAAGTCTTTTTTATTGGTGGAAACTTGATTTTAACAATTGCAATATATTTATTGAAAATATAAAATAGGCATTAAAGCACTTATTAGTCAACATAATTAAGCTTACATATTATTGCCAGAAAATGAGGAAGAAACAGTTATCTAGATAAAAATGATATGGTTCAATTTTGTACAATTCTGTCTGATTTTAAATCAGTGTATTATATGGATTATTATGTTTTGTTCAAATGTTTTCAACAATTGTAGGTTGGCGTAGGGAAATCGTCATGCGTGGAACTATCAACGATAATTCTCCAAAAACTGCTGCCGATACCTACTACTTTCCGCCAGTTGGGAACAAAATTGTAAGATTTGTAATTGCTTAACCAAGTTTATGTTATAAAAAGCAATAAAGGAAATACCGCAATAAAAAATATTTTCAAATAAAAATAAATAAATATAAAAACCGGATGTTGAAATTAAGAATCTTGAAAAGCAGATAGCCGTAAATAATACTTATAATTATAATAATAATACAATTGACAATTGTATTTGTTATTATTACTAGTATTAAAATTGTTATAAAGAGACTAACAGTAATACTAATTATCATAATAATGAGTGTGATGTCAATAATAAAATAATATAATAAACAAGACTATTGCCAAGCAATATATGTCCCTTACCGGCTTCACCATTGTCAGATTTTTTTTGTATATATATTTGTTGCCATAGCAACCAAATTTTTTGACGTAGGAACAAAATGAAATGACGTGCATAATGTCCATATTGCCATCTATCCATGTTTCAAGTTTCATGAAAAAATATGAAGAACTTTAAAAGTTATTACATAATCCAGAAAAGTGTGACAGACTGACTGACTGACTGCCTGATTGACTGACTGAGCGAAAACCATAAGTCCCCTCCGGTGAAACCGGTAGGGGACAATAAAACTTACAATAATAGTAACAATTATAACAACATAACAGAGGAAGAATTATTTTTTAAATGCTTGACAGAATTACATTATGAGGTAAAACTAAACACAGAAAGAATATAATGATACAATATTAAATATTAATTGAATCTTATTATGAAAAACTTGTATATTAAATAAATATGAATGTAAACTTGCACTCAAAAAAATGGAAAATAAGGAAAGTCCTTTTTCTGACAGTTTAACAACAAAAGTTTATAAAATATTCATGAATTATATTACTATATATTTATTAGTCTTACTTAATTATGCCCCGGAAGGAGGGCATATAATGATTGCACTGTCCATCCGTCTGAAATTCCTTCACACTTTGCGTTTAGGTTTCGAAAAATGTGGAAAAACACTTTGCGTTTAGGTTTAGAAAAATGTAGAAAAAGGGGGCATATGTCACTCTATGGTGACCGGTCTTGTTTTTCATTTAATAACAGAGAACTTATCATTTCACAAAAAACAAGGGCTTATTTCACTTATACCAAAACAAAGTACAAACTTAAGACTCACTTGCAAATTGGCGCCTAATTACTGTAATCAACTAAATACTGATAATACAATTGCTGCACAATCTATTGCTAACAGAATTAACAAAAGATTACCATGGCATCTGTTATCTCAAGCTTTGTTAAAGGACAGTAAATTGGTGAAAACCTTCCATTGACACAAAAATAAATTATCTTTGTAATAAATCTGATGATAATTGTTTAATACTATTTGCTGACTTTAAGAAGGCTTTTTACTCGCTCATTCATGTTTTCATATCTGGAAAGAATGGACTTTGAAAATGTCTTAAAGGACTAAATTGAAACGTCAAATATGTTGTCACCATGAAGTGTAGATGTGAGAGACACTGTTTATCCCAAGTAAGGTCACAAGTCAAGGTCATGAATTTTTGTTTCTGCTCAGTAACATGACTGGGAAGTTTAAAAAAAAAATAAGTGTTATAATTCTCCAGTACCAGTCAATGTTTGGCGATCAATTCACATCCTGTGCTAATCCTTGTTGTTTTATTCAATTAAGCATGGTGACAAAAAACATTCCTTAATTAATGGTTTTTTTTCCAGAATTTTAAGTCTTACAATAATGAAAATCATTAAAATGATACTTTTGGTTTGCTAAAATATTATACTTGTGTCTTGCTAGTATCTTATTCAATATGTTTTTTTCTTTTTCAGCGCTCAATGGTACAAATAGCTGACTATTGTAAGTTAATTAACATTTATTTTTAAAATCATTTTTAGCTCACCTGATCACAAAGTGCGCGTAAAATGCATATTTTAATTAAATATTTGGATATAAATATATTGAGGTAAGCTTAACATACAAATTTAATAAAGAATTGATACAAAAAGACTATATGCTGTAATTTTTACCGCAGCTGTTTTCGGAGAAAACCCGAGGTATTGTCATAGCCAGCTTGTCGTCCGGTGTCTGCCGTCCACGGTCCGCGTCATGCTAAAACTTAAACATTGGCTCTAAAATCAAAGTGCTTCCACCTTCAACTTTGAAACTTCAAAAGTAGCTGCACCTTGATGACTTCTACACGCCACACCCATTTTTGGGTCACTAGGTCAAAGGTCAAGGTCACTGTGACCTCTAATATAAATCTTTAACTGGTTCTAAGATCAAAGTGCTTCCACATACAACTTTAAAACTTCATATGTAGATGCACCTTCATCACTTCTACACGCCATACCCATTTTTGAGTCACTAGTTCAAAGGTCAAGGTCACTGTGACCTCTAATATAAAACTTAAACATAGGCTCTAAAATCAAAAACTGCACCCACCGCTGAGCGTTGGCACCCGCTATGCAGTGCTCTTGTCAGCTGTCTTATGACTATAAATCAAAATTTACATTCGGACATCAAAGAAAAATTTGGAGAAAATTTTTACACCGCAAGATTGAAGTTGCAGACCATTATGAAGATTTTGTAAAAATAATGTTTTTTTTTTCTTTGATAATTACAAACCTTTGTTGTATGATAAACACACAAATGAATCAGAAAGTTACAGATGAACGCATTATGCAACATCAAATGAGCGGTGTTCTGGGAAAACTGGTCTTAATGCCATCCACAAAGGCTTATAACGGACGACAATTTCCACCAATACTTGATTTTTGTTTAGAAAAGACTGCTTTTAACAAAAAAATCCATCAAAGTGGAAAGTGTCGCCCTTAATTATCATGGGTAAAATGCACAGGCTAATCTGGTACGACATTTTACTCACGTGCATTAGGCCATGTTTTCCCAGAGTGAGGCTCATATGCATGGTCCTTGTTTTGCCAGTGAGCAGTCATCCTAGTCCCCTAACAGTCGACAACTTCACGTTCATGAGGCGGCCAATTGGTGCTGGCGAAGGAGAAATAGTTCGAAATGCCTCGTCAAGTGGTCGTGGGCCCAAGACGGGTGTATCAAAACTAAAACTGGCGAGCCAGAAACCAGTGGTTGTGTTGAAGCGGACTCAAAAATCTCAGACGAAAGTTTTTGTAAAATTTCCCAACAGGGAAGCTGAGTTTGTTCACGATGATAACGATGCCAATTATGACAAACCTGAAGTGGTTATAGAAAGAGACTACGCTGACGATTTTGTAAACCACATCATCGCATCTGAGGGAAGAGGCAAGACCGATTCCCCGAAAACGGACCAGAATGAACATATGATGAAAAAAGAGGGGTCGAATATTGTGATCATGCATCCATCCAATGAGGCTGTGATTCTGTCCCCTTCACGGAAAAAGGTCATGAAGGCTACAGCAAGGAAAAGCACAACTCAGAAACATTTCAAGAAGTAAGTCAATGTTATAAACAACGAAGCTGTTTTGGATATTGAAATTTGTCAGATTAAAATAATGCTTGCTTCAAAAAAGGTTAAGAATTGTCAACTCCTTAAAACTGTCACTAAAATGTTTTTAAAAGAAATGCCAATTCCTTTAAGTTGTCTCCGAGATGTTTTCTATCTAGCCTTTATTTCTTAAGGCGCTGCATCTTTCGTACTTACTTGCTAATGTAAGTAAAATTATTTCGAAGTAATGATGAAAGGTGCTTTGTTTTGTGTTTTGAATATTATAGTTAATTAGGCATGAATAAATATGTTTCTTCATTATCATTGCCATCATATTCTTAAAGCCTATTTTTTTTAATTGAACTTAAAAATCCTAAGTTGGACAATTGAGACTATAAGCCATATCTTATAGGCTCACCTAACTTTTCTCCCAAGGGCCTGTCAGACACATTGTCTCGTAAGGTTGGAATCTTGTCATCAAAACTTAGACCCAAATTAGTCCTATTCCTAGTTAACAGCAGATTTGAATCTCCATTTAAAGAGTATTTATAGCGACTTTACATTGTATAAAAAAATAAAAGAAAAACATTAATTAGTTTGGTATTTAAAATGAATGTATAACAGATACAAAACAAATTGATTCACGGTTTAAACAGTGGTTGAAAATGAGAACAATTCATGATGTTGTATGACCGAACTGCTATTAAACACTGTGAAAAAAACAAACAAAAAACTAACAAGAAAGTTAACCTCACACTGGCTTTCTTACAGGCCCATTCCATACACGGGAATTGACAATCTCTGCTCCATGGGCTGTCCAGGAATGGAGGGAATCCCACCCATGCTGCACTGCAATGTGTGCATGTGCCTTTTCCACAACGAATGTGTCAACTACTTTGGGCAGGACAGCGACTTTGTTTGTTTGGTGAGTGCAGTTGCTTAACATGGCTTTCACAGATATTCCTGTGAACACAATCAACAAAATTAACATTTTTAACCAAGTTGCAAATTAACTAAAGGGAAATAAATCTGATAATCATTGCGAGAGAGTTATTAAACATGTACCTTCCACTTCCTCTTTATGCCTTCTATCACTGTATACTTCAGTTATTGCAGATCTGAGAATATGTGATTCAATATTGTCACATAACGTCATAAAATTACATTAATACTTATGCTCTTTTGCAGACTTACAATTTTGTCATTTATATTGCATGTGAAGAATGCAGGTAGCTGAAAAGATAAGATGTAAGAGGTGTATAATGAAAAGTTCACAATAAATCGTCACAGACTGGCATCTCAAATACAAAAGCAAACATGACATTTACCAAAATTACAATGAGAAAATTATTGTTTGATTATAAGAAAACACAATAATCAGTGTGAAGAACTATGTGCACACATTAAAATAAAATTTTAATATTATTTGCAAAAACCTTATTGTGTCCGAAACTGGTACCTCACTAATTTATTGTTTTATGTGTCTTGTCATTAGAACCAATTAACAAATGTTTTTGAAAGTGCAACAAAAATGTATGTACTGAATATTTCTCCTGCATCCCTTTGTTGACAGAGATGCAAGGATGTGCAGGACACTGCTGGTAATTCCACCCCCACCGTGACCACCTCCAGTGACAACATGGTGATGAAAGTCCACGCTCCAATGATCTTATCCCAGTTGGGAGCAACATCAGCAGACTCTCGACCAATCAAAATGGTCCATTCAAATGTCATACCATCACCTACAACGAGCGGTATTTCTCTGAACTACATAAATCAACAATGGGCAATGGGAATGCCAAACTCTTCGCTTCACTCCTCTCCTTCAACTTCAGTGGCCCTGGCCTTATCCATGGCAGGTTTACCCGCCGCCTCCTCATCATCACTTCGCACAACTAAACCAGCAGCATCCATCAAACAGGAGCCTATGGATAATTATGAGACTGACGGTAACAGGGATGTACAAGCGAGTAGTGATGCTTTGAGAGGCCTTAAAGCTGCTCTTCTGAATAAAATCAACAGCCCAGACCATCCTGTAATGACAATAAGTGGGCACGATAAAATGTTCAAGACAATATCTCCTAGGCCCGCTAACGTTAATATAAATCCAGCCTATCCTCTCTTGAGCACCATGCCAAGAATACCTATTGTAAACACTACCAGGTTTATGACTTATGCTGCGCCTGGAATTCCTGTAGTTAACTCACTGTACCAGCCTATTCAGAATCCAGGCCCCCCATTGCCTGGCCTTGTTTCAATGAACTCTGTGAACAAATCTCAACAGCCTTTACAAACTGTGCCATCACTAATGGGCCCCACCTCTGTCGCCCCTGTGACAGCACCTCACGGGTCTGAGACCCCTACAAGTGGCCCAGTGGTTGTCAATGCCAAGCAAGTGGCTCCGATGAACGGTCAGTTGTTAACGTTACCCCACGCTGTTGTAAAAAGGTTGAACTTGAACAAAGCCCTCTCGTTAAAGATAAACAACAAACAAATATATGTGCCTCCGTCAGCGTTCTTTCAGTCGAATGGTGGTCTGAAAGTATTTTTGCCACTGAACACATTTCCCGCTGCTGATGATCACAAAATGGATCTGTCCGTGTCAAACGAGAAAACATCGGAAGATTCACTTGCTAATGGACTCTCAGGAAAAACGGAACCAATGAAAAGTGCAACGCATGGTGACATAAGGAAGTCTAAATATTACAGCAAGTGTTGTATGATAAAGGCTCTGTATGGAGGGTATGAAGTGATGACTGTAATCTTTCGGTATCTGCAACTGAAGGATTTGTTACGGTAGGTACTAATTATTGCTTGTTCTTACGCTTGTGAAAACTAGAAAAAAAAGGGTAAGAACGAATATGTATTGAGTAATTCAACTGTCATCAATACACATTATTTTCTTTTGTGTCTTTTGACCATAGAAAGTTTTTTCATTAAAGGACATCTATGTTTTAACTGATTTTAATTGAATTTTTCTTTAAGCTGTCTACCTTATGTGGATTAGGACATTTATAGTGCAATTAAAATGGACATGTTCATGTATGCTTACTTCTTAGGAATGCTGTTTAGGTGTGTTATTGATTAACCTTTGGAATGTAAAGTTGTGCAGTATTTCTCAGGAATGACATCTTATCATAAATCATTTTAATCATTTCCCATACTGTTCTGATTATGTTTCAGGTGCAGCGAAGTGTGTCGGTCTTGGAGAATGATCTCAATGTCACCCGATTTGGTAGGAACAAATTTACTACTGTATATAACCCTGCTAAAAATTGCTGTTACACAAATGAGCTCAAAGCTGAACCTTGTCAAAAACCTCAAAAGGACCTGTCTGACACATTGTCTTATAAGGCTTGAATCTTTTTAGTCTTTGGGTAAATCTATCAGAAAAACTTGCTTCTTGTAACCTGTGAACTTTATAACCTCTTGTCAGACAATGTGTCAGACAGCATCAAAATATTCTTGAGACTTTTTTTTTGTCAGATTTATCTGACTCTGAGAATGATTTACACATACATTTGAGTCTTGCTCTGGGAAAATGGGAATAAATGCATTTGCGTAAAGTGTCGTCCCAGATTAGCCTGTGCAGTCCACGCAGGCTAACCATCGACAACACTTTTCCCCTAATCTGGATTTTTGCTAAAAAGAGACTTCCTTTAAACAAATAATACCATAAAAGCAGAAAGTGTTATCTGATTAGCTTGTGTTTTACAACACCTGCATTAAATGACATTTTCCCAGAGGGCAGCTCATATTAACCCTTTGCATGCTGGGAAATTTGTCGTCTGCTAAAATGTTGTCTGCTAAATTTCTAAAATTANGGGTGATACCATCCACGCCACTGCAGTCTATGTGCTCAAGACTCATCAACGTGGAGGGGTTCTGTGCGGAGAAAATTGTGGAGTCCAATGATGATTGGTGAGCTTTTATAATGCCTTCCCGCCCTATGAAGGTGACAAAGTACTTTGTGTACTTATGTCAGTCTGTCGATCTGTCAATGGACCATGTTTATGTCCGCACATACTATTGAAGTATTGCCTTTTGATCGATTTTCCCTCTCTACATACAAAACTTGTTAAATCTCCAATCTTTTAGAGTCATTAAATGACCATTGTGAATTATACGACAACTTTCCAACCACTACAGAAATTTGGCTTGGCAATAAATTATATTAATGTTGTGGAGAACATTTCACATACATAATTATTTCAACAATGGAAATACAATGTATAAAAACTGCTTCATATTGGACATTTTTGTCAACGTATCAATGATAATTGAGATAGCAATGAAAATGTATCTATGTACCTTCCTTTTCCCAATATGACAAATTTTACATTAAGCCTTTGTAATATTAAAGTGGCAATATATTCCTGCATCCAATCTGACCACTCCTTTACAGGGTGAGCCCCACAAAGCTGGACATCTCCAAGTTCTCTTGCATGACGGGACTGCGGGAGCTGCGGCTATCGGGGCTGGGCGGCCTCACTCTGCCCTCGTTCAGCTTCAGTGGAGGCCTGGCAGACCTGAGCGTGCTGACGAAACTGACCACCCTGGTAAGGCACATTAGACTGGTATCTCAGAAATACGCAAGTCAATATTCTGACAAAATATCACACCTTTGAGTGGGTCACAGAAATATTCAAGTTAATATTCGGACAAAACATCACACCTTTGACTGGTAGCGCAGAAATATGCAAGTCATTATTCAAACCAAAAATCAATATTCTGAAACAAAATCACAATTTTTTATTAAGAGAGGTGAATAAGAATAAATTGACTTGGGTGTCTCTAGACTGTAAAGGGGCCTCATACAAGTATCACAGCAATACCCAATTGATTATTCTGAAGAAAAAATTCCCAACTTATGAGATGAGAATAAGAATCCAATGGCCTGGTAGTCCCCTGGGTGAATGTCCTGTTAAAGGGCCTTGGACCAATATAACAGATTTAATTTTAGTTATTATATATGTTCAGTTATAAGATTGAATGATGACGATTTCCGTATACTTGAATGATTTCAATACTGGTAATAAATGAATTTATTTTATGCTTTCTGGTGGTTTATAGAGAAATATCATTGAATTAAAACTGATATTTCACTGTTTCAAACAGTGAAAAATAACAGTGAAAATTCTCGATAATTGTTTTACTGTGAAATGACATCATTTTTTTTTTACTTAAGGACGTCATGATACCAGTGAAATTCTCCAGTTCAACTCTTTTACAATGTAAAAAACGGTAACAAATGCATAAATAAAAAGAAAATTTGTAGGATTCTGTGAAATATCAATTTTAAATCAACCTTGATCATAGAAATAATATATTTTCTATGTTCACTCGTGAATTAAAATCAATATTCCACCGAATCAAACAAATATCCTCTATGTGAAACTATAAATTTATTTTATTGTCTTGCTCAGTCTGGTCAGGACCTACCCTGTCCGCCAATGAGACCAAGACTCCGTGCGTGACTTTATAGGGGGCAGGCATTAGACATTTTCACATGCCCAGGCTAAAAGGATTGCTATTAAATTTACAGCCAGGCCTGTGCAGGTCAATCTCTGACCAACACCTTTTACAGTATACTAACATTGTTACGAAACTACTCTGTCAAACAATATACAGATCCAAATATAATTCTTGACATTTTGAACTTTTTCCAGGTATTGTGGAAGGATTAATTTCCATTCATCTAAAATCACAAACATTACCTATAGTAATTACAATGTGCTGCCTTTTGGGAAAAGGGGGCTTAATGCAGTCCACACAGACTTATCAGGGACAACACTTTCCGATTTTATGGAATTTTAAATTAAAAGGCGGTCACTTCTAAACAAAAATCCTGTCTAGGCAAAAAGTGTCAACCCTGATAAGCCTGTGCAAACTGCACAGGCTAATCTTGGACAACACTTTACGCACATGCATTATGCCTCCTTTTCCCAGAGCAAGGCTAAAATATGATTACCATTTGTGGAAGCGTTAATGAAGTCCTCTCATTCTGAAATGTTTAACTGCAATGTTATTAAAATCTTGTGAATCCATTGCAGCACCTGACGTCTCTGAGGGATGTGGAGGGGTCAGAGTTCAGCTTCATATCCCTGCTGAGCCACCTCTCTGACCTGGCCCTGGGGGACTGTACAAAGTGGACCCAGGAGGTAACACCAGCGTTGCGTTTCCATTTCTTGTCAAATCAAACTCTTGAGATATGTTGCTGAAGTTTTACACAGCTAATTGTTTGGGCACTGGGTTTGATGTCTCAACTATTCTTAAGAATAATTGCCTTAGGTATCTTATGTACCTGATATAATAATTTTTGCAATTCAATGTAGACTAAAAATGTTTGAGAAATCTGCCCCTGATAGAAGATTACATAGGATTGACAACATTAATATCCTTTAAAATCAAAATATTTCAAAGAATGTAGTTTGATTAACATTAAGAGAAAGTTTTGCTGCCTGACTTACAGATATGACATATTATAATATCTAGTAATTATTCACATATCATGCAGAAATCTATCAACGGTAATAAAGTTATGGACAGAAATCTACACTCTTGGTAAAAAAATGAATGACATATCTAGAAAGTTTGATAATGTTTTTGTTGGTGAAGTTTGTGTGAAAAATGAATTAGTTATGAGAGCTGAAACAGGAAATATTCCCTTTTTTTAAACAAAGAGCAATAACTCTGAAGAACCTGGGTTGATTTTGCTATGGACACTTTCTTCCATTTTATGAAACATTTGCAGAAGTTTGGTGAAGATTCAATGAAAACTGCAAGAGTAAGAGAGTAGAATTGATGAATTTTGCATTTTTTTTTAAATAAAAAACGAAATTTCTTTGAAGTGCCAGTTGCAAATTAGTTGGCTATTGAACTTGGCCACATTTTATCAACAAACATCCCCAGAAAGTTTGGTTAAGTTTCAAGGAAAACTGTTTGAGTAAGAGAAGGGAAAAGATGAATGTAAAGAATGTTTCCATTATACTCTCAGTCAAGAGACGGGCGTTTAAAAATCACATTCATGAAACTTGTATATTGTTGACCATTGTTTTGTTTGTTTCCAGACGTATTCCCACCTGCAGAAGTTGTCTAGCCTGCGACGTCTGCGCCTGGAACATGGTGGCTCCATCCCGGACACTGGACTAGGCCTGGCACTCTCCAATCTCATGCTGTATGTACATAAATAGAGCTGCGTTCTGGGAAAATTTGGCTTAAAGCATGTGCGTAAGTGTAGTCTTCGATTAGACTGTGCAGTTCATACAGGCTGATCAAAGAAACTCTTTCCGCCTACATCTGATTTTCGTTGAGAAGAGACCTCTTTAAAACAAAAAATTCCATAAAAGCATAAAGTGTCATCCCTGATTAGCCTGTGCTGACTGCGGGACGACACTTTACACACATGTAGTAAGCTCAGTTTCCCAGAGCGTAGCTCATTTGTTTCCTATGCTTAACCATGAAATGGTAAATAGAAAAACAGAGCTTGTCTATCTCAAATACAAAAAAAAATGTGGGAAAAGATTTAAGTATGTGCATGTTTCGTTTCAAATTAGCCTGTATGTAGAAAGTGCTGCCCTAGATTATCTTGAGTGGATTGAGCAGTGTGATTTTGATGCACATTACTTTCTTTGAGCCCAGTATTTCAACCACATAACTCCTTTGTAGTTTCTTGACAGTTTTCTGTACAATGATGTATTCAGCCATTTTCCAACTTTGTCACATATTTCAAAGCCATTGTGTGTTATCAATAACTTGGAGTTACAAGGTTAACTGTATTACCTTTTAAAATGAAACTAAAATTTTCGATGCACTTCTTGCTGACGAATCCATGCTACGTAAATTAAAAAACTTTCTTAAATTAATCTATAGAAGCGTCCTGGGAAAACTGGACTTGCATGTGCATAAAGTGTCATGCTAGATGAGCGACACTTTCAGCTTCCATGGAATTAATTGTTTCAAGGAAGTCTCTGCAAAAGGAAAATCCGCTTAAGGCGGAAAGTATCATCCCTGATAAGCCTGTGCTGACTGCGCAGGCTTATCTGGGACGACACTTTAAACATTCATTAAGCCCAGTATTCCCAAAAACTGTTTGCCATGTTTGTCAGGCTAGAGGAGCTAGAGCTGCACTGGTTCACGGTGGCCTACACGTTTGGCAACCACATCTCTGATCTCATCAGTCTCCGTAGATTCTACATCCTTCCTGACAACTCTATCTTTGTGAGTACATCTTACTGCATGTCAGATTTAAATAGGCGGATGTTTACATTTGTTAAAGTGGACATTTTAATTTGCTGTGTGATCAAAATGGTGATTTAATTTTCACTATCAGTACTTAGATTATGCCTATTTTTTAGAAGTTTAAAAAAAAAATCATTATAAAGTCAACACATGAGTAGTTAAAAATTAAAATGCTTCAATTCAAAAGTTTGGTGTTTTATTAAACATTTTGTATTAACGTGAATTTAGCAATTGATAAAACCAGTATGTTCTTGTTATGAATCAATAAAAATTATGATATGTTTTATGTTCTCAAACTATAAATTGCCTCTGGGTTTCCGAGCTAAGCAATAATTTCTTGTTATTGCTAATGGTGTGAATGAAACATTTCTTTCATAAACTTTTCTTTATTTTCTGTGTTCTTTTGTTTCTCTCAGGCATCAGAAGTGAATTCCAACACCCTGGCAGCCATTGAGAAACTTCCAAACCTGAAAGAGTTGACCTGGGCCATCCCAGAGAACTCTTCTGCCTCCATAATTCTTGATGATAACGAAAACACAGAGCAGCCGGAACAGTGGATACCTTTCCAATTTAACATGGAGCAGAAAGAGTCCGGACAGACTCAGTATTTGAACAAAAGTGAATTGATTGCAAAGTTGAAATTGGTTCAAAAGAACACAGAAGTGAATGTTATTATTGATAAAGAAAAAAGGCGTAAATAAAGTCGATGCAAACATTTATTTTTAGCTTAATGTAACAATGGTCCAATAACCTTTGAAGTGTAAAGGCTGTTTTCAGCCTTGTGCAAGAACAAAGTTAAGACTGAAAGTTGCAACAATTTAGTACCAAGTGTGCTTACATACCTTGTGTTCATTGTTTTTCACTAGTGAACTTACGTGTGATAAAAAATTGCATGTTACACAATAACTAAGTTATCCACACATTTAATTTTTGTATTTGCTATAGCTATTAAACATTTTTGATGCATTTCCATATTTTTTTAATAATTCCTTTCTTTGGTAACTTATATTTATGAATCATTAAACTCATCTGACTTTTCATTCCAAAACTTCATAAAATTGTTTGTAAATGTATCTGGATTATTTTGTTAGTTCAAAATCAAACTTTTTTTCAACTTCATTTCAGACTATTTTTTTGTGAACAAGTTTTTCATCTTACAGCGTCTGATTGTACTTTGCACGTACCAATTTATTGTTAAAAAAAACGTTTTGATGTTAATATTTTGCCAGATATTGTTTTATATTTTCAACATCCCTTTCTGTAACTGTAGAGTCATACTAGAAGGATCAACAGTAATAATCAATAATATTTAAAAATATACAGGAAAGTATGGTGGCGTATTTGCTAGAGAGTGCAAGCAAGACAAGATCAGTAATTTACATGATGTAAACACAGCAGAACATGACAACACATAAGCACAAAACGTGCATGAAAAACAATGGTGTCACCGGATTATTTCTGTTTATGAAAACCGCCAAAAAGGAACTTACAGTATGAACAAAATTGTTACCCATATTCAGTCATTTGGCATCACAATTTCTTTTGTATATAATTTCATTTTTATCATTTTATTATTTATGGACATATTATCATGGTTGTATATTGAGATGTATATTTCATACTTTACATTACAGTGCTGTTTTTCAGTTGTTTTGTTTATTTTTTGTGTTGGAAGCTTAGCAGTATACAGGTACTATGCATGTGTATTAACTAGTTGTGTTTGAAATTTCCTTATTACACATTTCATGAATAGTTCGTATGCTTACCATACTTTGCACTTAGGGTGCTTAGGAGCAATTTCTTTAAGAAGCAGCATGGAAATTATTAATAAAATAACTTCATGGAAGAAAGATTTTTTTTCAAATAGATAGAAGACCCAACCCGAATGCATTGAATAAGGTATAATTATAATTTTGGCAGCCTTTTATTGAATAGTTAAGGCGATCACAGGTAACATGTATCAGTATATTCTGTTTGTATGAAACATTTTAGAACATAATTAAAAAGTTATAACAAATAATATTTTGTGAAGTTAGAATAAGACATCAAACTTGGCATACACGGTTTAATTACTCAAATGTTTTTTTTATAGTTTGAGAATTTTGAAGAGAATTTATTGAAATAGAGACACATGCATGTAAATCTTAAAATTTGGTTTTATCACAAAATGTATACTTGTATGGATTTACAAAATAATCACCTCAAAATAAAGCTGTGTGCACGAGCACAGATTATAAGTATTTTGTAAATGATCAAAGACATATTCAGTTTTAATTGAACATTCGTGGCAAAAATCTGATCTACAAAATTTTGATAAAGTGGAACAATAACATGCACAAACTATACATAAACAACACGAAATGCACAGTTTTGTGTAAAAAAAAACACTACATAAATCATGTCTATTCTATTCTAACATCACATAATACATTTATACTAATAAACTGGTCAGTCCGATGAATTATTCTTTGACATATCAATGGTCAATACGGTATTTTATGATATACCTGTTTAATAACTTGAAGAAAAAAAACAACTATAATATTTATCAATCAGTGAAGTATATTTTGACAGACAAAGAATCTGTATGATGCTTCTCACTGTTTTTCCACTCACATATTTTCATACCAGTCGGACTATTATTTTGGACTCCCTAATGTCATCGTTATACAGCATATACAAAGATGGGAAACTCCTGGTTTGCATTTGTGTTGCCTTTCATTTTATGTCTGTTATCTAGTAATACTCATTTCATTATTGCATACTTTTCTGTAACATTTTTGTATCAACTCACGTTTTAAGGGCAAAAAACACGCACACTTTTTTTGTAAGTTCTGCCAATTATTGAAAATGTCTCCTACTTAAAATGAGTGTGCAATGTTGTGTTATTATCTTCAAAGCAACAGGACGACAGGACATTTAAATAATAATTGTCATTTAATTTCACCGTTTACAAAACACCATGTCCAATGCAATTCTAGACATGGTGAATATGATTTCATAAATTCATCTCAATTTCTTTGACAAAAGTGGGTTTTGTGATCAGTTTTGATTTGAAATTAAAAGACATATGTGTTTTCATTTTGTGTATGAACATATTTGTTGTCTCGACTTATCTACATTATTGAATTCCATTTCTATTCTGATCTTTAAAACATATCGTTATAATGATGTGCTTGTAAATAATTTATTTAATTTGGATAGACGTTTGTGTACATATATGTACATTTTTTTTATCATAATACCAATGTATTTAAGCATTTTGAAAAATAAAAAGAATTATGCATAATTCTTAGATATATGTCTTCTTATTTGTATCCCATCCCGCTTCGTGAGCATGAGCATTTTTAGGAAGACCTTTTGAAGAAAAAGAAAGCTATTCTACTCGCTGTGGCATTGGGGTCCTAGTCCAAGTTTTTCGGAAAGCTATTACAGCATTTTGTTTTTATCCCCGACACTCGTTTTAAAAATTGTCATTTTGAAGACCAATTGAAAACTTATGGAAATTATTGGTCCAATCTAACAAGCGTTCTCATTGGTTAATATTTTACTTGAGAATGGACAATTTCCATGTTTTCTTACTAGAAATTGGTTTCGTCTTCAGTTTTGCAAAAGTAGCAAGTAAATGGTGATTCATACAATTGGACAACTGCATGAAATGTAATTTAACTATTACTATTAAACTAATATCCAACTCATATTTCTCATTGAAATCAACAGATCAATAACTAAGCCTGCATTGTCTTCCTTTATATGAGAGGGTGTTGACTGAATGATCTCCCTTATTTTCCTTTCATTTTACTTTACCTTGACCTTAATGAGTAAGGTCAGGATCACATATTTGTTGACCAAGCAACATGTCAATGTACAAACTGAACTAAAACAAGGTTTCACATTTTAATTCATTTTTTAAAATCTATTTTCAATAACGCAATTAAACTAATCTGGAATCTTGGAATTCATGAGTATACAAGAATGATCGCATTTGTTTCATAGCAAAACTACTTCATTGCCAAATGCCAATACATACATATTGCAAGTGACATATTCTACCCTCTTACAATTAATTTATTTAGGCATGTTTTTTTTATAAAAGTAAAGTGGGATATTTAAATTTTAAACATAAACAACATTGATACAAAAATAGTTTATCCTCTACACATATTAAAGTTGAACATTCATAATCTCTCACAACAACAAACAAACAGTAAATATCAACATCTTGTGTAATTAATAAAAAAGAAAACTTATCATATACATAAACAAGCAATTACGTTGAATTGATATCCCCCGCCCATTTCAAAATTTTGTGACAGATGGAATGACGGACAGAAGGACAACTCCAATTCTCTATCCCTCCCCCTTTGGCGGGGGATAACTAGTAAATCAAATACAATAAGGGACCATAATTTAAAATAAAAACCTATTTCAAAATCACCCGGCATCTAATATTTGTCTTTAGCTGAAGTTCACTTGATTTATTGATCTGTTCACAAGATTGATGAAGTCCAGCCAGGGTATTGTACAGACGAGTTTGCATGCAAAACATGTTGCAANTTTAGTTTAAAAGCATGTGATAACAAGAGATGTGTTTGTCAGAAACACAATGCCCCTAATGCGCCGCTTTGATATTTTTTTTATTATTTTTTTACCTTTGACCTTGAAGGATGACCTTGACCTTTCACCACTCAAAATGTGCAGCTCCATGAGATACACATGCATGCCAAATATAAAGTTGCTATCTTCAATATTGCAAAAGTTATGACAAAACTTTAATATTTATTAAAGTTTTGGACAGACTTTGACAGACAGACAGACAGGCCAAAAACAAAGGCTCGCTTACTAACAAAATTCCTGAACTCATTTAATAAAATATAGTATGAGATGACAATTCATGTCAGATCCTATATTTAATATACCTACAATTGGTCCCAAATAAAACTTAACAAAACAAGGACATAAAGGTGACTTAAACCCCCCACAGCTTGATCACAAAGGTGACTCTAACCCCAAGGGCTTGGTCACTAAAGGTGACTAAAACCCCAAGAGCTTGGTCACAAAAGTTACTAAAACCCCTAGAGCTTGTTCACAAAGGTGACTAAAACCTCTAGAGCTTGGTCACAAAGGTGACTTAAACCGCTAGAGCTTGGTCACAAAAGTGACTAAAACCCCTAAAGCTTGGTCACAAAGGCAACTAAAACCTCTAGAGCTTTGTCACAAAGGTGACTTAAACCCATAGAGCTTTGTCACAAAGATGACTAAAACCCATTGAGCGTGGTCACAAAAGTGACTAAAATACCCTAGAGCTTGGTCACAAAAGTGACTAAAACCCCTAGAGTGTGGTCAAAAAGTGACTAAAACCCCTAGAGCTTGGTCACAAAAGTGACTTAAACCCCTAGCACTTGGTCACAAAGGTGACTTAGACCCATAGAGCTTGGTCACAAAAGTGACTAAAACCCCAAGAGCTTGGTCACAAAGGTGACTAAAACCCATTAAGCTTTGTCACAAACGTGGCTAAAACCCCTAGAGCTTTGTCACAAAGATTACTAAACCCATAGAGCTTGGTCACAAAGGTGACTAAAACCCATCGAGCTTGGTCACAAACGTGGCTAAAACCCCTAGAGATTTGTCACAATGATGACTAAAACCCCTAGAGCTTGGTCACAAAGGTGACTAAAACCCCTAGAGCTTGGTCACAAAAGTGGCTAAAACCCCTAGAGCTTGGTAACAAAGGTGACTTAAACCCATAGAGCTTGGTCATAAAGGTGACTTAAACCCCTAGAGCTTTGTCACAAAGGTGACAGACCCCTAGAGCTTGGTCACAAGTGGCATAAACCCCTAGAGCTTGGTCACAAAAGTGACTAAAACCCCTAGAGCTTGGTCACACAAGTGACTTAAACCCATAGAGCTTGGTCACAAAAGTGACTAGACCCCCCAAACCACTTTGTAAGCCCTTTTAAAGGGCAAATAACTGAGAAATATCTGGATCACCTGGATGAAAAGTGTCTTGCACATCTACACCTACCGTAATTGTGATGACATATTTAAAATTTTAATGTATTCATTTGAAAAATGTTGAAGAAGTTCACACCAAACACGTAAAACATTTTATGCGGACAGTCCGACCGACAGTGACTCCGATTTATCCTTACCTGCAGAGGTATCAAAATACCATCTCAGAATTAAAAGCTCCTTTCTTATTCTTCAACACATGTAAATCCTAAGGTTATGACAATATCGTGCATACCAAAATCTCAGTAAAAACACATACTCAAATACAAACTTAAAATAAAACAACATAGTCATATAAAGGATCATCTTTATGATAACTGTTTGCTCCTTTGGATAATGTGACTTTATTTTACAGTATTTCAGTCATAATATATCGGTGGGTAGCCAGTCAATCAACTAAAACGTTTCCTTATTCAACAGCAACAGGTTTACATACCCAAGCTATCACACAGCAAATTCAAAAAGATATTGGAAATGTACTTTTATGGCACATGTATCTCTTTTCCAAAAAGCAAATGAAGCTTCAGCTCAATTAGGCAGACAAACAAGATATGAATATAATATATAATATGGCTAACAACCAGTGTTTTGAATGCACAACCAAATAAAACATTCCTGTGATTATCATTCAACATAAATGGAAAATTAATTATGAAGTCATTGAGCAGTCATAAGAGCCTCGTTCTGGGAAAACTGTAGTTAACCCTTTGAGCGCTGGAACCGGATTTTGAAGGCCTCTGCAAACAGTTTGGATCCAGATGAGACCCCACAAAACGTGGCGTCTCATCAGGATCCAAACTGTTCGCTATTCTGATAGTGGTCTTAGAAAAAAAATCAAAGAAAATGCTAATTTTAGAAATTCAGCAGACAACATTTTAGCAGACGACAAATTTCCCAGCATGCAAAGGGTTAATGAATGTACATTAAGTGTTGTCCCAGATAGCCTGGATGCATGAAGCAAAGTTTTCTTAGAAAGAGGCTCATAACGTATCAATTTTCAAAAGAGAAAATCTGTTCATTACTAAAGTTTCTTTTGCAAAGAATTTCTCATCCACATAACATGTAAGAAGAATCTCCACTTACATCAAATAGAAGGTACTAGGTCACACTAGATACAGGTGAGAAATGTATATCACTAAAGTCTAATACTGCACCGTCTAACTAGAATAAATTATTTTGATTCTTATGCCACATATAGAAAAATTAACCATACAATTTTTTTATTTATGTATTATAATTTCCTTTCAAATGTGGTTGATATTTTCCATCTACTTATTATTAAATCACATTAAATCATGTATCAGAATTAACAGACTTGAATTTTGAAAATGATTTCATTACATTTTCATAAAACTGAATCGGTAATCTTCATTTTAATTTTAATATCAACACTTTCCAATAATCACAAAAAAAGACTTAATATGTGCCACGCTTTATGAATTCTGCATGAATACTACATAACTGTACATTCTGATTTCACAACTGTGAGATACTCACATATTGCCTTACTTATTATAGCCACATAGATATCCATTCAAGATTTTGGACGTGACTTGCAATNTATACAGTGTCTGCGCATGAATGACCGAATATTACTCCATAGCTCCACCCATTTTTACATTTCATTCAACAACGTCATTTCATGTGTAAGCGAGCTCAATGTTGATTGGCCAGCTACCATGCGCACTTCAATAACAATAAGGTCAAGCGATGTCTCGTATACAGGTGCAGACCGGTTTTCGTTCACTGTTCAAATTGCGAACACTTTCATTGAAACAAAGAAAAATATAGAAAACCAATCCGGGTTTAAATGGCGGCTGTTTTCAATGAAATTTTATGAGATTTTAGCATTTTCGCCATCGGATTTTTTTCCACGGACCAAAAAAATTGTTAGGGCCGGGGGCAAAAAATAGGGTCGGTCGGGTTCCCTGAACCAAGACTATTTTTTTGTTTGGCCTTATTATAGCGACATAGATATCCATTCAAGATTTTGGACGTGACTTGCAATGCCATTCACAGGTGAGGCTAGCTGGGTATATGAGCACATTCAACAAACAACTACATGAAATGAGAACAGTTAAAGCTATTACACTTGTGTCTATCTCTGAGTATGTGAGACCGTTCAGTAGCCGTCGTACTTGACCAGCAGAGTATCAATCTCGGTCTCTGCAGCCTTGTCCTGTGAAAATAAATACAACAATAAACTTATGAGGTCACAGTGGCGTAGTGGATATGGTGTCAGCCTAGGGACCGGAAGGTCTTGGGTTTGATCCCCACAGTGGAAGCATTCATAAGATCTCCCCATAGACACCAAGTACTGGTTCTATCCAGGAAACAGACCAGAGAGAATTTCAATAAGCCTTAGGCTTTCGATTCAATTAAGCTTAAATAAATAGATTTAAACTAAACTTAAGCATTGTTTGACAGATTGACTGACTTATTACACCATGAACAGCAAATCGAGAATAGGAGTGGAAAATGTATACCCAACAGATTATTTCAATGCATGTTTGACCATAAACATCTCTGCACAAAATAACAGAACAGGCTACTATAAAACAAACATTGTACATGTATTGTAAATACATATCATAACAACAATATAATATAAGATATAAGATTAACATTTAAGCCTTGTTCTGGAAAAAAAACTTCTAAAAGACATTCTGATTTTATTGTATTTTTCCTTTTAAAGGAAGTCTCTTCTTAGCCAAAATCCAGTCTGAGCAGAAAGTGTCATCAGCAGAACATAACAAGAGATGTGTTTGTCAGAAACACAATGCCCCCTACTGCGCCACTTTTATTTTTTTTTATTTTTTTTTTACCTTTGACCTTGAAGGATGACCTTGACCTTTCACCACTCAAAATGTGCAGCTCCATGAGATACACATGCATACCAAATATGAAGGTTACATGTGAAGCGTCATAGAAGTTATGAACATTTTTGAAGCCTTAACGCAAAGTGTGACGGAATTTCAGAAGGACAGACAGATGGACGGACAGACGGACAGTGCGATTACTATATTCCCACCTTAGGGGGCATAAAAACTGATGATAAATTGAACTATTTTACAACTGTCAAATTTGAGTGGTACCAGTAAATAAACAAGGGAGGTAACTCACATCCTGACTGACTGTCGGTACTTCCTTCCCTTTGACCAACCACTTAACTGCTTCTTTGTACATCCTCTTTTCTATGTAGCACTGATATAAAAAATGACTATGTATATTAAAATAAAATAAAATGTTAACACGAGATTCTTTTATAAAAGTTGTTTGCTATAAATTACAAAACTGATAATGTTAAGACTTTCAGCATTTCAAACTTTGACAAACATGTATTGTGAATGTATACACATCATTGAGCATGTTGAATTTAGGTAACAACTTAATAGGGATACTCCATGATTCATTTTTTAATCTAAGTTTTGAGTTTTTGCATAAACTTTATAACGTTATTGGACACAACCAATTAACAGAAAATTTGTTATAACTGAACATCTCTACCTTTGCAACAAATAAGTGGTTATCTTTCCATGCCCCTGGTTTCAACTCATCAGCCTACAAAAACATGTGCTGGTATATAAATAAAGTTATGAAATAAACATAGGTGCATAAATTTATATAACTTACAACCTTACACATTAACCAAAATATATCCCGAGGCATTTCATTGTTCAAGTTTGATACGTGCAAAATAAAAGTAACAATGGCTCAGTTCGGCTTCTATGTTTTTAAATAGGGAACCCATGCAAGTTGAAACGTTAACAACACAAAAATGTAACTTCTGAATTGAACCATGAGCTTTATTATTTTTTTTCTTTACCTTCATATAATGAACATATTTACAAGCAAATGAAAAAGTCAATTTGTCAGTTAAGAAATATTAATCTAAGATTTCCAGCTATACTGACCTTAAGAAAATGTGAGAGCGTCTCATCAATGGTCGCTGAGGGTGGGGTGGCAAACAATGTCGCAGCAGCCTTCCTCTCAATCCAGGACAACATGTAGACCTGCATAACAAAAGGACAACATGTAGACCTACACAACATGTACACCTATACAACATGCAGACCTACACAACATGTACACCTACACAACATGTACACCTATACAACATGTACACCTATACAACATGTACACCTACACAACATGTACACCTACACAACATGTACACCTACACAAATTTACACATAGGCAACATTTGGACCTACACAACAAAAGAACAACAAGTAGATCAAGGCAACATGTAGATCTAGGCAACATGTAGACCTAGGCAACATGTAGACCTAGGCAACATGTACATCTAGGCAACATGTAGATCTAGGCAACATGTAGATCTAGGCAACATGTAGACCTAGGCAACATGTACATCTAGGCAACATGTAGATCTAGGCAACATGTACATCTAGGCAACATGTACATCTAAGCAACATGTACATCTAGGCAACATGTACATCTAGGCAACATGTACATCTAGGCAACATGTACATCTAGGTAACATGTCTATGACAACATGTGGGCCTACACAACATAAGGCCAACATGTACACCTACACAACATGTAAAGCCACACAAAATGACAACATATAGACCTACACAACATGTAAAGCTACACAACATGTAGACCTACACAAAATGCAGACCTACACAACATGTAGACCTACACAACATATAGACCTACACAACATGTAGACATACACAACATATAGACCTACACAACATGTAAAGCTACACAACATGTAGACCTACACAACATGTAGACCTACACAACATGAAGACCTACACAACATGTAGACCTACACAACATGTAGACCTACACAACATGAAGACCTAAACAACATGTAGACCTACACAACATGTAGACCTACACAAAATGTTAACCTACACAAAATGTAGACCTACACAACATGTAGACCTACACAAAATGTTAACCTACACAACATGTAGATCTACACAACATGTAGAAATACACAAAATGTAAACCTACACAAAATATAGACCTACACAACATGTAGACCTACACAAAATGTTAACCTATACAACATGTAGACCAACACAACATGTAGACATACACAATATGTTAACCTACACAACATGTAGACCTACACAACATGTAGACCTACACAAAATGTTAACCTTCACAACATGTAGACCTACACAAAATGTTAACCTACACAACATTTAAACCTACAAAAAAATGTGGACCTGCACAACATGTAGACCTACACAAAAAGTTAACCTACACAACATGTAGACCTACACAACATGTAGACCTACACAACATGTAGACCTACCTACACAACATGTAGACCTACACAAAATGTAAACCTACACAAAATGTAGACCTACACAACATGTAGACCTACACAAAATGTTAACCTACACAACATGTAGACCTACACAACATGTAGACATATCCAAAGTGTTAAACTTCACAACATGTAGATCTACACAACATGTAGACCTTCACAACATGTAGACCTACACAAACTGTTAACCTACACAACATATAGACCTACACAAAATGTTAACCTACACAACATGAAGTCCTACACAATATGTTAACCTACACAACATGTAGACCTACATAAAATGTTAACCTGCACAACATGTAGACCTACACAACATGTAGACCTACACAACATGTAGACCTACACAAAATGTTAACCTACACAACATGTAGACCTACACAATATGTTTTAACCTACACAATATGTTAACCTACACAACATGAAGACCTACACAAAATGACATTATATAGACCTACACAACGTAAGGACTATCCAGATCAACATGTAGACTTACACAACATAATGTAGACCTAAGTTATTAATTAACTGGGCATACTTATACATAGTTCTAAGTAAGCGAGCAATAGTACATGTGTAAATGTAAAACAGTTAGGTTCAAAATGAACCTATTCTGTAATTACTGAAATTTTACTGAACAGCTGAATGTAATAATCAATTAAAAGGTGGTAAAAATTAAAATTAAATTATGAAATGCGAGAACAAAATATTTATATTTGTAGTGTAAAACTTAAGCAAACATCTCTAAAATCTTTATCCTTTTACTGCAAACTCTTGGGAAAAAAGCAGCTATGAATTTCCATCTACTGGTAAATATATGAGATGAAGAATAGAAATATATACATATGCTGTAAAAGCCATAAAAGATAATACCCATATTAAGGATTAAAAAAATATATACGCACACTGTAACACCACCTGCCCAGGAGGTAATGATTGGATGGATCTGTGGGGTTGATACTAATGGCATGTTCTATGTGCTCCTGAAAATATGTACATGTGAGCCACAACTTGGGAAAATGGGCCTTAAGATATATCCAAATTGAAGCTTTGCATCCCTATACCCCAATGAGTAGTGAGACCATGAAACCTTGCATGTCTTTATAGCAAACATGGTAGCTCCTGACCAGACTGTGTAAATGCGCAGGCTGGTCTGGAGCTACGATGGCCGCATAAGGCCTTATACCCATTTTGGCATGACACAGCTCAAAGCATGCAAACAAAACATGTACAAATTAAGTTCAGTGCTGAGCTAAGATCTACCTGCTAACCCACTTGTCCAACATCCATAATAATGATACTGTTTTTGTTTCCGTAAGGAAGCACCATTGAGTGCAGACGATACTATGAGATATTGCTTCAGGGTAACAAAGTGAAGTAAACAACGAAGGCGACTTCTTATGCATGAAATTCAATGGCATCTTTCACCATTCTTTAGAAGAACAAAACTTGTTTGAAAAGAATTTTAGTAGAAAAATATTTGAGTGGATTTTGAAAAGCATTATCGGAAGATTTGCACGCAAATATTGGTAAAAAACAAGTGATGTGTTTGAGAAACACTATGTCCCCTTTTGAGCAATTTTGACCCATATATTTGACCTTTGACCTTGAAGGATGACCTTGACCTTTCACCACTCAGAATGTGAAGCTCCATGAGATACTCATGCATGCCAAATATCAAGTTGCTATATTCAATATTGCAAAAGTTATGGCCAATGTTAAAGTTTGTGCAAACAAACCAACAGACAAACAAACCAACAAACAGACAGGGCAAAAACAATATGTCCCCCAGTAAAGACTGGGGGACATCAAAAAAAAACAAGAAACATATGGGCACAGTTGATTATAAATGCATTGAGAAAGACGCACTACTTTTACAACTGTACAAATTTTCAAAAAATTACACATTCAATAATAAACATGTACCATGTGTTGTGTACCTTATATTTGAAGCCATTTTGTATTTTTTGTTGGGTGCCTTCGTACTCTCCTACACTTCCTATCGTGATTGCAAACCTAAAATACACACACATTAACTACATACACAAATTGACTGATAGTATATGCAGAAAAAATACATGTTTTATTTTAATAATGAATTACATTAGAAATTTTATATTTTTGTTTATGAGATTTCCAACTTTATGTATAGTGTTTCTGCAACAACTGCCTTACTTGATTCAGAGTTAGGGTGAAAATGGCCGTAGAAATGACTGCATGACCAACCAGCACCCAATTGATGAAGCTGGACTACTCTAGGATTCAATTTCACAATCCCAGGATTGACAGTCCAGCGTTCTACGTACTGAGCTAGCAAAGCAATATTACTAACATTGAATATGCATAATTCCCACATTTCCTACCATTTATGAGCATTTGCACAGCGGTCATCCAGATTCAATGCATCCTCAGCATGGCTTTTGGCATCATAGATGTACTCTTTCTTCTTGTCCGTGTCACCCTCAGCGCCAATGATCTGAGCAACTTGGTACGTGGACTTTGAAAGCCGCCAGTAATACTCTGGGTCCATTGAAAACTGGAGAGCATTGAAATTATAATGCAAAGGTGTAGCTTGTAAAGTACCGATATACATCATAAATAATGAAACAAAATGGTTATTGACATGCACTTGTAGGCTGATATATTCACTTTGTATAAAAGCAATAACATTCAAGCATTGTTATTTCACAGTTTATTTTGCTTAAAATACTATAACATTGACAACAAGTGGCTTTAAATTATACTTGCTTAAGCCTTTAGTTCAACTCATGGAGCTGGATAAACAGATTTAATGACATTTCAACCTATCCATTATTTTTTTTTAATTGGGAAAACTTTCAATTGGGAATTTAAGGCAGTTATTTGTAGAAAAATATATTCTTTCCACGATTGCAAATAGGGCCAAATATTGGCCCCAGATTTGACCAAGAAAGTCCACTGATAAGGTTGAATTTCAAATACAGAGTTGGACATGTTTTTAATTTATTTGTAGTATTTTATTAGCAGACCAACCTTGCCTTCGTTATTTTGTAGTAATTTAAGAGCCTTTCGCTTGTCTGAATCGGTGCCTTCAACCAGTAGATCCACCTCTGCAAAGAGTTCAGTCCCTTGATGTTGAACGGAACTTTCAATGTCGGGTTCCTTTGTGGGAATTATTATCTGATCTTCAATTCCTTGTATAGCAATTTCTTGTAGAGCATCAAAATCGTTCCTAAATAGAGGAATACACTGACCTTGTTTATGCCTCCATTTAATATCCTTAGTGTAGGCAACTCGTTTGAGTAGCTTAATTCTGCCATTATATTTTTTTATGAAGTAATATTTTAGAATATATCGGTAAAACTTAAAAACTTGATTAATTTTAAACAAATATACATGCTTAAATAAAAAAAGAAAAATTTGCTTAATATGTTCCTCATTATATACATTTTAAAAACATCTGAAGTAAACAGTCTGAGTGCTTATAACTGGATATTCAATTTTTGGGTATTTAGTGATTCAATATTCAATATAGTGCCAGAGGGTTATACCCTCCATACGCCTCCTCATAGACGTCATCCTCCTCCCCGCTGCTGGTTGCTATGGAGAAGAAGCCACTGCCTGGTCCCCGGCGACGCTTACTCACCCGGTCCACCTTCTGATGGAGCTGATCAATCTAAAATCAAGGTTTTTTGTTCTTAAAGTATTTATGCTAGAGATTTATCGTAAATATCACCCAAAATGTAATGTACTTACATCAAATTGCATATTTTAATTGAACTTTAATTGAAATTACACTTTTAATGAGTAGATATTTATAATAACAAATAAAGTTGTTCAAAACAAATAATTTTTATGGAAGACTGAAATATGTGTATTGAACTGATTTTTAAATATGACACCACTATCATTTTATTATTACCATGTTGTAAAGTCGTTCAGGCTATCAGTATCACCCCTTAAAAACACTGTTTTACTAAACATAGAAATGCATGTAATTATGTTTGACATTTCTTCATTAAATCTTTGGAGCATTGAAATAAAAAAGAATTTTTGACACAATTACTTAATTTTGTCTCTGGTGTTTCCCACACAATATGGTGAATTAAGCCCCACATAAAAAGTAGCTCTGTATTTCTGTTAAATATAATCTAAATGAACATCAGCAAACAGAGGTTTCATGGAACTGACTTGATCGACCTTATGTCGGCCGTCGGGCAAAAACAAGTCAGAAAAAAACTAAACAAATTTAAGTTATGGTAACCAGAACTAATTAAACTATTAGACTAATCTGGTGATGACTATAGTAACCAAATACCGGTCTATTAATTAAGAAAAAGAGTAACATAATTTCTGAACTAATGCAAACAATGCAACAACAAACAATTTACCTTCAAAGAATTATTTAATTCCTGTGAAAATCCATGTCAAATTTGTTTATTTATTTTTAACCAAGCAAAGCAAAGTTCCATACACACTTCAATAGCATTCACTATTTGCATGATTGACCTTTTTTTCGGTGACGTCACAACAAAGGGAGAGTACTCCATTACAGTTGGCATTACACGTGTTGTGTTTACACTAGTAGGCTCGTGTGCTATATTAAGCAATGTAAGTGGAAATTTCGTTAAGGGGGCCAATAGAATGTTAAAATGTATGGAATATGGATACATTTTGATTATTTTAGTTGAAGTAAATTTTGAAATGCAGTAAAAAATGTTTTTTTCCTCATTTTCGTTGTATTTATTTTCAATTGTTCTATTGCTAGTAAAACAAAATACTTGGTTTGCATGCGTGTGACGTCATTACGAGTCTCGTTCCTAATGCAAACAAAATCAAAGGAAATAGATCTCCATTGATAATAGGTCACATGTAGTACGGTATATTTATATCGTAAAGTGATTGATAACCACATGAAAAGCTCCAGCTAGGCCTTAATGGAAGGGCACTCGCCCTGCCCTTCCGAGGCCCGCCCTGCCCTTTTATTTAAAAACAGCAAAACAAAAAAATCTTCTTTTTCAAAATATTTTTTTGACTTTTATTATTTTTGAATCTCTTAGTAGCCTGCAACCCGATAGAGTCGCGGTACTTAAGCAATAATATTCATTTGGATCTAGAAACCATCTTCATATCAGATAAATGATTTAAAATCCAAACATAACTGACTGACTTGATAATTGCCTTTTTATGACGAAAATCATTAAATTTTAACTGCAGTAGCAACAAAAACAACACCACTGTCCGCCATTGTTTTTTTTTGGTTTGTTTTTTTCGTTGAGTTGATCCGCGGTAAATTGTTTAAACAGTACTTATGTTAAATTTAACATGAAACAAATATCTGACATAAATTGTACCTTTCCAAGTAGCAATCAATAACATGTAGATCTATAACAATTTAGATATATGGAATTTAAAATAACAAATGAAATAAATATTACAGTTATTTTCAAGCACTATCCGATTTGATCGCAACCTAAATGTTCAGCGATTTGGCATACCTGTGTTTGAATAGTTTGCAACTGTTGGACCACCCCCCTCAAATTCTCCAACTCCTGTTCGTGTAAATTCTCCAACTCTCGCAGTATTCTCGCTGTCATCCGCCAGTACATGAAGCACAGCATCGCTCCTGCACCCACAGTGCATAAGACAGGAGCTTGCTGTCGAAAGAAACTCATTTTCTCGAAAAAAAATATATATTTTGTAGCAACCGTTGTTATAAATTTGGCCGGAAGTGGTGCCACTTTCCTTCAAAGAGAAGAGTTCACAATTGAGGTTGATTGAGATCGTTTAAAGACAAAACGCTTTTTGCAATGCCGTATGTCCTTGTTAGCACACAAATTCGACTGGTAATTGTGGATTTTAGTGCATTCTTGTTTTTAAATTGCCTGTAGTTGATAATATATTGCATAATTTTGTCAAATCTATTGGTTTTTATGCAAGACCTGTATCCGGATAATAGTTAATTCGGCTGTGGGGTTTCTTCTTATATATATGTTTGTGTACATTGTTTCTTGTACGACATTGCCCCATAGAGGGATCGTGTGCAGTATAATAACGAATATTTATACTGCATGTAGACACTAGACTGATTTTTTTGTTGCTTATTTATGAACGTTATTTCCTTATTTATATGTTTTTGTATTATCTACATAAACATATATATAAGGAAATAACGTTCATAAATAAGTAACAAAAAAATCAGTCTAGTGTTTTTGCTTTTCACTCTCACTAATGTTCCTGACACGCACCTTTTCCCTGCCTATAATACTGTAAAGAGCGGATGGAAGTAAACAGAGATAGATAGATATGATGAAATAATGTTAATAAATAAGTAACAAAAACAATCAGTCTAGTGTCTACATGCAGTATGATGCCACCACTTCCTTGAAAGCATCAAGGCTGGGAGCAGTTACAAGGTGGTTTGGCAGTTGGTTCCAGAGTCTTGTTGTTGACAGGAAGAAAGAGTGTCTGAGGTAGTTTGTTCTGCAGTATGGAACGATATACCTGATACTGCTACCTCTTCTGGATGATAAAGCTTAGGGGAGGTAGGGGTCAGACAGAATGTGTCAATCAGGTGGTTTATGATCCAGCAGGGATTTCAGTAGATTTTGAAAACCAGGAGTCAACATGACCCAAGGCTTCAAAATATTAGGGGTCAAAATGAAAATGCTTGGGGTCAAAATACTTAAGTATCTTGAAATATGTTCCTTTATGAGTGTTTACTATTTTGTAAAATCTTATTTATAAGTATCATGGTGAAAAGCATCATTTGTAGCATAAAAGATCATTTCTTGTCCTTTAAAAAGTTGGATCATGGAAAACAAATGTGTCAAATTGATGCAAGGCTATTGTTTTGCTGGACTCAAAAATGAGAAAATTACAATTTGCTTGCATCAAAACGCAGGATTCTGCTTCAATTGAAATCCCTGTCCCGTACATCAATTCATGGTGACTTTTTTTTGCAGTATGATGTCTCTCTTTTAGGGACTGCCATCCAATGTCAGCTTTCATCTGTGAGCTTCTGCTTGTGGTTCTGTAGTTGTCTTTTACATAGCGAGCAGCACAGCGCGTCTCTGGGTGGCTTCAAGCTGGTCAATGCACGTATGTTAGGGTCCCTTGCAGTTGCAGCATACTCCAATGTTGTTCGCACTAAATCACCGTTAGTGTATGATTTGATGCTAGGTTGGCATCTGGACAGAAAGCCTAGGGTGTTGCTTGCCTTTCGGCTGACTGCGGCTACATGCGGTTTCCAAGACATGCTTTCCAAGATTTTCACTCCAAGGTATTTTCCTTCCTTTACATGTGCAAGCGTTTGCCCATGGATAACATACTCTGCTTTAATAGATGTGCAAGACTTCACACTTTGACGGGTTGAATGATATCTGCCAGTCTTTTTCCCATTTCTGTTGGACATCCAGTTCATGTTGAAGTGTTGTTGTGTCCTGTGTTGTCTTGATCTTTCTGTAAAGAAGACTGTCATCGGCAATAAAAACCAGGTTTTAGAAGAAACATTGCCTGAGGGACACCTGATGTGACGTTCGCTGTGTTTGAGAACTGTCCTTCAACTACTATAAGACCCATTGGCTTCGTACAGTTAGGAAGCTTTCAACCCAGTTTAGGACTGGCCTTCTACTTCTGTAGTGTCTCAGTTTCATGAGAAGACGTTGGTGCCAGTCTTCACGCTAACTATAAGCCCGACAGCCCGGGACTGATGAAAAGATTTTTGGGCTACTAGAAATTAATAATTTATATAGTCGTGCTATTGGATTTTTCGTCTGTTTCCAATAAAGCATCATAATTCGGGCTAGTGGTTTATATATATTACTGTGAAGACTGGTTGGTGCGGGACAGCAGTAAATATTAAATTCCTGTGTCAGCCATACATTTTTCACATATAAAGGATTTTGAAATTACTACAAAAGTGAACAATCATAAGACGGCATGTCATGATGATGATGTTGCGTGTAACAACCGTGTCCCTACCTAAATGGTCAAGGTAACATTTCAAATATCAAATTTTGCTTGAAAAACAGCTGTAAGTTAATCATTTATGATTTATGCTTTTTAAGATGACTTTCCACTAATGACAACCATGAGTACACGTCGTTGCATGTGTATAACTTGTCTCTTTACCTCAGAGGTCAGGGTCACACTTAGAGGTCACTCTTCAAATTTGGCTATAAAACAGCTTTTCCAGGCTCTAACTTTCATTCATCACCCAATTTTAAGACAAATTTTCACAAATGACTAACAAAAATGACTACCATGAGGAGACTTAGCATGTCATATATATAAAAATGTCTTATAACCTTGAAGGTCTAGATCACACTCAAAATTGACAATTTGCCTGAACAGCTTGTGTCTGACGTAAGATGCGTTTTAGGACAAAAGTGGATTGTGGGAGCATCCATTCCTTATAGACACATGTCTGTTCATTGGGTCTATCCTATTGTTCTCTTACTATGTTTGAACCTTCTATCCAGCCAAGTTTTTAACAATTGGTGTCCTTGCACCTACCCGTATTTGATTTAATAGTTATAAAAATGAGACCACTTTTTGTACTTTACTGGTTCTCTGTAGAAAATTTTCGCTACTCTGTGCCTAAAATGGCAGGGTCAGCCAAAGCCAAGTTTTTCTCAACTCATATTGACATGCCTGTTTATAGATTGTACAGTTCTAGTACTACCAGGGGTGTAGAATTCTGCTTATCCACTAGAATTGGCTACCATTATATCACGGTGCCTATACCACGTGCCTTTTTAAGATCTGTGTTTGGAGAATAAAGCGCGACCCAGATGACATTTTTAAGGATGTCTTTTAAATATTTCACAATTTTTAATGGGATAAAGTGGAGAGCCCACTCATTCGTGAGAGTTTTCTATAGGTATCACGATTTTTTTTAAACAAATAAGTATTTTTTAAGTAAAGTGCAAACGCGCGTTTTTAATATGAAGTCCCCACACTGATCTGACATTGTTCTAACCGTTCAAAGGCGCGGTTGCACTTTACTGAAAATATAATATATTTGTTAAAAAAAATAATGATACCTAAAGAAAACTCTCACAAATGAGCGGGCTCTCCACTTTATCCCATTAAAAATGGTGAAATATTTAAAAAGAAAAAAAAACATGGGCTTCCCTCCTGTGGTGTTGATGCTGAAAGCTGAATTGTGTACAATTCATTGATCATACTGTTTGTAACAGTATCCAGTTGATTTGTGGTCAAGTGGGGTTAATAATTTCATGGACGGTGTTTATTTTCAAAAAATTCAAAAGTTGTTGTTTGTTTAAACTGCTTGATATAAGCAATTTATTAAGGGAAACATCATGTGTGGGTAGGGGTGATTCGGAAAAACATGAAATTAGGGGCTAATTAAGTAAAGTGACCTGCGTAAATATTGATACTATATTTCTAGGAGTGTGGACCCACAACTGTAGGGGATGAGTGGAGTGACAAGGAGCTTATGGCCTATCTAGGAGCTGAACTTATTCAGATCTTGGGAAATAACTTGTAAGTGGAACAATTGTTTTTTGTGTTTTGGCAATGGCCTTGTCATCTTCATAAGCCTATGCAGACAGTAACTGGAGAATCATTGCCATTATGAAAATTCAATCAAACTGTTAAAGTGTTTATACTATGTACAACGAAGGGCATGTTCAGTTGTGACATCATTGCTCATATTCTTTATTTGATAAATATTGTGTCCTTTAATTTGTTATTATTACAAAATAAAACTGTGTATGGGATATCAATATTTTGGTTAACAAATTAATTATGAATGCAAAAAATCACAGACTCATTAATTAGTTATAATGTTTATATTTATTATTATTTGTAGATTAACAAAAAATGTATATACATGTATATATATATATTTTCAGTAAAGAATATCGTACCAATGATGTTGTACGTGTGGTGCTCAACAAACTTGAGCTGAAAGGCTACAGACTGTTGTCCAGTACTGGAGTTGGGCAGACAATTGTGTTCACAATGTACACGCCAGACTCCTCAATCTGCGACAACGCACATCAGGGAACAAGTTGATGAATAAATTTGAGCCGCCCTCTGGGAAAACAGGGCTTAATGCATGTGCCTAAAGTGCCCAGGCTAATTAGAGATGACACTTTCCACTTTTATTGTATTTTTTGTTTAAAGGAAGTCTCTTAATTCTTAGCTAAAATCCAGTTTATGCAGTCTGCACAGGCCAACATCATCTTATGCACATGCATTAAGCCCCGTTTTCCAGATCAAGGTTAATTTCACGACTTGGCAGAAATGCTGCTGAGATTACTCTGTATAATGCGTTATTATTTTATCATAATCTAGAGTGTGATTGTATTATTATTTTACAATATTGTATATTATTCTGTTGACAATTTTGTATAAAAAAAATGTTGAAAGTTTTAATTTGACTTGATAATCATGAAAACAGATCGTGCCAAAAATTATTGAAGTTAAATGAACAATGAATTTGTTAAGTTTGAAGGTGATTTTCAATGTTACTTTTGAGAACAAGTTTGTGATAGCAGTTTGTTTTTATTTATACTTCTTTTGAAATGGTCATTCATGTGTAGTTACAAGTTATATAGTAATAGCTGTATAACAGTACATTCTTGGAATGTAAATCTTGTTAGTTGCAAATACTTTATAAATATGGGTTTATTTAATATGAATGAACTACAAACAAATGAAACTGAAACTGTCAATGATGTATACGCTGACTGAATTCAAAATCAGGTCAAACTTACAGATGTTCGTTTTGCCAATGCTTATACAGGATTGATGATAATTGGTTGTTATGTATACGTTTAGGTAAGATGATTAAATGTACTACTATCAAAGGCATTTTATGGGTTATGTTTTGTAAGATTTCTTATTGTAATCTATATCATATCTGAATCAAAATCAAATATATCCCAAAAGAAAACAACTTGGTTATAATTAGTCCCTTTAGCTGTCTTGAGGACATCACACTCATGTTTAGGTTTTGCGATTGCCTTTTGTGTTCAGTGTCCTCTTTGGTTCATGCAGTGTATGAAAAGAAAATAATATCATTATAACACATGCCACAGTCATAGAACGATAAATATAAGGCAGTCAGAAATTTGTGATGTTCCATTTTAGAAACTGAACTTAAAGCACACCCAACGTAACTTCTACTAGTTATGGCAATTGAGTGGCAAATGACTGCCGAGCATTCACTCGCACCTTTAACATCTTAACAAGGCAGTCCAAAATACAGCTTTAACCTCCTCTAAGATATTCGACCTTGAACTGGTGACCTTGATTTTGAGCCAGTGTGACTGACTCATTAGCTATTGTCATGACCTGAGCGTCGGCGTCTGCGTCCGGTTTAGTTTTGTGTTTAGGTCCACTTTTCTCATAAAGTATCAAAGCTATTGCATTCAAACATGGCACACTTACTTACTATCATGAGGGAACTGGGAAGGCAAAGTTAGATAACTCTGGCTGGCATTTTGACAGAATAACGTGCCCTTTTTATACTTAGAAAATTGAAAATTTGGTTAAGTTTTGTGTTTAGGTCCACTTTATTCCTAAAGTATCAAAGCTATTGCTTTCATACTTGCAACACTTACTAACTATCATAAGGGGACTGTGCAGGCAAAGTTATGTAACTCTGACTGGCATTTTGACAGAATTATGGCCCCTTTTATACCTAGAAAATTGAAAATTTGTTAAGTTTTGTGTTTTGGTCCACTTGACTCCTAAAGTATCATAGCTATTGCTTTCAGACTCGGAACACTTGCTAACTATCATAAGGGGACTGTGCAGGCAAAGTGATGTAACTCTGACTGGCATTTTGACATAATTAAGGCCCCTTTTATACTTAGAAAACTGAACATTTGGTTAAGTTTTGTGTTTTGGTCCACTTTACTCCTAAAGTGTCATAGCTATTGCTTTCACACTTGGAACACTCGCTAACTATCATAAGGGGACTGTACAGGACAAGTTGCATAACTCTGGTTGGGATTTTGATGGAATTATGGCCCCTTTTTTGACTAAGTAACTTAAAATATTTTGTTAAATTTTGTGTTTATATCCACTTTACTTCTGAAGTATCAAGGCTATTGCTTTCAAACTTTAAATACTTTCTTACTATCATGAGGGTACTCTTCCTGGCAATATTTGTTTGACCTTGACTCTCAAGATCAAATTAATAATAAAAAAATTATAAAATTGCCATAACTTCTTTATTTATATATGATCAGATTTGATTTATACTTTTTTTTAAATTATAAATGACCACACCCCACACTTAACCCCCGAATCGGACAAGACAATGTCTCAAACTTTTTATCTTGAAGTAAACCTTCACCTCGAGCCTGCATGAAAGACTAACGCCTTCGTCTTAATGCCCTCAACATGTAAGGCACGTTTCATGAAAATCCGTCAAAGGGTATAAGAGATCTGAAGCGGACACGATAGTATTATTTACAGACGGATGGACGAAGTGTTGTCCTAAAATTCCCCTACCGCTTTGCGATGGGTTTAAAGCCCGGTATTAATAAAAGCCCTGTCACTCTGTTGCGGATTTAGCCTTCAAGTTTTGTTCCAGTCCGGGCGTTATAACTCGACGTTTAGTGAACGAGTTGGTTGGGGAATATGTTGCAAGACGACAATAAATTAATCAAGTTCGATTCAAAATTAAAACGACATTTACACAAGACACGTACGAGTATATCATTTTAGCACGAGTGAAGCTGATATACCGTATATGCGATAACAGTACGATATCCCTTCAACAATAGAATACTTTTCTTCGAGACTGTACGTGTGTGGACTATGTCGTAGGCAAGTGCCCCAAACTCGCAGCAAGCTCGTTTTATGTCGTACAACAGGCAGCGAAACGCTACGACAAGGGAAGACATGTCTACGTAATGGGTTCAAGAGTGCGCGTGATTCCTTTGGCACGTGTACGAGTAGAAAAATCGCCAAGACGCGGTTAAAATTCTCGCTACTTGGCGAGTTCTTTCGACATAAGAAGACACCACTACGACATAGAGCGACATGTGTACAAGATCGACACGACACTAGGCGAGTTCTGGAACTAGGAACTCGAATTCGCCACAGTGCGACATGGCCTTTAAATTACGGCCGGTGTAGCGTATGACCGAGAGGAGTCACAATGATGGTAGCAAAGGAAACTTCAGCGCAAAATATTTATAGCATGTGTAGACGTGTTTTTGTCGCGCAAAGTTGGAACATATTAAAATAGACCTTTTAAGCAATGGAGGCCATAGCTACATTGATGGAATTTGAAGTCCAATCACTCTCTCTGTCAACCAAGTCGAGTAATGTGATACGCGCTTCATTCAACGGATACTTAATCGTTATGGATTCTGCTTAATTTTCCTCGATTTCGCAGTTATCGGTGTATTGCTATCAAGTTAAGTTCGATAATTGTTTCCGTTTCGAAAATAACAACATACTTAGGATGTAATAGTTTCTTTAATTGTTATTTCTTCTATTTACGGCTTCCGTTATTTGACGCGATAAACCCCTCAACCAAGGTAATATTTATACTACCGGTATTTAATGTATGTCATTCATCTGAAGAGCATTGTTCGTCTGATGAAAATGTCAATATAAGAAACATGTATATAATTATGCAAACAGGTCGGAGAGACGTCGCAAGGTTTTCAACGTTTAACTCTTACATAATAGAGCTATTCTCGAGCTAAAAGAGTTGAATATGGATTTCTGCTTTAACAAATTCTATATTTATGTTTAAATAGCGTCTCGCTAAGCATTTTTTGTTTTGAGAGCAGTAAACTTTTTTGGAAAACACTCTTTGACGTTTTTGACTTATTGCTTCCCTTTGAATATGAAGTAACTCTGTATCCTTGATGATTCGATATTCTTCGGTCAGCATGTTGCGCGCAGGTATGAACTACATGTGTATAAGCATTTTTTAAAGCATTCAATCAACACGCATAATGCGATATTCGTTTGTGTATAGGCCGAGAGCTGTCAATCGATACAAAGTTCACAAAATCGGTTGTGTATATGGGCATGCATGCGTCCTTAGTACGTGGTCCGAACTCATAATAACCGTTATTAAATTTTGAGCAGTTACCCACACCTGTTCACTGTGGAGATATCACATGTTGCGTGTGCGGTCCGTGTCCGTTACTCTTCGGTCATGGTTATTTATTGCCATTGCAAACAATGAAACGTATTGCAAGCAGTCACGATTTCTAAGAGGGCACTCAACAGTCTATCAACAGATTAGTATATTTCATCAACTAGCTTGTTTAATTGGTGACAAGAAACTTAATTGAATCAAATTCTGTGATATGTTCAAGAATGTTGATCGAGTTTGAAATCAATGCCTTTAAATCAAACTGGCATAAGTTGAAAAATAACACTATTGATAGAAAGTTACCTGTTATTTTGTGTTGGCTTCGTTTAGTCCCTGTCATTACAAGTAAATGTCGGTTTTCCTCAGGGTTCATATAAAGGGCCGATGCTTGTTTTTATTTACGTAAATGATTTTGTCGAAAATCTTTTAAGTAATACCCGTTTGTTTGCTAATAATACGTCCTTATTATGTACTACATCTAACTTAGCTGATGTAGAGGGCATTTTGAATTATGAACTCTGTCTCAATAATTTGAACCACACAATTTATTCCCCAGAAAACTGAAGCAATGTTTAGTTACAACGCAAACAGAATGTTCCTTTTTCAAAATGATTGTTCCGTAATATACCCGTAACATCTGTTGATAATCACACACATCCTGATCTGCAGCGATGGTATATGGAATAATCAAATTAGAAATAATAAAAAATAATCATGGGCGTTGTGCGAAATCCTAAATACAAACTCTGCAGAAAATGTCTCCACCAAATATACTTCACTCACACGCCGCCATTACACTAATACGGTTGTACTTTATATGACAAGCAATGATTAGAAAATAATGATTAGAAAAAATCTCAAATGAAGCTGCGCTTATTGTTTCAGGCCTAAAGGGATCGGTTTCGCTTTGATAAATATACACTGAAATGAAATGAGCTAGTCTAGACACACGACGACGTTATATGACACTCGTAAATATCTACGAAATGCACAGAGACCAGTGTCCCAATTACCTTACTTACCTTCGTTTACAGACAGTTCAAGAGCAGTCCTCTCGAAATCTTAGAAACGCGGAAGACTCTTATTTTATCAAGAAGAACATACTCTTTATTTCTACCATCTGTCATTAATCGATGGAATTCTTTACATATTTATATCAGAAAAATTTACAACAGTTCGAAATGTAAAGCTTCTTGAAAACAAATTATTTATGTGGCGACAATCCCCAGTACTTCTACACTGGAGATATAAATAAAACAGTTTTACTTGCCCGTTTAAGGAATAACTGGGGGAAGACTTATTCAAAAACTAGAAAACTCTCCCCTATGTTCATGTGAAGATTCCGTTGAACATATTACACATTACTTCCTTCAATGTCTTATTTACCATTTGCAGAACTATTATCCACATGCATATGGCGTGTCTCGTGTCCCACCCATGTTCCTAGCACATTTTGGGCAATGCATGTTTTCGATCCCGATTAGTAATTAGACCGTTCGCTTTCATTGCTTCAATCTTATTCAAAGTGTGTTATGTCTTTTCTTTTAATGTGTACATTTGTTATATTTATGTATTGCCTAGTTGTAAGGTGACTCAGAAAACTATAGTAATAGTTACTGTTTACGACTGACACCACAATGGAACAAACCATTTTAACGCTTGTGTCATAAAGGTTTTCTTGCAAATTGGTTAAACCACGTGTATTTATTTATGAGACACGGGTTATTATTTGACCATAAACAATTAGGAGAAAATGTTTCACTGGAACGAATGTTCACCTAGGAATGATTTACTAAAACTAATAAAACCATTTGCATTTTTCGAGGCTACAAACATTCAAATGAAGTAATTTCCTTTGCTATTGTATTGTCATGCATTCTATTGATACAGAAACGTTGTGTGTGCTAAATCATAGTCATTAAGCACAACGAGAGAGATGCGATTTACAATAGGATTTCATTACTTTAAACAACCGCATTAAAACACGCTGTATTTTCTCGTCATCTCTGTGTGCCAATTAACCTAAGTCATCATCAAATTGATCACATCGATAATTACATAACAACTGGCATTCTCAACCGTTGTCTTTACAGAGAACCAACAACAGAAAACAACAACAAATAATAATAAATTATTCAATTTTTTTACAAGGATAATGCAATGTTAACATTCTTTTCGTTGCATTTTGAAAGTCTAATGTAAGCTTTGTCGTAATTAATATGGTTTATGTTATTATTATTCCGTAAACATATCCGGTAACACCATAGTTGTGTTATTGAAGACACTCTGTACATATTTATACCACATTGATTTCGAAATATTGTGTAAAAGAGACAACCATCGACATTCCCCATAGCGGTAATGTGCACGTAGAACTTAATTTCGTATGAAGATACTATTTATCGAGTTATAATCATTTTGTCTAACCATATGATCCAGCTGATACTAATTGTTTATGCAATACCATGATACCCAGCACGCAAGATGGATGGGACCATTATGGGAAACCGATATGGGGTTTGCAACTGGGAACCCTTTGGGACCCATATGAGCTGCATACGGATCCCATATGGGCTGCATTGCATAATGGTCCTATCTGGGACCATACGTCTGTCAATACACATTATATTTGGATATATCCGACATATCATTAACAAGTCAAATTAAAAGATTTTAAACTTGATTTAACAGTAACTTTTAAAGCCTCTATAATGCTCAAAAATCAACGACAAGTTCGTAATTTATTTCGTAAAATAAAGTTAACATATAAATAATCAGTGTTCCTTATAGCAATAGCCAAAATTTCAACGTTAGATGTGCTCTGGTAACATAGATTTTTGTAGATACAAACTGATCGATTTTATATATTTGTGACACAATTAATTCCATTTTAATTTCCCGAAAATATATCTATTCATACGACACACAAACACTAAAATGGTACCATGTTAGTGTTCATGTGTCGTATGAATAGATATCGTTGCGGGAAATTAAAATGGAATTAAATATGCACAAAAAAGAGTATTTTGTATCTACAAACATCTATGTTACCAGAACACATATGGCTTTGAAATTTCGGCAATTGCCATAAGGAACACTGATTTTTAATTGTTTAACTTTATTTTACGAAATATTGTACGACTTTTTCGTTGTTTTTGAGTAGTAATGGGGCTTTAAGGATGTACAATCGTTTACACTTTACGGTGCTTTTATATTTTGGTGTAAAATCTAAGACCTACATAAATATTACTTGTGCCATAAAAGTTCTACTATTTTTTATTATAAAATATATGTTGATTCTTGATATAACTATTGAATCGCTCCAAATATGTACACAAATATCATTTAAAAATGAGAAACAACTTACGTATACATATGAGATAATTAACAATGGTTAGATGGTGGGTGGGGTAGTGAATTATTATAACTAATTACCAAAAATATATGTTTTTATTTTAAATAATTAAATTGTTGGCATAAACGTACCATTCATCATCACTCACTTTTATAAAATTGTATTTTGTATAGTTTAAATCACTATTGATTGAATAATGCTGTACAATGATACATGTATTGTGTTTATTTTCTCATAATTAAGCCTTTTTAAATGACTTTAGCAAAACAAATTAAGGTGACCTATAATTTAGGTTGATATAGTTTTCTTTATTGTATTAAGAATTCAGACAATATTGTTTATTATACACAGCAAAAAAAATGTTTATATACCGGTATGCAAATTTGAAAATTGTAAATGACAACAAACTGTCAAAAGATGTGTCGATTTGTAATACCCCTTTTATATGCATTATGCGTTTCCTGTTTATTTTCAGTATGTTCGATATAATAAAATGAACTAAATGCTTGCGTATAAGTTATACTGTTAAATAAATGGTTATTTGTAAAAAAAAAGTAGTGAAAAAAACTTGATTAACTCAAAATAATTCACAGTGACATCAATTGTCTAGTTCATATTTGTGACAGATATAGACGTGACAAATAGGTAAAGAAAATGATCAAATTCAAAATATTTCGAAAAAAAAATCGCTATGGTGGTTCAGGCTGGGATTATGACCCTATTTTGCCATGATATTGATATTTGTCTTCCTATCGCCATCTTGTGACCGCACTCCTACAAAATTAACTATTTTGACAAAAGTTGGGACGAGTTCTTGAATTATAGCTGGAATATCCAGTGTTTATTTTACTGAAAGATGTTTTAATTTTAGCATGGCCTTGTGCTCTGGTTGGAAACCGGAGTATCCGGAGGAAACCGTACCTGCCCGGTATGGTGACCACCATACACATCCACATGCTGTCGGGAACGGGGACTGAACCCGGGCCGCCTAGGTGAGACACAGTACCAACAACTGCGCTAAGCAGACAGCCTGGCTACCATTTCATTTCAAACAATCCATTATGAAACACTCTTCTTTTATTCACGTAATTCCCCCAAACAATCTAGTAAAATCATTACAATTGAATAAAGAAATAAATTAACGAAATCGTTACAAACAAAGGAATCCGAAATTACGAGATGTCTGAACTTTCACGTTGTCACCCTATCTATTGCAAAACAAATTGGAAACGATGAATGTAACGTATTGTATTAACCAAACATATACCTTTTACAAAGTTCGAAATATTTTCGATACTTGCACCATCGTTGAAACTTAATTAAGAAAGTGAATAATAAAAAAATTAATTTAACATTGTTTCTACCAACGATTATAAAAATGCAGATGACTTTATTCGAGATATTTTACTTCATTATCGATTTGTATATATAGCGTTTATGCCATCGCAAAGTCTGTCGGGATAGTGGACCGAGCTACCATGTCTATAAAAACGGATAAGCCGACTTCTAGACCGACATTCGCAGGTCCGTACCTGTACATTTTACGTTATTGTCACAGACCGGTGTGTACACAATGGTACATGTATGGTGTCGTTAAGACATTGTACACACTCTAGACTCTTGAAATCGAAATCGAAAACAGGACTTTTTTAAAATGCCTTATTTGATAATAAGAAAACAATTTCCACTCGTAAGTTTGTATTTTTAATTCCTTTATTTAAACATTATATATATAACCATGTGTTAGTTAAAACGTAACTACGATTTAGTTATTGAGTAGATAAAGGCAATATTAGTTAAGGGCAAATCACTTTCTGAAATGGTCAGAAGTGGGTGGGGAAATAAGAAAAAAAAATCTTTATATAAGCATTCTATATTACGTTTGGAACAATATGTACAACTAAAATAACATATACTTCAGTGATACATGAACCAGTTCTTATGAAATCTTTTCAAAGGAGTAAATAATCACAGTGTTCACCTTAATTTTATAAACCACTTTCGTCTTGGGAGTCGTAAGTTCTTATTTTTTATTCATAAATCCACTGAAACCAGCTGGAACCTACACCACTGTAGAAGATAATGTAAGAGTATGATTAAGTACAATTTAGGTCAAAATATACTAAATAGTTTCCTTATATGTTTCAATGTAAAAGCGACAACTTTGACCGAAAATAAATACAACATTTTGCACATAGAGACCCCCATAACCATACCTTTTCTTAACGGGCATTCTTAGCTGAATCGATTTAAGCAATAAAAAAGATATGTCATGTTCAAACCAAAAAAGAATTCGACTCAAATCAAAATCGACTGTTTTTGTACCTCCTTTTTTTTTCTGCCGTTTTCTAGTGGATTGTAACCTTTTTCAGTGCCAATTTTTACTTTAATCTCAAACTTTATCCTATTTCAGGGATTTAGTAGTAAACACCTATGCTTACCCTAGCAATATCTCCAGACGATAAAACCAGAACAACAGCCTAAAGTGTAAAACATGCCTTCGAGGAAAATATGATGTTTTTTTAGAGAGTACAGCCATGACTCGATTATTTAGTATATTGTAACCACAACACACTAGAAACACTGAAAAAGGGATTCTTTTTTAAGAACAAAATGTTAACAACTCTGGTAAAGTAATGTCAAGAATTACAATTAATAACGTTGATATGCCCCTTGAAATGTACTGTATACATCTTGTTTTGGATGCTGTATTCACCTACTTTTACTGATCTATAGATACACATTATTTGGGTTTTCATTATCTTAAGCTACTTTTGCATTGGCATACTGCAGTACATGTATAAAAATGTGTTTTGAACTTTACCATGTACATTGTTTTGACCTTTTTTTAAATTGTATTTTACTACATGAAGATTAACAGCGCTTGTGAACAAACGGCCCTGGTGACCTTTTTTATGAAATTATAAATAATAAAACATTTGCGTACGTTTGGACACAATCTAGGTATGGGAAGGACTTTAAAAAATAATAAATGTGTTATGCATTGAAATGATTTTCATATGTGAAATTATGTTGTTGTTGTTGTTGTTCTTATTGTTTTTATCAATTAATGCCCAAAACAAATCAATTAATGTTTTTTTTTAAATGAATTTGAAGTCAAGTTAAATCAGTATTATATATACAGAGAGAGAGAAGTTTGTTCAACAGTTTTCTCACTAATTTACTCAATTTCTGTGGCATTGTCTTATTTTTTAATTTATACTTATTCTGAAATAGATATGTTGTTCAAGTGCGAATAAAAAAATAACAACACTGGTGACCCATGATTTTTATTTTATTTTTATATCCACAACAGATGGTTCTAGCCAAATACCAAAAAAATCAAATTCTAGGTATAATAAAAAAAATCCATAAACTGCAGCATAAGTCCTTAAGTGTAGATTAACCATGTGCTCCCCGGGTGTGGCCAGTTCTGACGATAAAGTTATGCTATGGACAAACTAATTAGATTGACACAATACAATTAACATACAATACATTATTTCCATTTGCCATGTAGTTTCAGAGAGGCAAATGTTAAAAGTAATTCTGCTATGATTATATCGGTCTATATAAACATTGTGACCAAGGGCATCATTTGAACAAACGTGTAAGAGGACCACTATACAATTCTATATACCAAACTTTTTCACATCGGACCTTTGTGATATTGGATTTGTTTTCCATTTATTTTGCTTTTACATGTATAACTATGTAATCAACGGGGTATAGCCAGTTTTGAGACTAGGGACGGGAAACAAGATTTTAGGACCTCTATCTGATGTCACATACCAAATGTCAAAGCTTTGGGTTTTGTGGTTTCAGAGAAAATATTGGTATGTGTTATTTTGCTATATATACGTTTATATGAACCATGTCGCTAAGTATGGCAAGTTCTTAACTAATTTTGTTCTCAAGATCTGTCTAAATATGTCGCTTAATATGGCTTAATATGGCAAGTTCTTACTCACTTTTTTCAATATCTGTCTAGACGTATCGCTAAACATGGCAAGTTTTTTCCCACTATTGTTTTCAAGATCTGTCTAGATACATCGCTAAATATGGCAAGTTTATAGATGTACCGCTAAATATGGCAAGTTCTTACCAACGTTTGTTTTCAAGATATATCTAGATGTATCGCTACATATTACAAGTTCTTACCCGCTATGACTTCCAAGATATGTTAAGATGTATCGCTAAACATGAAAAGTTCTTATTCACTATTTTTTCACGATATACCTAGATGCATCGCTAAATATGGCAAGTTCTTACCCACTTTTGATTCATCTAATATCCCGTTGTATGGAATAAATGACCACTGCTTCTAAATTTTCCTTACATCCAAGGATAATGTTTAAGAACTCATGTGTGTATACATTATAACGAGGACATTATTATGGTATACCTATTTGTTATCCGTCACTATACAATGTGCAAATAATGACATAAATTAATATTACATATATCTCTTATTAGAATTTCCCATAGCTTCGTGTTTGCTTGTATTCGTATCCATGTATGTGTACATAGATGTAACTGCTAAACATTATAAAATGCAACAGTGTTACATAGTTATTACCGCGGTTATAAATATGTAAACATTACATAAACATAACTGCGGTTAAACCATATTTAATACAAAGGACACTATTCGGCGGTATCATAACCATGTAAATAATTGAAGTAGTTTAATAAATACAGTTAACATTAACCACCGTTTATATAATTGGCTGCAGCTGCAATACAATTATAACCACGATAATATTTTTATTTTTTTTATGTTTATTTTTTTATTTTGCCCCAGCTAGGCATAAACAAACACCTATTATTTTTTATTAGAATTGCATCTCAGATTTAAATGTATTTATTGTAATAGTTTTATAATAGTTTGTGTTGTTCAATTATATACTCATTTTAAAGGGACTTGTTCACAGATTGTATTTTTTCAATAGTTGTTCTGTACATGCATACAATTGCTAGATTTCAACCACGGAATTGTAGAGCGCCATTGTCATCAGAACAACACAATTTAAGAAAGAATAGAAAAAAGTTTGAACGAAAATGGGACTCGAAGAATTGTTCTGTGGATTAAAAGACTATTTCCGAAACCACTCGACCATCCGCAACGTTTGTCTGAACTAGTTTTTGTGTATGTTCCATTGGCTGATTTGAGCATAATCCCCCAGAACATTGGAAACATGACCGCGTCTTTGTAGTATAGCATGATACGCTGGTTTGCTGCGTGTTCAGCATAAAACAATTTTATTTCTTATGAAAAGTCTTGATGTATAGAACAGTTTTATACTCAACTCTTGACATCAATACAGTTTGAGTGTGCCCCTTTATATTCAGAGGATTGTCAGCGCCAGAGCGTTTGTGCTTAAAGGCTATGTTACCATATTTAGTCATTACTACCATATTGCTGTCTGTGCACTTGTATATTTTAGTTCATAAAAGTATCGTTTTTTGATATCCTGATATTAGTTTTGGCCAAACCATGTTTAATTGTTATCGAAATTGAATATTTAACATGTAAAAGTATAAAGTTTTTAACAAGCCGTCGTTCCAGCAGTGGAATCGTGACCTCACTTTAAAGCATTGCATTGCAAGGTATCAGGGTCAGTTCGCGGTCAGTACAGGGATCGTTATATAATATAGACGGTATCGCGTGAATTGTATTTATACCAGATGTTAAATGAAGATATTCGCCGATATAATTATGGTATCTCAATGTGTTTTCAACAAAACCACGATAAATTTCATTTTTGATTAATTTAACAAGAATTATTCCACCATATTGACCAATGTATTGAGCATGAACGAGATGATTCCCGATACTGTTAATAATCGAATCAAATAGCAGTGCTTTGACAAACCACTAAACAGGTTTGTCCGAAGAAGGCGCGAATAAATATTTAAAATATGTACCGATACTTCGCGTGTGGCTGGTTGACTAACATGTTTTAATTTCACTTCCATTCTTCTTTTTTGTATGTATAGATATATGATCAGCAATATGTAATAATGTGAAATAAACCGCGAAAACTACGCGTAACATCCCGTACTGCGTGAAATGCAGCTAAGAACTGCACAGAACAAGACATGCTATCTTTGATTTCATTCATTAAACTCTTGACCTTTCAACAACTCCAACCACAATCAACGCCTTATATCTTTTTTAAAGATATTTCTTGTTTAATACTTCAATTATGTTCATAACGCATATACATTTGTCCAATACTTGTGGAATGGAGTGTTATTCGTGAACCGACCTATAACTTTACCATTCTTACCCCTCATTACACTTAAATGAACGGTGTATTGGATTTCTGAGTGTGTTTTACCATTGCGAATATGTTTTAGTGCCTGACTTACGTGAAATTTGAGTAAGGTCTTCGGATCAATTTAATCAAGAAGTTAAAAAGGTCGTTATTTCAGTTCACAAGTAAATATATATGCTCGTATATATATAACGTATGAGTACTTTAGAGCAAATGTAATAAGTTTTTGTCTTGATTCTACAGACATATTTTCTTAAATACATACTCTCAGCTTTAGCGTTCGGCATTACACGGTTTAAATTAAATGTGTGTATTTCCTTATACTTTTACAAATATTAAATGTAGTAATTGAATTGTTCCCAATGTTATGCAATATTTAATATCCAATATGCATTCTGCGTTTTGATTTACGTATAGAATACGTTTAAATTATTTTGTTCAAACGTGCATTTTATTGCAAGGTTTAATATTTGCTTTTGAATTTGTTTTCAACAGGAAGGACTGACGGATCCAACAATCGTTGGTGATAAAGACCTTAACGAAAATGTTTCCAAACATATTGGGGCTAGATTTGACACAGAACGGTACACACGTTGTGTTTATTCAAAATGCATTGCAAGTTAAAGCTTCGAAAATTGGTCAAAGTTACTGCACCTTTTACTCTAAACCCTTTATTTTGATGTTTCATAAACTAGTTTTCAGTATTCTGGTAGAATGGCGATAAAGGCTCATCTCAGTTGTGTAACTAGTATGAACAAATGTTCAGTTATTGTAAAGTCAAAATTAAACAAAACTTAAGCTCTGCTGCATTAGACGTTTTGTTTACATTGATAACATGCTACACATTGTAAATACACTTAAAATTAATGCTTGGTTTGTTTTCCTTCTGAAAACATTTTTATAGCGAGTTTGTGTTCAAGTTATATTTAAGAAATACTGAGCAAATGCGTTATATTGCATATATTTGTATATCCGTATTTACTGTTTCTTATACTTATTATTTTTACAAAATGTTACATGCACATTTTTGTTTTAAACGATGAAATCAGGCCCTACGTACTTATGTTATCATGCGTTTGCACAAGAGTCAAACGTGCGTCTCGAAACGGAAAACAACGACAGTTGATTTGGTTGTTTTAACTGCATGTATTTGCCTTGGAATAATAAAACATTCGTTTACTGTGAGCAATATTTTGTGTCACTGATCACTATGTGGAACCATTGGAATCTGTTTTCATTATATAGGTCATTTAATGATGCACTGTGCAATGCATATGTTCATTAGCGTGTACAATTTCAGTCAAGCATACACGGTAGAGCAACATCCAAGCTGGGTACTGGATAAACTCCAACAATTCGGTTACCGCGTGGAGTCCAGCGCATGTACTGACAAGATGATGGTGTGGACGGTACACAGACCTACCCCGCATTAAAATGAGAAGTCCAAGAACAAAGCGATGAGTTTGGGAAACTTGCTTTAAACCTGCATGCTCGTAAAATATGCATTGCAATAGCTTTTATTAATTGGTATATTAAAGGGACTAATTCATACACTTTTGAAGTATTTCATTGAATTTTTAACTTGGCAGATTTACGCATAGGAAATACAAGTTCATTGTGAACTTTTGTGATCGCCTTTGTCCGTCGTCAATATTTACCTTGCTAAGACTCTTTAGGCCACATTTATTTCCAATCTTCATGGAGCTATAACATTTGTCCCAATTATATCATGGTCGAGTTCGAAACTGGGTCACGTGAGGTCAAAAACTAGGTCACTGGGTCAAAAAAAGAAGAAGCTTGTTAACACTCAAGAAGTCACATTTATAGTCGAATCTTCATACAAATTGGTCATATAACGCGTTTTCAAACAGTATAGTCCTATATGTAGAGATATTTTTAAATAATTTGATTTTTATTAAAGCACCGCACCCACTCTGCAAAGTCCCTATGTATATATGGTTCAGCCCAGTAAAATCGGGCTGACCACTGCCTTTTTACAGCAGAGTATTGATGTAAAGAGAGTGCTTGGACAATGGTTTTTATAACCGAAGCTCCGAGGGTAAACAAACCAATTAGTTCGTTAGCAAATTGGTCAGAACATTTCCTCTAATGATATCTTGATTGAGTTTGAAAATGGTTCCGGTTTGTCCGGGGGGCGGGCAGATTTTTTTATTTGGCTACATTCAAACATTGTTAACAATCTAGAAATCAAATGTTTAGTCCAATCTTCATGACAATTGGTCAGAACATTTGTTCTTATGATATCACAGCCTAGTTCGAAGATGGTTCCGGTTTATCTAAAAACATGGCCGCCAGGGGCGGGCCAGTTTCCCTTATATGGCTTTAGAAAACATTGTCAACACTATAAGTCACATATTTAGTCCAATCTTTATGACACTTTGTCAGAACATTTGTTCTAATGATGTCGCGGCCGAGTTTGAAAATGGTTCCGGTTCGCCTGAAATCATCGCCGCCAGGGGGGCGGGGCAGTTTTCCTTAAATGGCTATAGAGAAACATTTTTAACACTTTTGAACTAATATTTTTGTTCCATCCTCATGCCAATTGGTCATGCGGTGCAGTGGTAGCTCATAAGCTTTTGATTCCACATGTCGCTGGTTCGAATCCCTGGGAAGGCAATATTTTTATTTAACTTTCTTTTCTTGCCTTTATAATAAGTTAAGACTATTCTAAATATGATAGATTTTTTTAATACATATTTCATGATATTTTTCAAAAATACGACAATCTGTGAACAAGTCCCTGCTGTGTTTTTACATGAGTAATGTTAGTATCAGTGTCAGTGACACATCTAGTTTAACCCATTTATGCCTAGTGGACTCTCCCATCCTTCTAAATTGGATCAATTAATTTCCATAATTAGGGATGTCTAGTATATTGATTTCTATATTTAGAATATTTCTTACAGAAATTCCTTTAAGCAAACAGCGCAGACCCTGATGAGACGCCGCATCATGCGGCGTCTCATCTGGGTCTACGCTGTTTGCCAAGGCTTTTTTTCTGAACGCTAGGCATAAACGGGTTAATTTTGTTCCTAAACATGAATTTTAGTATAAAAAAACATCGTCGGAATATAAAATCACTCCTAATTATAATAAACGAAAACATCAAGTGTGAATCTATTACGTAAAGAAACTGTTTCTTTCCACTTGTTAAATTGCGCATGATGTTAAAAAGTATCTCAGCGTTTTATCTGTACACATGTATTTTCAATGCAGTACGGGCATTGGTTTATCGGCATCTCTTAATTAAATAGGTTTTAACATGTACAGCATAGTGTGTATAATGAGATATAAAACTAAGGATATATGGATAATTCCTGGAAATAAGCCAGTTTTAATAGACATTGCTAAACGCGAATCTCGAATCAAGTTCAATTATGTTGCGCTCGTATCGTATAACCAGTTGAATTTGAAAAAGGGCAATCATAAGTAACAATTCAAAATGATTTCTTAAAACAAGCAAACCATATTAAACGTAATAATCGCTGAAACATGTTTGTATACGAGTTCATTAAATATAGCAATGAGAAATTCACAAGTTTATGCTCTGGAATGCTCTGCTACTGGCGAAATAAAGAAATGTTATTTGTACATATAAATAAAACTTTTTGTTATTTGAAGAATTCTTTGAAACACAAAAAGCGAAATGTATTTTTTCCCGCAAACAGTTAAACAAAATTTGATATAATTTTAATATATAAAATGTGCATTAGAGAACAATGAATACCATAACAAATCAGACTTAAGTCCTTCTAAGCACTAGTCGTTAACGACCACAATACGTTATCTAGTATCGACAGAACGGCTGATGCTGATTTAATGATAACAATTGACTGAAAAAGACAACTACATAATCGGAAACCTTATCACATTATTGACATAGCCGTTCTCGTGACTCACAAATCAATTCACTTTCTTCAGACCCTATTGGCGTTTTTTATAACAATACAGATTTATGTGTAATAGAGAATTTTCTCGAACTGATTTAATATTAGGCATATTATTGCGTGATTTGCATTAATACTAGGCATATTATTGCGTTATTTGCATACAAATAAAAATAAAGATGCAAGAACAGAGCAAAACATTGGACATTATTATTATCAAAACGGTTTCGATGCAAACTTTATTAAAAAATAAATTATACGTTTCTTCAATGTAAAGCGTGTACAATTGTTACAGCTGTTCATAAAACTTTCGATACAGTTAATGGCTGGTGTATGTAATATCAATTTATAGTAAAATAAAACTCTATATTGACATAATACCATGCAAACATCGGTAACGGAATAACGTCGTTCTGAAAAGCAACAAACGTCTCTTCAACGGTATCTCCAATATCTCGATATCTCTTTTTTAGCAGCCTGCTTCCATCCATGAAATACACATCCTGCACAGGTATTTAATTACCATTGATTTTCACTATAAAAGCCCATGTAGCCGCGTTCTCAAAAGCTTGTGGTATGGCGGATGATGGTTTATTTCTTTATTTACACAATAACCTTGCTGCGAAGCCGATTGGAGTATTTAGGTTAGAACGTTTCCGTTTCCGATCCGTCCGATCCTCATTCAGTCCACTTTCATGTCCGCGCGATAATTTTATGCTTTATCTAGATGGACATGTACTTGCATTACATATCAAACTTAGCAAAACTGATCACCGCCATGAACTATTTTGGTTAAAAGAACATTATATGGTATGTGTGTGTGTGTGTGTGTTCGGTCAATTGCTGTGTAAATGTCTTTTCTTTAATTCTTCTATTTACTGTGTCGCTCCCGAATTACATGCCTGTTCATATTGAGAGGTTATCAAAAGCAGCAAGATGTAGTTTGTTGTCGTGTGTATTCATTTCTACTTGGTAAAGCTTTTCGTTATAAAGCTATTTTGCGAAAATGTTCATCACAACGAGACGATATGTATGTAATTGTATCATTTTATTCCTATTCGAACTTGTGCTTATAAAAGATCAATTGCGTTGATAAACTGCAGTGATCAGAATTAGGACAAGACAAACTCAGATGACAAGATTCTCACATTGTTCAACGTGTTCCAGTAGTGGAGATGCCAACGCCAGAATTGTATTAAGGTTATTTGTTTTAATTAACTGGTTAACGGTTGTTGCTATGTAAACATCGGAAGTTCGGTGGGCAAACAAAATAAAAATATAATTTATTTCAAAGTTAAATTTAAGTGATTAAACGAACTTCACTTACTCATTTTATTTCATTCGAAAAAAATATAAACTACACTTTTAGTAATGAATTGCTGTTGAATCTGTAATTTTTTAATTAAAAAATCGTTGATATATTATAACATTAGCCGTACAAGAATAAAAGAAATCCTTCACTTTGCATTGTGTTCTTGCAGTGACACAAGGTTTGTCAAATTATGACCGTAAGCTATCAAAGTATATATAATATTGGAGGATGAAGACCCGAGATAAATCACCTGGTAGAAAAACTCAATATAAGTTATCTGGAAAGAAAACATTATGTGAAACAAGAGCATTGTCAAATGAGTGAGGCAAACCATTCCAAAGCTCCGGAACTCTTTGACATAGACATACAAGCCCAATGGGGTCATGTAGATATTTTCATTATTTTGTCTTAATTGATAGATAGAAGCCTAAACTGTGTCGAAGTTATATATGCATAAGATGTCTTTTTATACTTCTTTAAAGGTTTACTTTATTAATTAAAGATTACCTAAAAACGCCATTCTTTTAGTTTATTATTGAATTCAGTAAAACGTACTGAAAATAAACATACGCCTTTCCGAAATAAATTGTATTTGTGAAGTATTTTATTTCCATTCCAACATAAGAAAACAAACAACAGTGCATTCTTGTGGATTTTACTGTCATCAATGTGATCTTCATAAAATGTAAATGACAAACATTTATTCAGTCAGCTAGCAATTAGAATGTAATACAATTTTTCGATTATGTAAAATTTTATTGTTTATTGCAGTGGTGTAAACTTGATGTAAAATGTTTAATATGACAAGTTTCTTTCTTCTATTGGTTAACTTTACATATAAAAAAATACAATCAACACGCTGTCAATATATAACAGGCAGTTGTCAGACAATCAAAGCTTCTTTATGATGTTACTTTGTACGCATGAACATGTTTGTGTATTTTGTTTACTTAGAAAGGTGTTATTATGCATATAACAATCCCTTCAAACAGAACGCAACCATGTCAGCATAACAAATTATAATATTATATACTTATTGATTTGCTATTTTATGCTTATTTAAGTGATCTAAATCATAAAATAAAATAACTCTGCAACATGATATCAAATGAATTTCATTATAAGACTTTGTACATATTAAAAAGAAGTATTTTTTTTTTCTAAACTTTATTTGATTTTTAACGTGAGTCTGCATTGTGTAGTATTATGCATAGTCCCTCTACAACCATCTGTATCCACTCAATATTAGATGGAGATTTAAATATAAAATACATGCAAAACCTTTTATTGATGTCAATACGTTTAAATCAATATAGTTAAGAATGTGATTAACAAGTACAAATAGGACAACTATTTGCCCTGAATTAAAGGATCATACCTGGCTGATGTATGTATAAAGATAAACATGCATATATTTTTCACAACCATTACTTTATTAATAAGCGAAATAATAAAAATAAATAATAGCATATTAAAAAGTAATAAATTTTCATTGTTCTCAACTTTATTTGATTTTTAAGACGAGTCTGCAGTGTGTAGCATTATCAAAGTCCCTCTACTACCATCTGCTTCCACTGAAAATAAGATGGAGCTGAAAATATAAAATACATGCAAACCTTTTATTGATGTCAAGATATTTTAATCAATATCGTTAAGAATGTGATTAATAAGTACAAATAGGACAAACATTTGCCCTGAATTAAAGGATCACAGATGACTGATGTATGTATAAAGATAAACATGCATTCATTTTTCACATCCATTACTTTATAAATAAGCGAAATAACTATAATTATAAATAATAGTAATACAAACTAATATTTCATTTGCGCATAATTAAAAAAATATATTCAGATTGCTTTAATATTATAATGGAACAACATCGTTATGATGTGTGAAATGTTCTTTTGAAAATATAGAGACTATATGAAACTGGACGTGTCTTTTGCCTTGCACAATACTTCTATAAATATATATCTATATAATATGGACCTGGGACTCGTCAACGCCTTAAGCATAACTTGTGTATAACTATTTGGTTCATATACTTGCATTTTGTTTTGTTTGTGCAAGAGTTTTGTGAGGCAATACCAGGATACCGAGTGAGGTATAGTTCAATCGATTTAAATCACTTCTAGTACGTAGAATAATGTATTCTTCTTAAAGTTTTTTTTTTAATATTCATGCATCAAGGTCAGTGACAGTTTAATAATGGCGAGCTATACTGTACGATTAACTGAGCCAGAACAGATGTATTCGAACATCTGACAAGATTAATATAGTACGATGATTTATTGTTCGCCATGCTTGTATGCGATGAAATAACGGAATTTTTAACTGGATAATAACAATTGGGAAAGATAAAGAATACACTTCATCCTGGTAAACACGAATTTACAAAAGGCGTAAAACATAAACTTAAGAAACGTACAAACATTCTAAATTTCCGTGAACTTTTCAAAACGTCCGGCCACATACATGAACGCCAGTATGTTAGGCTCGTTTATTTATCCATCTCCAAACAGAGTGGGAAATAGAGATAATAAAGTATATATTTTCTTCTGTTTTGTTATTGCAGTATTCCTCTTTACATTACTGTGTTCCGCTTTAAGGACACGGTTTAATTCTCTTGGATGATGATTTATTAAAAGAAGCCTGTCAAGTTAAACAATCGGAATGTTGAAGCTTAGTAAATTATCAAATACTGAGCATTCGTATAACAAAAGCAATACATACCTGTACTGAACTTCTCGTCAGCACTTCTAAAGATTCATTAGAGAGCAAATACGGAATGAGTTCGCTCTTCGCCAATTTATGACGTGCTTTTAGGAGAGCCAGTACAAATATATTAAGTTCCGTTTGTGTCAAAGTTTAATAGATTTGTTTGAATGTAAACAACTTTGCCTTCTTGCAGAATAGTATGCTCACATCTTAAAAGTATGAACTTAATGTTTAATTAGTTTAATTATGCATGTATGAGACTTAATTAAATTGCTTAATAAACATTGGGCTCATCTTTCACTTTTGGCCAGAAATGCTGTGTAAATATAACTTCCCGTAAATATTTGCCTTCAAACGTAAATATATGCTTTGTGAGCGCGAAAGCCTTCGGTCGACGTAGAAGTAAGCCTGTATGCATGATTTTGTACATGTATGTGGATCTATGTGCATTTGCGCAGGCTGGTTTGGGTTAATTCAACGTGTCTTACATAAGTTCTTAAAAAATCACAGTCGCAATTAATTTTACCATTGATTAAAAACGTTTGTATATTATGTGAACAAAAATCCATGATCATGTAATTGCCAGTAAACCTAGTTTGCATTGCGAAACATTTTGTATCTTTCTGTCGGTCGGGGTCAGGCTCGGTCTTAAACAACTCACACAATGACAAATTAAAGTATAACATGAGGATATGAGTTCCTTGCGATTACATTGATGGTATCTATAAAACCAACGTTGTAAAATAGTATCCTTGTCATAACAAAATGTTTTTAAAAGAGCTTACCAAACAACAACAACAAATATTGCGAATCTTTACACATTTATAAACCGATGTTTTTAATCAATCTTTAAAGCGATATATGATGACTGCTTTAAAATGAACGATCTCATCACACGTTGAAGGAAAATCATTGATGACCAACAAAATAAATTACACATTTAAGCAGAGCTTTTATCAGAAATAATGGAAACGAGAGTTGTTTAATTTAAAAATATGTTTTGTATGCCATTAATTCGTGTTCATTAAACGAGATGATCATTGAAACTCACGAGATATCACCAGAAGAGAAACTCTCCTTTCACCGTCCAAAATACTTTTTTTCATGTAAGTGGCCAATTGCATATAAAAGACATAACAATATTCAAGACAGCTCAAAACAAAGCAAAAATAATAATACATGTAAGATATAATGTTCCGTGCCGCTGTATTCATACAACACATGGGTCCGCACACTTTTTTTCCCAAATACTTTGTATGTATGGGCGAGGCACTTGGAATTAATTTGGTGTTACATCAATGTAAACATTTATTTGTAGTTAATTTTACAAATTTAAACTACGTTAGTTTATATACAATAGTATTCATGTACTATTTAAAAAGTATTTCTGTAATAAAAACACTTCAAATTCAATTGAACAGTTATTTAGTTTTTGCTTCATTTTTTTTCATTAGCCGTTGCATTACTACGTGACTACGTAGGTTATATATGTGGTGCTCAAAAGATATCTTCAACGTGAATTGGGTTTTGCGTGTTTGTCTGGGTGTTTCTTATTTGAAAGGAGGACATTCTCAATTCTGCAGTTAAAAGTGTACGATACAAAATGCAAAACATAGTGATGTTTTTTTAGAGCAAGTATTCATTATGGCGTTTCTTGTTTCTGTGTAGTAAACACTCATTTTACATTTCAAATTTACCGGTGGCCCATTATTAGGACACGATTTAATTATCTTGAATTGTAAAATTAATGAAACCTTTCGTGAAAAACAATCGACATGTTGAAGCTTCTTGTTCTGTACAATAAAACATAAATTGTATGGCTTAAGCAATAAATTCCAGTACTGAACATAGTCTTGACAGTACTTTTCCGGATTCATTCGAGTGCGATCGGTAGTCGGACAGCCAAGTTACGGCGTACGTGACACATTGCAACTATTTACCAGTAAGCAACTGTTATTTAGGTAATTTCACTAGATCAAACTATGTATATACTGGAGCGACATAATTTTACAGACGGACAAATAAATCATCAATACCGTTTTGTAATGAATACTTATCCGTTGAAAGCGAGAGATACAATACTTATGAATATGTGAACCAGTTATTTATTGAACAAACATAAACCTCCCGAGAGCGATATCTTTCTCTATTAATGGACATTGCGATTAACAGTAATTTGTTTATTTAAGATGTTGATTAAATCGAATATGAACGGGAAAGAAAACATAAAAACCATCTGAAGTAGTTCATAGCTCTTTTAATTGGTAAAAAATGTACAAATTGCTACATTTGAGGGTGTAAAATCACTCGCATAGAAATGAATAATAAACGGCTTTTAAATTCTAACATTACATATGACGAGTATTAATTGTGTTTCCAATTCATTGAAAATAATTTCGTGTGCAAATTTAAGCAGATGGATTCAGGTCGAAAATAAGTTAAATCAAATTGCAAAATGGACATAGAGGTCTGCATTGGGTTATGAAGATAACATTGATCATGACGACCGTTCACACAAAAAGTAAATGAGAGTAAAAATCGACGAACAAAACTTTATGGGGTTTACTGAATCGAGGTTTTCATTTGAGTTTTGTTTGCAACAAAAAAAAATGTATTTGAATTTCTATTTGTGGATCTGTATCACAAAATGTGAATATAATTTGAAGATAAAACGCGTTCTTCACAAAATTTAAAGACCTTACGACTGGCTTGTAGAAAATGGATCATTTGCAAAACCATAGATAAGAACCTTCTTTCTGTGTGTCCATAGTTTTTTTTTCAATAGACTTTAAGTAAATTGATTTGTATAAACAGCCTTGAGTTATTTTTTAACACAGTAATATTCACCGAAAATTGATGTGCAGCAAACCTGTCAATGTTTACGAGAACCTAGGCTGAAGTCCTACCCACCTAGTACAGTCTTTTCAATCCGATATTTAACGAAACAACGACAACGCATTCAAAACACATTAAAATACTTCAAACAACTAATAACTGGTAAGCTATCTTTAATAGATATAGTTATACATGTAATAAAACTAACAGATCTTTAACCATTGTACCACTGTTGAAAATAATATATTTATATATGCCAACATATTTGTACATTTCAAACAGTATCGGGAAATATAATATAGCATAACCTCGGCGATAAATCAAATAATTGTTGACGCAACAGTAAAGACAATCATGACCAGATAACCAAACCACGCGGAAAAAACAAACAGTCCGTCGATTTAAAATGTCATTTCCTTAATTTACTTGGCATCAGTCTTGAACAATGGCAAACCGAACATGCAAAGCTATTTACATGTTAATTGATATTACAAAAAAAGAGTTTGTAGCTATGTAAATACTGTGGCATTTCTGACATAATTTGCTGTGCTATTAAATCATCATTTTTGACATTTGATTGTATTTATGAAGTTGTTTTGTTGCTGCCATGTTCGATTATTGTCAATGCAGGCGTGTATCGTGGTCGTACAGATAAGATACACGTGAATTATCAAAATAACAGCAGCATGCTTCTACTTTTAAATGATGTGTTTATTAATCAATTTTTAACTGTATGCTTTACGTCCAAACTAAACAGGTTGTCAACTTAATTTGCCGGACCAGTTTACCTCCACACGATCCCGTTTTCAGTTTACCAGCACTCGAATTAAAATGCTCGCGAGTGTTTGCCGTTCATCATAATACAATTGGTAAGCGATCGTCGTAACACACAAAAAACGTTTGATTATATAATTTCGAGGCTTTAACCGTTGTATAATTAATGCGATTTGAAGCCAAAATGTTGCGAATGTAATGCTCTTGCAAATTGCCTGTGGTTACCGGTATATGACACCACATTTATGTGATATTATTTCAATAGGTATTCAATATCAAGACGCAACGGTTGCAGTCGGGATAAATCATATCATGGGTGATGTAACTTTGAAAACTATTTTTTCGTCGATAAACACACCAAGCTGAAAATCAATCATTCGGTAATTAAAATGGTGTTTATTTTCGTTTGTACGCGTATGGTTTCAAAAATTACGCAAGTATCAAAGTCACACAAATGTTCAGTTTACAAAACACCTTCGTTGTTATGAGAACAATCAGCATTTCTTTGCAATTAATTTTGGATTTATTTCAAGAATCTTGTCAAAACCTTGGTACAGTGTTATTTTCGGAAAATTTTAAACTGCTGTTCTCGCATTCGTTTTCATTTGTTTCATGCAAAGGATATAATCTGAAATAACATAAAGGAGTGTGTTATATTTCTGTCTTAAAATGCATTATTATTAAAAGTAATGATAAGTCCACATATATTACGTGTTTTTACAACACAAATTCGAAAAACAAATATAATCTTTTTTTTTAGGAAACACAATTTTTCAGATCTTAATTGAGGTTAATTATCTCAAATCCCTGTGAACAGTAACTGGCATCTCATTATTGGCATTGTTATCTCCCTTAAACCGCTTTTAAAAAACGATTCATCATTAGTATACAGAACAGTTATGCGTCAATAAAAAGAAATAGAAAATATGAAAATATGTGTATATTATCGGCAATTGTACACGCAATCTTACATATAATGCCTTTTAGTGGTCAAATACTTGATTTTAATGGCATCAAATTCGAAGTTGAAATTCCCATTTCAATGCATACACTTACAGGTTTCCATTTAGTTAATATAAAATGGACACCAAAACACACTCATGCATGAAGTTGATAGAATTGCATTTTCTTCGCTCGGATTACCGGGTATCTACAAACGTCTCTTCAACGGCATCTCCGATATCTCGATATCTCTTTGTCATCGGTCTGCTTCCAGCCACGAAATAAACATCCTGCACAGGTATTTAATTACCATTGATTTAAGCGATAATAGTCCATGTAGCAGCGTACTCGAATGTTTGTGGTATGACAGAGAATGGATTAGTTCTTCATTTGTTTCCGGGGAGTAATAAATACAAAAGTGATCTCCAACGTGATCGTACTTAATTATGTAACGCCCGTGTAATGAACTTGAAAATTAATTGATTAGTTGTTAGGTTGAACTGACAGACACAATAAGAAATTTGTATCTAAATAAGTATATAATAATCTTTCATGTAAATATTAGAACATTTTGACGGCCGAAACTCTATGGCGTCTACTGACACGATCTTATGAGGTTTTCATTTGAGTTTTGTTTGCAACACAAATTGAGTATTTACATTTTTATTTGAGGATCTGTATCACAAAAATTTAAATATCACCCTCTAGATAAATCGCGTTCTCCACAAGATTTAAAGACACGACGACTTGCTTTCAGACAATGGGTCGTTTGCAAAATCATAGATAAGATTATGTGTGTCGATAGTTGTGTGTTGTCAAATGACTTTAAGTAAACTGATTTGTCTGTATAGGCATGAGTTATTATTTAATACAGTAATATTCGCCGATAATTGGTCTACGCAATCCTTGAGTGATAATTAGCAACTGGTCAATGGTAACGATTGAATAGGCTGAAGTGCTGCCCGCCTTGATACCCGGGGAGTCTATTCAATCCGATATTTAACAAAACAATGTCAGCTTATTGAAAACACAACACAATACTTCAAATAACTAAGAACTACATGTAGTAAGCTATCTTAAATAGATATAGTTTAAATAAAACTAACTGATTTTTTACCATTGAACCACTTTAGAAAATAAAATGTAATTGTATTATATATGTGTACATTTCAACCAGTATCGGGTAATATAATACAGCATTAACCTCGGCAATAAATCAAGTAATGTATGACGCAACAGTGAAAACAATCATGCATAGGAAACCAAACCACGCAGAAAAACAAACATTCCGTCGATTCATAATGTAATTTCCTAATTTTACTTGTCATCATTCGTGTACAAACGATAACAGAACATGCACAGCTATTTAAATGTAAATTGATTGTACAGAAAGAGATGGTAGCTGTAAATATTGCGGCATTTCTGTTAATAATTTGCTGTACTCTTAAATCAACTGCTCGACATTGACTTTTATTTATGAAGTTGTTTTGTTGTTGCCATATTCGATAATTGTCATTGCAGGCTTTTGTCGTGATCGTAGAGATAATGAAAACGTGAATAATCAACCCGTGTATATGTGCAGCAACGTGTTTCTACTCTTAAATGATGTGTTTATTATTTAACTATTTATTGTATGCTTTACTTCAAAACTAAACAGGTTGTTACCTTAATTTGCCGTTAATATGTGTTAACTGTTTTACAGGTTACAGTTACCAAATACCTTTTTCAGCCTACCAGCACTCGAAATAAAATGATTGCCAGTGTTTGCCGTTCAAAAAAAAAAATAGTTGGTATCGTCTTAACAAGCACGGTTTTATTATAGAATTTCGAGGCTTAAAACGGTGTATAATTGATGCGATTTGAAGGCCAATATGCTTTGAATAGATGGCTCTTTATTTTATTGTTTCAAAGATAACGCAAGTAACAAAGTCATTCAAATGTTCATTTTACAAAACACCTTCGTAGTTATGTGAACAATCAGCATTTCTGTGAAATTAATTTTGGATTAATTTGAAGAAGAATCTTGTCAAAACATTGTTATATTGTAATGACATATTTGACCAGAGTTGTTGCTATTTTTTTTTATTTTTTTTTACATTTTAAACTTCTGTTCTTGCTTTCGTTTTCATTTGTTTCATGCAAAGCATTTCTGATTATTTTTACCCGAAATCTGACGATAACATAAAGGATTGTGTTATATTTCTAAATTAAGAATTCATTATTATTATTAGAAAAGATAAGTCCACATATATTGTGTGTTTTACTTAACAATTTCAACGAACAAATAAATCTGGTTCTTTTAATATCTGTTTCTGCCCAGCAGAATTTGTCAGATCTTAGCTGAGGTAAATTATCTAAAATCCATGTAAACAGTAACTGGCATCGCATTATTGGCATTGTTATTTCCCTTATACCGCTTTAAAAACGATTCGTCATAATTATACAGAACAGTTATGTCTCATTAAAAAGAAGTAAAAAGTATGAAAATATCTTTATATATCCGGCAATAACGCATGCAATTCAACATATAATGGTAAAACACTTGATTATATTGTCATCAAATTCGAGGTTGTAATTTCAATTTGAATTCATAACTTACAGGTTACCAGTTGGTTGATTTTCATCATATTATATGTTCACCCTTTATTACGGTATTATAACAGTAATACATGAAGTTGATAGAATTACATTTTCTTCACTCGGATTATCTACAAATGTCTCTTTAGCGGCATCTGCAATATCTCGATATCCGTGTGAGCGGCCGCTTCCAGCCAAGAAGAACACATCCTGCACAGGTATTTAATTACCATTAATGTTCACGATAAAAGCTCGTGTAGCCGCGTACTCGAATACTTGTGGTATGACAGAGGATGGATTAGTTCTTTATTTGTTTCCTGGGAGTAATAAATACAGAAGCGATCTCCAATGTGATCGTACTTAATTATGTAACGCCCTTGTAATGAACTTGATAATTAATTGATCAGTTGTTCGGTTGAACTGCCAGAGTCAATAAGACATTTTATATCTAAATTAGTATCTTAAAGTGAAACAAAACGAATTATTGACTTATTAAACTGCTTTGTTGGTACATACAACGACGGTTGGGCAGTATTTTCACCTTATTAATGTTAACACATTTTCAAACATAAATTAAGTATTAAAGTCCACAGTTCTTCTAAGGGACTAATTACTCAAATGTTGAAATCTTTATTTTGAAGAACATTTGCTTTCTGTTAATGTTATATGCTCGTTTTAAAATACAATTGTTTGATGATACGATCCTGCTAAAAAACGGTTGATTACAAGTGAGAGCCTTGGCAACAGTTTAGAAACCACTCAATTATTAGCATAGTTATCTCCCTTATTCCACGAAATATGAAAACATATTTGCATTTTACAACACAGCGTGTCATTGAAAAGAGTATTGGAGATTATATACTGCATAAATAAGTTCAAAGGTTAACAATGTAAATGAATGTAGCTTACATATACTTATGTGTAATAATTCGGGAAAGTCGAAAGGAATTAATATGTATTCCAAATGATTCTTTTTTGACCATTTGTCAGTATAATTTGACGTATTCGTAGTTTACTTTATAAAAATTTCCGATTTTAAAGCGAATAAACTTTACTGTATTTATATTCTTACTGGTTCAACGGTGAAACATTCCGGAGGTGTAACGAACTTTCCGCCCACACTGGATTCTCCTTTAGAAGACACTTCCTTTAAACGAAAAGTTCCATAAAAGCGGAAAGTGTCGACCCTGGTAAGCCTATGCGGAATGCGGACTGCACAGGCTTATCTGGGACGAAACTGTATTCACATGCATTAAGTCCTGTTTTCCTACAGCGCCGCTCAAATACATGTACAGGGTAACAGTTGTCCGTGGAATTGTTGGATTGTTTGCATTTTACTGACATGATGTTACAGTATCTTTNCAAAATGCTCTTTTTTAATTTCCCGCAACGATATCTATTCATAAAAACACATATAGCAGAACCCCGGGGTGGTGGTTGACGGTATTTCCAAAAACTGGCTGTTTTGGATGTAGCGAGGACACCCATTTTACGGGTGTATTAGCGGCCTACCTCCAGCTATTAAATATACATCCTGCATAGGTATTTAATTACCATTGATTTCCTCGCTTATAGTCCATGTAGCTGCATTCTCAAATGTTTGCGGTATGGCAGAGGATATTTATCTTCTTTATTTGTTTCATGGGAGTAATAAATATCGATGAGATTTCCATATAATAGTATTTAATGTTGCATCCACCTTTCAATGAACTTGATGATGAATTGGATCTTTATTGTTGAACTGACAGAAACAATACGAGTTTTTATCTAAGTTGTTATCGTTTAGTTACACAAGAGTAAATATCTTCCATTACCTTTTCAGAGCACATTACGACCATTCTACAAATATAGAATTTACATTTTTGTCAGTTTCTCGACGAATTTCATTGCTTTCAATTTCATTGAATGATAAGTACCTCATAAAATGGGAACCTTTTTACTTCGCTTTTAATCAAGATAAATGGGCAGTCTTTCCTCCTATTTCGCATGGTTTAATGCACTCTTAGTTAGACTGTTTATTTTATTTATCAACGGACTTTGTCAAAAACAAAAGCAAACCAGTGATTACGACTGCTCCGCTATGCGCACTGACTTAATACACTGACATTTAAAGCCCCTATAACGCTTAACTGGAAAATAAATGGAAAGCTCGTAAAATATTTCGTAAAATAAAGTTAACACATAGACAATCAGAGTTCCTTAGAGCAATAGCCAATATGTCAACGGTAGATGTGTTCTGGTAACATTGATTTAACAAGATACAAAATGCTCTTTTTTAATTTCCCGCAACGATATCTATTCATAAAAACACATATAGCAGAACCCCGGGGTGGTGGTTGACGGTATTTCCAAAAACTGGCTGTTTTGGATGTAGCGAGGACACCCATTTTACGGGTGTATTAGCGGCCTACCTCCAGCTATTAAATATACATCCTGCATAGGTATTTAATTACCATTGATTTCCTCGCTTATAGTCCATGTAGCTGCATTCTCAAATGTTTGCGGTATGGCAGAGGATATTTATCTTCTTTATTTGTTTCATGGGAGTAATAAATATCGATGAGATTTCCATATAATAGTATTTAATGTTGCATCCACCTTTCAATGAACTTGATGATGAATTGGATCTTTATTGTTGAACTGACAGAAACAATACGAGTTTTTATCTAAGTTGTTATCGTTTAGTTACACAAGAGTAAATATCTTCCATTACCTTTTCAGAGCACATTACGACCATTCTACAAATATAGAATTTACATTTTTGTCAGTTTCTCGACGAATTTCATTGCTTTCAATTTCATTGAATGATAAGTACCTCATAAAATGGGAACCTTTTTACTTCGCTTTTAATCAAGATAAATGGGCAGTCTTTCCTCCTATTTCGCATGGTTTAATGCACTCTTAGTTAGACTGTTTATTTTATTTATCAACGGACTTTGTCAAAAACAAAAACAAACGAGTGATTACGACTGCTCCGCTATGCGAACTGACTTAATACACTGACATTTAAAGCCCCTATAACACTTAACTGAAAAATAAATGGAAAGCTCGTAAAATATTTCGTAAAATAAAGTTAACACATAGACAATCAGAGTTCCCTAGAGCAATAGCCAAAATGTTAACGGTAGATGTGTTCTGGTAACATTGATTATACAAGATACAAAATGCTCTTTTTTAATTTCCCGCAACGATATCTATTCATAAGACACGCGAATACTAAAATGGGACATGAACATTTGTTGAATATATTGTACCTAAAAAAGCGTTTTGTATCGTGTTAAATCTATGTTAAATCTATGTTACCAGACCACATCTTGTGTTGACATTTTGGCTAACAATAATAATAATAAACAAACGACAACCTTTCGTGCAGGCTCTTAATATTTGTGCGTCATAATAACATGTGCTTATATTACATGATTTCAACTGAGACAAAATAACACATAATAGAAATGAAAACTAATATTCATTCACAAATAACTGTGTGGATTTTCATTTTCCCTTAGTACAGACTTAATAACCCCGGTAATCAGAACTATAATATTCACTCAAACTAAATGTATCAATGAATTTACTAAAGAAGCACATTTAAATAAAAGTACTGACAGTTATGGTGTGACGATGCTTTTGAAGAGGATGGATATAAAAGCAGAAATTTAAGTTTATCTACATCACCGCAAATGTGTATGTGGGTAAGAAAATTTTGGGTACGAAAAAAAAATGGGTACAAAAATGTTGGGTACGAAAAAAATATGCCAACAAACAAATTTGGGTACGAACAAAAATGTGGGTACGAAAGAAAATGTGAGTACGAAAAAAAATTGGGTACGAAAAATGTTGGGTACGAACATTTTTTGGGGGTACGGGGAAGTAGTACCCGTGGGGAGCTTGACCCATTCAGCCTAACTGGGAGGAGGATTACATTCTCGATCAAATCTAAAAATAACTAGAAATGGCGCGGCAGCGGCCGACGCGTATCCCCACGCCGCATAGATGTTATATTAGCTTATCTTTGGTTCTTGACATCAAGACAAAAACATGCATTGATTTGTTTTTATTTCGACAATTGTGACACATAGACCATAACAAGCTTAAAGGTTATGGTTTATAATTTAAAAAAAATAGAATAGAATATCAGGTAAGATTTGGAAATCCTATCTCCAACTTGTCTGACACAGGCTAGTCCAACTTGTCAGACACAGGCTATTCTAACTTGTCCGACACAGGCTAGTCCAACTTGTCTGACACAGGCTAGGCCAACTTGTCTGACACAGGCTAGTCCAACTTGTCTGACACAGGCTAGTCTAACTTGTCTGACACAGGCTAGTCCAACTTGTCTGACACAGGCTAGTATAACTTGTCTGACACAGGCTAGTCTAACTTGTCTGACACAGGCTAGTCTAACTTGTCTGACACAGGCTAGTCTAACTTGTCTGACACAGGCTAGTCTAACTTGTCTGACACAGGCTAGTCTAACTTGTCTGACACAGGCTAGTCTAACTTGTCTGACACAGGCTAGTCTAACTTGTCTGACACAGGCTAGTCTAACTTGTCTGACACAGGCTAGTCTAACTTGTCTGACACAGGCTAGTCTAACTTGTCTGACACAGGCTAGTCTAACTTGTCTGACACAGGCTAGTCCAACTTGTCTGACACAGGCTAGTCTAACTTGTCTGACACAGGCTAGTCCAACGTGTCAGTATTTGCACCACAGTATTGAAAATCGCTGCGAACGTCACAATTAACATCATATTCCACTGTTATTATCGAGCTTCCTTATAATTTAAACATTTTCTACGGCATTTGCCAATTGTTGTTGTTGTTTCCCATAGTTCAATGATTATCAGCTAGGTATGCCGATTGAGAAAATTTAGCTAACTCAATCGGACTCTCTCGGTCTTTTAGGTAGGTCGCCATTGTGATTTTTTTTCATGGTATGATAACTTAGACGAGCTGCTAAAGCAGCATCGTCAAAAAAAACATGCAAAATTATTCATAAACAAAAAATTATATTATAATAGTGTTAACTTACTAAACAATACCTTCACACGTCCCCCAAATAATATATTTCGATAATCAAACACCACGACCCACTTGTTTCAGAGTATTGGTGTGTTCTTTCTTTCTAGAGGGAGGTAAAATAATTATATATAAAACCATGAAACTGATATGTTTTACCAATGGAATTCTGGTATAAGCCCCATCATCATATTTTAAATGTACCCCTTACCAAATTTGGAGAGTTCCGGGAACGCCATCACCATAATCGGAGACTGCTAACACAACATAGAAGTATATGAAACATCTGTTTCACTGTCAATACCTCAACGGATGGCTTATTTTAAATGTGGCATTTAAAGAAAAAAATACGAGTTTCCCACCAACGTTATCAGGGTTCTAATCTAAGCAAAATACCGTTATGTCAACATGCTAGTCAGCAACGTGTGTCACACTATAATCTTAATGTTCAAACATTGAAAATGAAGAGTCTGTTAGGGAAACTAACTGTTAACAATGCTGGTCTCAAAATGCGAAATGGCTTCGTATTTTGTACGTTTTAGCCAATGTCAAAACGACAGATATATTTGATTTAAAATAACGTCTAGTTTACAAAAAAATCCTATACATCAAAATAAAGGTAATAATATATAAGACCCTAGTGCATCTTTGCGTAAGTAAATAGCGACCATATAGAGATATCTGATAGCGACCAAGCGGCCGATGCTGATCTAATGTTTACACTTGTCTAAAAAAGACGTAATCGGAGACCGTATCACACTATTGGCATAATAGTTGTTCGTGACTCACAAATCAATTTACTTTTTTAGACAATAACTTTAGGGGTCATATAGAATGTTATGCATAGTATTGTGCACTTTGCATACACACACTCACAAATGCAAGAACAGACGAAAATATAAGAAATCATTATCATCAATGCATTTTAATATGCACTTTATTACGAATATGCTGTATATGTATACATTGTGAATTGATGTTTACATCAGCGATGTGTCACTTGCATCTTAATTACTGAAACATTAAAACATTCGCTTTTGTTCTGGACTGTATTTCGTTTTTTTAGTTTTATCTACCAAATGTTTTACTGACATAATGACACACATTCACGGTAACGGAATCGCGTCTTTCTGAAAAGCAACAAACGTCTCTTCAACGGCCTGTCCAATACCTCGATATCTCTTTGTCAGAGGCCTACCTCCAGCCTTGAAATACACATCCTGTACAGGTATTTAATAACCATTGATTTTCGTGCTAATAGCCCTTGAAGAAGAGTACTCAAATGCTTGTGGTATGGTCGAGGACGGATAAGTTATTCAGTAATAAATACCGAAGTTATTACGACGTTAGAGAATTTAATGATGTGTTGCCTGTTAAATGACCTTCATGATGAATTAATCCCTTGTTTTTCCTACAGCGCCGCTCAAATACATGTACAGGGTAATAGTTGTCCGTGGAATTGTTGGATTGTTTGCATTTTACTGACATGATGTTACAGTATCTTTTATATATATTTATAAAATTGATCATACGAATATGTTCATTATGCTATTAATGTTTGATTTTGATGTTCAGATAATGTGTGTCGGCACTTATAAGACCAGACGGAGCGTTATATTGGCTCAAGAAAGCGTTTAAGGGATTGACTAAAATAACGTGAATATTAATGACGAGATTTACTTATTCAGAGATGATCTTAAACCATAGTCAAGTAAACTTAATATTAACACATTCAATGATACAAGCCAGCACTAACAACACGCATTATGTGTGTGCTGCGCATATATTGCATGGGTGTATATTTGCCATACTAATATTTTCACATGTTAATATGAGCCGCGTCATGCGACGATGGGTCTAAGGCCATATATGTACTGTCAGCGTAGCTCCTGTCCAGCTTGGCGTCATGCGACGATGGGTCTAAGGTCATATATGTACTGTCAGCGTTCGCGTAGTCGGGTCAGGAGCTATCCTGTCAGCTTATGAGACCACGAAACATTGCATTACTTTATAGCGGTTCACATATTGAAACGTTAACAATAATGAAATTAAATCATCGGCTTCATGCACTCAAATGACGTTATGCAATCGCAGTGCAAACGCCAAGGTCGCCGTAAAGTCGTTATAGACACGCCAAGAACATAGTGTGAACACTGTGACGTTGCCGATGGTCCCCGCGTGAACGCAGATGAATCACAGTTTAAACGAAGTGAAAACGCGGTGGACGCGGTGAGAATGCGCATATACTCGAAGAATACATATAGCAAAACCCCGGGTGATGGTTGACGGTATTTCCAAAACTGACTGTTTTGGTTGTAGCGAGGACACCCATTTTACAGATGTATAAGTGAGCTACCTCCAGCTATTAAATCCACATCCTGCATAGGTATTTAATTACCATTGATGTACTCGCTAATAGCCCATGTAGCTGCATTCTCGAATGTTTGCGGTATGGCAGAGGATATTTATCTTCTTTAGTTGTTTCATGGGAGTAATAAATATCGATGAGATTTCCATATAATAGTATTTAATGTTGCATCCACCTTTCAATGAACTTGATGATGAATTGGATCTTTATTCTGTAAATAAATAATTGTTTTTATTTTTGTGTGGCACAATATATTCCATTTTAATTTCCCGCAATGATATCTATTCATACGACACGCGAACACTAAAATGGGACATGAACATTTGTTGAATATATTCTACCACAGACAAACAAAAAAGAGCATGTTGTATCGTGTTAAATCTATGTTACCAGACCACATCTAGTGTTAATATTTTGGCTATTGCTATAAGGAACACTGATTGTCTATGTGTTAACTTTATTTTACGAAATATTTTACGAAATTTCCATTGATTTTGAGCGTTATAGATGCTTTAAAATCTAAGTGCTGTTCTTTACAGTAGGACCCATTTCTTGTTTTAACAGGAAAATCATCACACTTAATCATTTTGCATCCGTCCGTGGTATTTTCGAAAGTAGTGAATAAAATCCATTTGGCGATGGCACCAATGCCTTTTGTGTTTATCTCCTCTATCGTATGTTTGTCTTCAACATGTTGGTGCATTTCATTGGGGACTACGTTGAACGATAAACGTTTGGGGTGCGTTTATTGAAGAACGGTGCGTTTGTCAAAATCTCACTGCTGAAACCCTGTTTTCCGAAAGTGCTTGCATATGGGCGAATTTTACTTTCTTAACAGTTGCGAGACTTTGACTGCAGCTATTGAGAGAGGACAGATTCATCTTTAAAGTGATACCAGGCTTGGCAAATTTGATGTTTAGGAAAGGCAAGAGAAATGCTTTGAAAGTTCTATAATGGGACCCTGTGGGAATTCGAAATTGTGTAATCCAACCTTAATAATAACATGTGCTTATATAAAATTCACAATACATGATTTCAAGTGATACAAATAATAAATAATTGAAATGAAAACTAAATTCCATTCACAAATAACTGTGTGGATTTTCATTTTCCCTTATTACAGACTTAATTACCCCGGTTATCAGAATTATAATATTCACTCAAACTAAATGTATCGATGAATTAACCAAAGAAGCACATTTGCAGAATTATCAATATACAAATAATTATATAATAATAATGTTAACTTACTGAACAATACCTTCTCACATCCCCCAAAAAATATATTTCGATAATCAAACACCACGACCCACTTGTTTCAAAGTCTTATTGTCTTCTGGTGCTTTTAGCAATTTACTAGAGGGAGGTAAAGTAATAATATATAAAACCATGAAACTGACATCATTTTTGACCAATGGAATTCTGGTATAAGCACCATCATCATGTTTTAAATATACCCCTTACCAAATTTGGAGAATTCCGGGAATGCCATCACCATATTCGGAGCCTGCTAACACAACATAGAAGTATATAAAACATCTGTTTCACTGTCAATACCTCAACGGATGGCTTATTTTATATGTGCCATTTCAAGAAACAAAAACGAGTTTCCCACCAACGTTATCTGGGTTCTAATCAAAGCACCATGCCGTTGTGTCAACATGCTAGTCTGCAACATAGTGTGTCACTATAATCTTATTGTTCAAACAGTGCAATGAAGAGTCTGTAAGGGAAACTAACTGTTAACAATGCTGGTCTCAAAATGCGAAATGACTTCGTATTTTGTACGTTTTAGCCAATGTCAAAACGACATATATATATTTGATTTAAAATAACGTCTAGATAACAAAAAAATCCTATACATAAAAATAAATGTAATAATATATGAGACCCTAGTTCTTCTTTGCGGTAGTCATTAGCGACCGTATTGAGATATCTGATAGCGACCGAGCGGCCGATGCTGAGCTTATGTTTACACTTGTCTAAAAAAGACGTAATCGAAGACCGTATAACAGTATTGACATAATAGTTTTTCGTGACTCTCAAATCAATTTACTTTTTTGTCAGACCATAATGATGCCGTATTTTTGTTTGAATAATGTTGATTTGCAATTTGTATGTTTCAGAGAATTGTTGGGGACATATTTAATGTTATGCATAGTACGGTGTAGTTTACATTACACACAATCACAAATGCAAGAACAGAAGAAAATATCGGATATCATTATCATCAATTCATTTTAATGTGCAATTTAATAAAAATATCATGTTTATTTATATGTTGTTAATTGATGTTTACATCAGCGATGTGTCAATTGAATCATAACAGATATTAATTAAACTCTCGCTATGGTTCTTGACTGTATTTCCACTTTTAGACTTATCTACCAAATTCTTTACTGACATAATAACATGCAAACATCGGTAACGGAATAACGTCGTTCTGAAAAGCAACAAACGTGTCTTCAACGGCATCTCCAATACCTCGATATCTCTTTGTGAACGGCCGCTTCCAGCCATGAAATACACATCCTGCACATGTATTTAATTACCATTGATTTTCGTGTTAATAGCCCTCGAAACAGCGTACTCAAGTGTTTGTGGTATGGCTGAGGATGGTTATGTTCCTCAGTTATAAATACCGAAGTTAGTGAATATAATGTTGCGTTGCCTGTTGAATGACCTTAATGACGAATTAATCCGTTGTGTGGGTGAACTGACAGACGCAATTAGGAGTTTGTTATCTGAATAAGTGTTGAGTGACCAACAAGTCCCTGTCATGAACTGCATTACGGTGGCATATATAACACGACGTTTGGCATTCTTTCCAATCAATTATGCAACCATAAACTTCATACATGTGTATATGTGTAAGTTCAAGTTACAAGTTACGTGACGGAGTCCAGTGTTTTTTCTTAGATTCCATCAAATGTACATATATCCATTTTTACTTTGCTTTCAATATAGGTCACTGGGTATTGTTGCCTCATGTGTCATATGTTTTAACTGCATTTTTACTTAAACCGTTTGTTTTATTTATCTTCGGACTTTGCTTTTTCGAATTGCAGGAAACAATTATAATGTAATCAATATTTAATCATGTGTGTAGTGGAAACCATGTGTTATCGAAACATAAATACGTACAATTACGTTAAAATAGCAATATATAATACTCGTATCGTGGGAATATTCAGTTATTCGATATAGTCGTAAGAGGCGAATCCGGTCAAGTGTTTACTTTAATGACAAATGTCACTTGAAAATCTGTGCCGTTAACACAATATTGTCTGAGTCGTTTGAAGTGACTGACTAATCAGTTCACTTTCCTCACAGGTATTTCGAAAGATACACATTCTAAATATAAAAAATCGCTCATTACGCAAATGACTGCCGATACATTAAGAATTAATACGCAAATAAATAAAATAATGTATTTCCAAATATTAAAGGGGCCGTCCAACAGAAAAAGCGTCGTATCGACGCGAAACGATATTTTGGGAAACGACGAGGATTGCTTATATAGCTAAAAAAAACATCCGCAACAAACATGAGCGTGGATGGTCGAGTGGTCTAGGCGGGTAGCTTTTTACTCCAGGACTCCAGGAATCCAGGGGTCAGTGGTTCGAGCCCTGTTGAGGGTTACTTTTTTTCCTTTTTTAAAATTGTATTCTTGTTTTTTTTACTGGAGATTTTTAGTTCAAATGTTTACTGTCAAGCTTCAATACATGCCAAAATCTGTTGGACGGCCCCTTTAATCTTTGAAAAATATGTGACCCTTGTACTTCACTATGAACTTAGTCAGTGGCTATTAAATGCAATTGTTTGTTCGATAATTCATTTTTGATTAAAAGACTCCTTTTGATTTATTTGAAAAAGTATACCAATAGGTGTAGTTGGTTCTTATATATGTGGAATATTCAAAATACATACAATTATAAATCTCAGTATGGTTCCATATTCCTAATTAATGAGGTATGCGTTGATTATTACATAAAGCATTTATTCATTTGTATATCGAGGAACCAGAAGATAAGTTTCACACGAACAGAAAAGAGTTGTATTTACATACTGGTGCTTCGGTGGACTGTATTATAGGTTTGCCGTCCGTCCGTCTGTTCGACTGTATGTCAGTTCGTGCGTCCGTCTGTTCAAATGTATTTAAGTCCGTCCGTCCGTCTGTGCGACTGTATGTCAGTCCGTCCGTCTGTCTGTTCGATTATATGTCAGTCCGTCCGTCCGTCTGTTCGACTGTATGTCAGTCCGTCCGTCCGTCTGTTCGACTGTATGTCAGTCCGTCCGTCCGTCCGTCTGTTCGACTGTTTGTCAGTCCGTCCGTCTATTCGACTGTATGTCAGTCCGTCCGTCCGTAAAACTCGATCCTGCGATAACTCAAAAAGTATTAAAACTACTTCTAATCTTATAAATATATTATAACTTGGTATAATTGTAAACGGCAACTCGAGGGTAATGCACGACCTTGTATTGTTCCAAGGTCAAAGATCTGGTCACTGTTACTTAAAATGGAACACAAATTTAAATCGTTATTACTACAAAAAGGACATAAGATGCGATAAAGATGATGATTAGGTAATAAGTCCAGATTGTGGTTATACTCAATATGTAATTGATATGAGTTTTCATCGGCATGTGACCCCTGTCTTGCTTGCAATACTGCCAAATCCATGTTAATTAAGCAATGGCTATGGTTTAGCAGTAAGTGGTAAACTGAAACAAGTAATTAAAAGTTTTGGATATTATTAAAATATTCCTCAGTTTACAAAAATACTCTATTCGGAAATGTTCCATGTAGATGACAACGGGTTAAAGCCCACTAAATGTTTGTTATCAAATAAATGACTCGACATCAATTAAATAAATCTTAAGATTGTATAGCACCTGAGGCGACGTCACATAACCGAACCCTCTGGTTTAATGACCGGGTATGTAAACGCGCAATAACAGGGGAATCCGCGGAGTTGCTCTGTTCTGACGGTAATATCAGGCGATCAGGTGTCCAGGGTAGCTATTTAGCTCACATATAGCGAAGGTACAGTTTCACTTAATTGGAAGTGTCAGCGACAAGTCTGAAACCAGCGCGCCGTTTGTAGCAGGTTGGGTTTCACTATTAGACGTATGCTGTGATGCCGTCGATTTCGTCGTTTAAAATGGGCGGGATTGAAATAATTTATTTCATTTTTTTGTGGGGGGTTTCGGGATAGTTTTTATTTGTCCCTATCGTTGTACTTTGTTTGCTACTTTATTCTGAGTATGAAAAACGGATATTTCGTACAAATGTTTGTTAAACCTACGAACGTATGATATTTCGGTGTTATTATTATTTTTACATATGAATATATATGTTTTGATATTAAAATTTAGTTTATACATTGAATAAATAAACACGCATAATATTCCGGAAATCATTTAAAAGTAAGCGATGGTGTTTTATCTATGAATACATCAAATATCGTGCACTTTTTTATTCAAATCACAAACGTCTTGTTAACATTCACAGTTAACTTGTAAAGTTTAACAAAACACATGCATCACATCAAGCGCGCCTTAAAAGTTTTTGTTTCTACTTTTTCTCCTTAAAAATTCACTAACCTTTTGCAGACATATACATAATACAGGAAATAACCACAGAATGCATATCTGCGATTGATAAATATAGCTTGTTTCCCTGAAAAGACTTGTGACTTTTAAGAAATAGGCACTACGTTCAAATGGAACACGGAAGGGCAATGATTAAGTGGTTTGTTACCTTAAAGTTATGTTGTTTGTTGTTTGCTTGCGACGTGACTTCAATCACTTCTCCTTTTTTGTTTCTAAAATAACAGCTTCAAAAAGAAAGCAAGGTCTAGTTTCACGGTAGAAAAAGACTCGAGCATTTCCCGATAAACGTCGAGTTTTCGGTACAGTCATGGGTTTACTAGTTTGCATATGAGCCTCGCTCTGTGAACAGGGGGTTTAATGCATGTGCGTAAAGTTTATAATCTGAAAGTGTCGTCCCTGATTAGCATGTGCGGACTGCACAGGCTAATCTGGGACGACACTTCACGCACATGCATGAAACCCCCTTTTACAGAGCGAGGCTCATATAAAAGTCGGTAGTCATGAAATTTTGATTTTCATAAAGGATTGGAGATACATGTATGTGTGTGCATCGGATCATAAGAGTAGGTCGCCATGTTTGTTTTAAATGAGCGATATCTTACACACGTCATTCCGAAACAATATATATATAT